>KZ651039.1:590961-612109 GCA_001010745.2 Gerris buenoi
TGTGAATTTTATTTTATTATACTCCTTATTAAAATTTATTAAGAACATCACAGAAAGCTTGTTTAAAACATCAAGGAAAGATTAACTTAAAATCTATTCATAATATAATGATAGCTATTTAGACAAGGTGAAGACATGTATTTCACTTTTTAAGTTTATACCAATCCTAACCTCACAAATTCGTTCTAGAATATATAAACGTGGTTGTTCCTAATATGAGACCCATCACGGGCCTAACATAGGCAGGGTCTCATATTAGGCACAGTTTCTTTTATATTACCAAATCATGCCTGATTTATGTTTTTCAGATGTATGTATTAATGAGAGGAAAGTGCAAAAACATTGGTTTAAAAATCATGCAAATGTTTTAAACAGAGGGTCTCATATTAGGACCACTTTTGTAAATCTCAACATATTTTTTTCTCAACAACATTTTTTTTTTAAAAAGAAATATATATTTTTAATTATTTTGAAACATTTGCCATTGAATTACAATATATTATTAATTGTTTTGTCACATCAACGGTTTTGTTTATTTATTTAAATCCTGAGTTACACCAAAACCAAAAAAAAGGGTCTCATATTCGGGTCACTTACCCTATATTGGCCTATTAATAGATATATACTTTTATTTTAGGTGAAATTGAGGTTGTTAAAATTAGAGATGAGCGAAAAATCTACACTCCCATGCACATAGTAGGAGAACGTGGATGAGACACCTTCTCTAGATTGTTACTCCCATGTGTTTTTTTAGAATTCCATTTTATAAATTCCTTACTAAATGACTATTAACACAAAGAGATGTTTAGTTCTATGTACTTTGTTTTTTTTTTTTTTATAAGAAAGTAACAATCTAAAGATGTGCCTCTTATCAAACTAATGTAATGGAAAAATATTTTTGATTTTTTTAAATGTTTCGAAAAAATTTAACTTCTTCCCCCAAAATGAATTGTATTTGACAAAAAAAAATAATAATGGTTTCGTCTGCTCTGATGCAGCCTTCTTCAGATAATAAAAACAAATTGGTGGACAATAAGGTCCACCTATAAAGGATTTACTTATTTCTTAATTTACCATAAGTTTATTGGTTCAGGGAATGTATTTTACAAGTAACTTCGAAACTTCGTATAAGAAGCTACTAATAATCACTATGCCAATCTCAAACTGGCTCCTCTGGCATTAGTAGGCTTCCAATATGGCGTCACTTATTCAATATGGCTAAAAATTGATTTTATACGTCTCTGAGAGCAAAAATACCAGTAGCCATTTATCAATTTAAATCCGTAAAGTTCATTTATTAGTTTAACAAACTTTAGTAGATTAAACTAAAAGAAGTAACGTTAGACTTAATGATACCACGCTTTTAAGGTGAAATTGAGGTTGTTAAAATTACAGATGGGGGAAAAATTTACACTCCCATGGTATAGGGAGAACGTGGCTGAGACACCTGGATAACCTTAGGGGAAATAGTTTCTATAGTGAAGCAACTCACTAAGGAAAAATAATGAGCCCATAGGCAGGTGAAACTCATTAATAATTCTTGATAATCTAAGATATAATAAATTATGAAACAAAATAAACAATTAAATTCAAATAAAATAGGAATTACATGTACATTTTTTTCAATAAAAGTTTACATTGAAGATCACTGGTATAAAACCATGTTTAAGGTCAAGCCTTGTTTTGGTATTTGACAATTAATCATAAATTGAGTTTTGGGCATCCAGAAGAACATCTATTCCTCTACTTAAATATCGTTTGTGAAATAATTCATTAAGAGGGAAATTAGGTATAAAACAGACTGCCAATTGATGTGGCGCATAGCTTCCTCGTGTCATATCCACGTACTTTATTGATTTTATGTTTTTAAAAGACAATATTGTCTAATTGGTTTAATCGTTTCCCTCGTTTGTTTTTTAATCTTTCAAAATTGTTTTGATTTTTTAGACGAATTTAAGTATAAATTTAGCAAAAGTTTAAGAGCGCAGACGGTTCTGATTAATCTGGGGCTATCTGCGGGTTACTTTCGATGTACTATAAAAGTATGTACTAATGTACAGTATGTACTAATGTAACGTATGTAACGTACGTGTATGTAACTAATGTAACGTATGTAACTAATGTAACGTAATGTAACGTAACAGTATGTACTAATGTACTACTATGTAAGTATGTACTATAAACTATTTTATACAAATCAGATAAGTACTTTTGAAGCTATAGGTAAAAATAAATGTATGTATGTGCGCATTTGGAAGAGAAACAAACAGACGCAGAAGGTTGAAACCTATATGGGACTAACAATGGGTTAATTATGACCTACAACCCAAATTTCATTAAAATTGGAGGGGTTGTTTTTAAGATATGTTTGTTCGCAAAAATTGAACGACAGACAGACACGGAACCAAAAATGTTCCTTGATGTCTAAAACGGATTTCTGTCTTGGAATTTCTGAAATCGGACACCTAAACATTTTTCGTTCTTCAGAGCGATCACATTATATAGCTTCCGTTACCTTCGGTAAGCTTTCTTTAGATTGTTACTGTTGGGAGTAACAATATAAAGAAGACGCATGGAATGTTTTTCTTTAGATTGTTACTCCCCTTATAAAAACAGAAGTGTGATACTCCTTTTTCCCAAAGTACAGTGGACTAATCATCCATTTTTCTTAATAGTTATATAGTCAAAGTCATTTATATTCTAAAAAATCATAGGGGAGTAAAAATCTAAAGAAGTACCTACTCTTATTCCTCCCCTTCTCCGAATTTATATGTGTACAGGAAAAATATTGTTTTTACTCAAAAAGCCGAAATTGAGATTTCAACGGAATTATCCGTTTGGGTATTTAGCTTGATGTGTACATTGTACATCTGTTTGTGTGTGTGACTCCTGACTGTCTGTCTGTGTCACACAACTTCCACATTTTAAAGCTAAACAGTTGAATTTTGGTACATTTAATCAGTCGTTACACGTATTTGTATAGTTGTGCTCCCGGAAAAATCAAGAATTTTGTGACGGTATTAACCCATTTTGTTTAGTCAGCTATGAAGTCCTGAATTTATCGATGTCAAAAAATCGAAAATAATTTCTGATTGCGTAGAAATTTACACCAATTTATACCTTTTTGTAAGGCGAACATTTCCACTGATTTCGTTTTCATATATGCCGCCATTTTAAAAAATATCGACAAACTGTGAAACATTAACCCTAAATACTTTTGAAGTGTCTGTCACCATTTTAAAATTATTTGGTAGGGAAAAGTTCCTAGACGCCCCCCATAAAATGTATTGTGTTTAAAATTGGTTTGTAGTATGTAAAAGTGTATTCTTGGTTTGAGCAAAAATATTGAGAAAAGCGTATAATTTGCGTTATTTCATAAAAAAAAAAAAAACCTCTTGGTTGTAAACGCGGCCAGAAAACAAAGTTAAGATTATGGTTTTAGTTCTTCAATAGGCCAGTTATTTCAATTTTACTTTTGAGTTAGTCGTCTTTGATCTTAAATCTACTTTAGAATTAGTGCAAATGATGATTAAAAATTTAAAGAATTAATTACAACTAATTCTTACTACCTAATAAGAAAAGTCGATAACTTTTTTTATTCCTAAATTATTGTTTTTTTTAATTATTGTGCTTGATTTTTTATCTTTCTGCTAACTCAATGCTCATCTGCCAGAGCAACTTAGACCAAATTTTTTGAGTGAAGATTTCTGTATTAGAATCTCGCAATCTGCTAAATTATACCTTCTTTAACTTATTGTAATGATTGAGTAAACTACGTACAATTCATTGCCTCCCTTTTATTTGTAAGAAGCAACCATTTATTATTAAAATTTGTCGTTAAATAACAGTTTAGGTTAATGACTGAAGTTTATCGATTAGATGACGAGCTTTTTTTCTAAATGTTAATTAGTTGATTTATTCATCATGGTTTAGTTGTCTTTGTCTCGGCAATTTATTAAAAGAGCAATCTATTTGTTTGCGATATTCTCTGAAACGTTGGCATTCCTATCAGCATTGTCCATCCCACAGGTTTGCAAAGAGTGATGAAGACCTGACAAGAATGTTTGACATGAGTAATTTATAGCCGTTAGTAATTTATGCGTCTGTAGAATTTCGTTTCGCCGTTTAGCGGATATTGTTAAAAATAATAAAAATCGCTCGGAGGATTAAATGAAATTATATGGAAGTGTAGGTCGTTTGAAGATTAAGAGGTACTAGTGTAGCGGTCGGTAATTCTTTTCCCTTGGACACGCGGTCGAGCCGAAATTCTGTCCTCTAGACTGCGGAGGTGTTTCGCGCTCGGCTGCCCATACCGCTGCTCACTGAACTTTCGGCTAATTCGATTAGATTAAAAACCCATTTTTTCCTCTCTTTTTTTCAGGGCGTGGGTCCGTGAAAGAGGAATGCCCTCTTCGATGCAAGAGAGATATAGTATGTAGAGGAAACTCTCGTTCCCTCATTGGATGTGATATCCAACCAATAAGAGCCCTCCGTTTTACCACTTGAAAAAATATTTTTTTGATCGGTACAAAAAGAAGTGGAATATGAACTGTAACTTTTTTTTTTTCGACGAGTTAAATAAAAATAAGAGGTACGGAGGCGGCGGAGCGACTGTGAGTCGACAATACGGCTCGAGTGCTGCGTCCCCCGCACAAAACTCGATATTGCCCGAATGTCTTTACGCCCCTTGTTTGTGTATCCGAGTTTATTTATGCAAATCTATCGGGATCCGGGGGAGGCCTCCCGACAAATGATTAATACTCTCCTTTTGCTCCTTTGTCATGGTAACTTATTTCTGTTGACCTTTTACTGTACACGACGAGTTCCCTTGCTCTTGTGTATTCAATGAACCGTTCCCATCTCCCTACCCTTCTTGACTTCTTCTTCTTTTTGGAACGGTTCCTAAGAAAAACTCGATCGAAAAAAAGGCGTTACCTTCCAAACACTCCAACACGTCTCGCTGTGGACACAACTCCTTGAACAAATATCCCACGAGAAATATAAGAGTGTTAAAGAATAAAATCCTTAGTCGAGAAATTCACGATTTCGATGCGCCCTTACGGACTGTATAAAAATTGTAAATACTTGGGCTATTTGAATTAATACCAGGTGTGAGAAGCTCCAATGAGACGTTTATTTAAACATTAACTCAAGACTCTAGAAAAATGCCATGTATTTTTATTCTTATACTATTCTATTTAGGAAGATTGTAGTCATATAGTTCCACTCTTTCCACTGTCATAAATGAACGATAAATTACTCCACAAGTCTATACAGACTGAAAAAAACCTTATCATTTTTAGGGTTTCGACGTCATCCTAGAAACCCTTATGCTTTTGGTATTATGTCCGTCCATACGCCGCATCTTGGATCATATCTCCCGACCTATTATAGCTAGAGATTGAAATTTGGTATGAAAATAAAACTTTTTTCCCCAAAAACAGAAAAAAATTTTGCGAACCTCACAACTAGAAATTTCTTCGATAAGCGAGCAATTGCAAACTGATTGCAACATTTGTTGCATTGATGTATTTATAGTGTTGAGAATTGCTATATTATTTAAGATCTTGATATCAAAGACAGAGGATGATAAGCTGTATCAAAATACTTTATTTGATGTTATCTTCTATATACATTTAACAAAAAAATATATTAGACATCTTATCAAACTTTCCTTTTATAGTTGTAGAATTGCATTTTTTAAAGTTTTTTTTTTTGCTAGGAATGAGACCAAAATGCCAAAAGTTTACGTTTACAGATTTTTTTACTAGCCTATTGTTATTTAAGTTATGCGTAGAAGAAAGTATTGTCATGGCGCAAAAATTTTATGCATTCACATGGTTCAAAAAAACCATGGTCTCCTGAGTCTAAAAAATTGTTTTTTTTTTTTTTAAAGAAATATCTGTCTGAAAGATTATATTTAGTCTATAATCGTTCAGAAATTTACACATATGATAAGAAAAATCATACTCCGAGGCAAATTAGATAAATAAATGTTCCTCAGTCGAACATAGCCAACCACATATTCTTAAAGAGTCTTCAAAGATTAACTTACAAACAAAATTTCTTGATTTCGCCCTCGTGCATGATTTATCTTATCCCCCCCATGGTCCCTGCAGTTTAGGCTGTCGTCTACTCAGATAACAGACTACAGCCAATTATTTCTTTGACTAGAAGTTGATGTTACAGTCAGACACTTTATTGCACGCTATCTTCCGGACTATATCAATTTAAGAACATAATATGCAAAGACCAAAACCAATAAAAAAAAAAATTCTTCTTCAGAGCGATGACAGTTTCTGTACATAGTTTACATTCAGTAATCTCGGAAGCAAAACAGTCAAGATCAAAAGAGGAAAGATTCTGTATTTTCTCTAACAAAAACCTATCATCACGATAAGGAACGCAAAAGACATGGTATAGTTGTCTTTTTCGTTTCAACTTGATAAATTAAAAATGCTTTTATAAAAACTCTCATTCCGCTAATTTTGCATTTAAAAGTGTATTAATTAACCCCTCCCCTCCAAAGTCGGTGCTCTTCAAGACAGTCATAAACCAAGTTTCATTAAAATGGACTTAAATTTTGTCTTTTTCATTATCCAATTTTTCTTTTCTTTTCGAGTTATTTGAAAAATTAAAGAAAATACAGTTTTTTTACACAAATGATTATTTACTACATCGTGTTATAGTTTTCCTTCTTTCTATAGTTAAAAATTGTTTCAAGTAAGTATATTATTTTATGATTAAATATGTGGATTGAAAAATGCTACATGAATCAATTTTGTTTTCATGACGGAAAATAATTATAATCAATCAAATTTATTAGCACTTTATAGGGAAATAAGTAATTATGCTTAGTACAACTCGTACCTAAGGCCATTTAATCTTAAAAAAAAAATAAAAAACCTATTTTCTCTAAAATTAATTGTTGTGGCTCTATATTTCTATTATATATTTATTTTGGTTTATAACCCAATCAATCCGTTGCTGAAGTCACTACAACGATAGATATTTTTAAGCCTTCTGGAGTTTTTTTTTTTTTCAGTTGAACTTTAAAACTTTTGGAAAATCATATTTTTGGGAAACTAGATAAGATAATAATAAAATCTTAATTTACGATACTCTTGAAGTGCTCGTTTATTTTCCCTTTTAACCATCAGTAAAATGAAATTAGTGTTTTTTTTTAATTATCATTTTACCGTTTTTATTTATTATTATGTCATTACTGTTAAATATTGTATTTAGCGTTGAGATCCTGGTTTACTGGATGCTTAAACCTTTTACCGTGGGTTGGGACTAGGAAATTCATTAAAATATTCATATAGTGGCTTTTTATTTGTCTGAATGAGGGAAAAATAATATGTATAAAGTCACTTTCATTTAGGAAAAAATTAGTTGTATTACCTTTATTCTAACGAGTAAGTAACATGTGATTGCTAGGTCTCTTCTCCAGTCCAGTATCGTAGACAGAAGCTATATGTCCTGGTGCTAGAGTTTGGCCCAAGCCTGTAAGGTCAGAGTAGGAATTGTCACGGGATGAGGAGATGCGACGGATTGCCGGAGGCTGTCCCAGACCGCTCCTTGTAGAAACTATCCGTGGATTGTGCCGATGGCTATCTATATAATCCGCCGCATTCCTCGTCTTGCCTACCCCGCCCTCTTGCACTTCCTACCTTGTCTTCCACAAAATTCATAATTAATTAATTCAGTCTCGTTTTATTACTGTCGTATTTTTTGGTGTCAGAAATTAGATCCTGTATAAGTAACGATATACTTATGTCATAAATAATATTGTGATTATAAGAACCCTCTGGTCCAGTTGTTTTCTAGGAATTTTTTTAAAGAAATATCAATATCTGTGTTGTTTAATGTTTTTGAATATAGTACCTACTGGTCAATGGAATATTATTATAATCAACAAATATATTGGCTTAAAAAACTGACAATTAAGTTGTAAACATCTGAAGTACTGTTATTCTTTCACTAACTGTAAGAATGTACTTTATTTTATTTATTTTACAATTGTCTTTTGATTGATTCGTATGCTGTGTTCATAGCAATCCTTTAATGAAGGACAGCTCCACTTAGTACTTTTTGTCAATAAACTGTTTATCTCTTGATGATTTTTGGGCTAACATATGCTATTAGAGCCTTTGTTTTTTCTTAGTTGGTATTAATCTATTTTGTTCTTACATCTTCTGTTATAAGTTGGGCATTTACTTGGCGTTGGCGTGGGTACGGTGAGGCTTAGATGGATGGATGGATGGAAGAAGACCTGAGGTCGATATATAGCGGCCGATAGAGGGAAGGCAGTTTGGAAAGTTTTGTAGTATAAAGTGGATGGGGTGAAGTATTTCGAGACGGGATTTGAGTGAAGTCGAGACACGAGGAAGGATGGATTCCAGTAAATGCCTGAGGTTCTGGACTGAAGCTTGTTTTATTTTGATGCTGTCAGTGGGAGAGAGGAGCCGCACGGGGCCTCCGGGCACAGGCCCAATCAATCTCTGGCAACTATCGGACCCCTCTGAGACCAATAATCGAATTAACAGCAATTAGGGCCCCGTTCTTAGTGGGCCCTCCAGCTACGAGTCGATCCACTCTGGAACCGTCCCGACATCACCATCCCCTCCCCTGTTTAAAGCCCTCTATGTTATGTTATCGTCAACAGATCGCTTCCAACAAGCATTATTATGCATCTTTTTTATAATATGTACATTTTTTTTAAATATTATATTATATTTTATAAAAAAAAAGTCAAGTGTATACCTATTTCGTGCGGGTATTTTCTCCAGGCTTGCTTTTTCTCCGCAATTCGCTACAAACAAAAATGGCCGTACATATATTTTTTTTTGTAATCTTATAATTTTTTTATGATGTATAACATCGTATCAATATTAAAAACAAAATACGATCTAACTTTCAATCTTAGTAATTTAGTCTGCTGTCGAGATATTGCCTTGGTACATAACATCGATGTATCAAGATATAAGGAAGGATTATTTTCCACCAATCGGTTGGATTGGGGTTAACCTACTCTTTCGAATTTTTGGCTGATTCTCCAACTCGATCAAATTTAACAGTTTAACTGGTGCATGAACTTAGTTATGAACTTAGTTATTAGTTTGTGTCAACTTCTGGCCTTGATTTATGACTTCATTCCTGCTAATCTCAGAGTATTGAAGTACAATACGAAAAACATCAACAATCGGTTGTATTGGGGTTCAGCTACTCTTTCAAATTTTTGGCTGATTCTTAAACTCGATCAAATCTGAAAAAGAAGTGTTATGTACTCTAATTTCCATTAGATGAATGGCTGCGGATAGAGGAGAGAGGTGATTGTTGGAGAAGGGAAAGCTGAGGGCTGGTTGGTATTCACGGCTGCTTCAGTTAAACTGCTGTAATTTGTCACAGACACTCTCCCTTTGAATTGCAATGAGATTTACGTCTCTTACACAAACCACCAAGTAAAATTCTCTTCCAACGTTTCTTTTATCATTGTGCCAATATTATATCTTTTTAGAAAGTTAGTCATTCGATTCTTTTGTATATTGAAATTTATTTTTTTTAAATATAAAATAATCAATGTATAATAGATATAAAATAATAATTGTTTTTAGACTGACACGTCTATAAACAAAATTTTAATAGTATTTTTCTTGATTTTATTTTTGCACTATTGATTGTAAATGTTATGTGTTATTTGCATCAAAGAATATTAGAATGGCTGTGATTCAACTATTAAAAGAACTTTAAGTGCTTATTGTTTTATAGATGCACTTTATTTTAGATTAAAATTTGAATTATTTATAAAGCAGTGCTATAAGGTTGTTCCTGACTATTTCAACTTCTCAAGAATGTATAGTTGAACATTTTTTATTCCCCATTTCTGGTATTTCACCTTTTTGTCCATGTAATATTATAATTATATTAAATGAATATTCATCGTCAATTCTGTCAATGAATGCAATACATTATAATTATCATTGTATGATATTATTCTATTCTTAAGAATAACAAATAGTATTCTTAACATTGGGTGAAAAGCAATCTTGTAAAGTTGTAAGTAATATTATTGGTACTTATGGTTTTTTAGGACCATTTGGTTTTATACTGTTCATTAAACATTTATCGTTATCTTTTTGAAATATTTACTTTGGATTTGGTGATTAATAGAACTTACAATATTACGGCTGATTAATGGTTGTGTTGGTTTTTCTAAACAGTGGTATAAGATAGTAATGTGAGTTTGCTCGTTGTTGTAGATCTAGGCTAGGTGGGGCGGTGTGGTCGCGGCGAACCAGGTCCTTTGATTAGTTAGATTTTGGGACGGGATCGAGAAAGGTTGTCTCGAAGTTCTTAGATGTTAATCTGGTGTGTGTGATCCCCCTCCTTAATAAGCGGGCGGAGCCGGTGGCCGGTCCGCAGCACATGGTGAGCCCGGCCATCATGGGTACGATGCCCAGTCAACAGTGAATCCACCATTACACGTCTCCGATTACATCCTGCTCCACACACAACTCTTCCACCCAACCTATCTCCGATGTTTACTTTTTTAAAACTCGGTCCCGAAGAAAGGATCTCCGGTCCAGATGTTCTATCTGAAAGACCATTGCAAGTCACATGCGATTTGTTACCCGATCTGTTAAATCCGTTCGTCCCCTGTGACTTTCGGACTTGCGACCTCAAGGAATCTTTATAATCTTTCACAGTTATTCGTAACCGGCAGATTAATCCCGCTTCCGACGTTTCTAGCTCGGAGTCGTTCTACATACAGAGAGAACGTGCCACTTTATAATAATTACATAAGTTGTGATATCAGTTTCAAATGACTTGAAACACGCGTATCATAAATTAGTAGTGCTATAGCTCAATAGGTCGGTATTGGGATGGAGTTCGTGCGAAGCCGAGGTCCGCAGCAGGCACGACGTGGTGCCGAGAGACTCGGAATTATAATTGGAAAATTACTGAAATGTTAATAAGATTCTCTCTTCTTGTGTACCTGTTTGTATACGAGTAATATTCTCGACCGTGATATGAATAAAACACCGATAAAAACTTCATGGTCTCAGCTTGGAAATAGTTCTCGAGTTATGCGATCATGGGGACTGCTTGTCGAGGCGGGAGTAGAGCAAAGTACAACCTATCAGCCGTCTTCCAGACCCGGACTCGTTGAAGGTGAGAATTGAAAGTAGCTTCTGAAACGCTAAGGATTATATTCAGATTAGAGGAAGAGCTCGTTAAAATGCAGATTGCTATAATCATTTCTGAATTAGCATGCGAAAAATTTATGAGGAAACCTGAACTTATGACCCTCTGTCCGTCAATTTATGACGAACCAATAAAGCCATCATTGGCTTTATCTTGCCTCGACAAGAAATCTTGCCTCATTCCGTAATTTTTGTTTATGCCGGAAATGACTGGTTTTATCTGTTTTATTTACTTAATCATCTGTGTATTTTCTAAAAAAAATCTTTACCATATAAATAATTTCTTATGGTCACACCAAAGTCGAAATACACTTGGAAGAGTTAAATTTGGGTAATTAGGATGAAGATTGAATTACCCAGATCATAAGATTTCCCTGCGGAATTTAGAAGGACTCTCCTATTATTGCTATCAGTTATATTTGTTATGGTTATAAAGTTAAACTTTGAACCAGGAGAACATTGTTGGTGGCATAATGTTAACCATCATGCCTTTGTAATTATGTGAGCCAACTTTGATAAATACTGAAGAAAGGAATAAAGTGATTTAAGACAGTGATCTTAAGTCTGTACAAATTATTGCCGTATCTAGCTATTATTATTAATCTTCTGCTGATAAATCTATGAGCTCGAGGCACTGAGACCTCTTGATTGGCTCAAGGTGAATATATAATAATCCTTATTACTGTAATTTAAGATATTTACTTCTACAAGTGTTTAGTTAATTTTCCTACGCTCTTGCCTCCAGCTCAAACTTACTTGGGGGTTTAAATGGGGAGATTCCCAATGTATCGTATCAGCTTAATAATAAGCTTAAATTCACTGTTTGTATATACCTTTCAGAGCATCTACCAGGGAGATTGATAGCGCAGGTTTCCGTATCTTCTTAAACATCTTGAGCAAGAGCCGGAACTCGAAATTTTAGGACTCCTCAAGTTTTCGATAACCCTGCGGCGTTCTCGTCTTTACCGGAAAACCAAGATGGCGGAAGTGAATGGACCGATATTTAATAATGGCCGTTTAAGAGTTTCGTATAGTTCGTAGATCGCCTCCCTTTTGTTTCACAACGCGGTTTTTTCCCCCCGAGATATCGATCTATAGATGTTGGGAACAATGGGGTATAAGCCTTCACTTACAGCTCTTAATAACATACTTATTGAGATCGTAAATACAATAAAACGTCCAACATTCAACGGTAGTTTGTTTTATTAATACAGTTTTTTTCTTATTCTTTTTAGATATATTTTTTATTTTTTTGTATATTGCATTTTTTAACGGTGCGAAGGTTTCGAATCGTGCCCACACGCGTCGGCTTTTAGTTTGCCTGCTTGCCTCCAGATTCCGGGACGAGATAGCCGACAGAACAACTTATTGTTTTTAATAGCCTTAGAGAAATTATTTATATTGTTCCGAGGGTTAAATATCGGCGGAACTGGTTGGTCGTTTTGATCACGATTACTATTTGTCTGTGGGGATCATACCCGGTCAGTGTGCACGGGTTGTAAAGTGTGCATGGGTCGTCAGTGTGCATGGGTCGTACAGAGAGGCCTGCTTCCCTACCCGTCCCTCCTCTCTCCGCGCGGATAATTGTAACCGGAGGCACTGCCTACCCTTGAAAACCCCATTGTCCAACCTTTCTATTGAAATATTAAACGCAAAATATATATTATTGATTACAAATAAAACAATAACAATCCAAAAAACACACAAATGAAACAATAAAACAACATGTACATGTATAAAAAAGTCTGCGTTGTGTGGAATTTTCGCTAGTGGGTAGATGGTGGTGTTATATTGACTTTAACAGTTTAACTGGTGTATGCACTTGGTTTGTGTCAACTTCTCGCCTTGATTTATGACTTCATTCCTGCTAATCTCAGAGTCTTGAAGTACAATACGAAAAAAACTTAAAAAATCACTAGGACGTCCATCTACATCCTATTAAAAGAACATTCTAAAGGTGTTGCTTCTAAAAACTGGAGATACTATCTGACTTATTGGCTATAAGCGAGGGAAGAGAATTATTACATGGTTTTATTAATTGTTTATGCAAGCTATAAAGAAAGACAGTTTTTTTTCATCCTGCAGCTGTTAATTCTGCTGAGATTTGATGTAACGAGTTTCGTTATGAAAAATCGATCACCAGTTTTAAAATCGTATTTTGAACATTATTTGGAGTATGAATCATTCAGATTATGTAGTATGTACCCATATCTTTTGTTAAATTGGAATCTTAAAAGCCTAGTCCACACTAGTAGATAAGTTGAGCAACATGTCTATAGAATAGACGGTCTAATAGACAGTCTATAGACACGTTGCTCAACATGTCTATAGACGTCTTCTGAGACCGTCTATTGTCTCGGTCTAGCGTCCACTATAGATACGTTGCGCAACAAGTCCACCGTTGCATCGTGACTACCATTGCGAATGGAAAACCATACACATGCGATTTTTGGTCTAGCAATGAGACCGTAGACAGTAGACGGCGATTGTCTAGCCGATGTCTATAGACAAATCACTAGACACCGTCTCTGAGACTAAAATCGCGCAACATGTCTACTGGTGTGGACTAGGCTTAGATATCTTTGATAATAGTTGGACTCGGAATTAATTATATTAGTATTATTAGTTTAAAGACAATCTAAAGTGCTTCGATATAAATTTTTGATATAAATTGCATTTATTATTTTAACCGCTTTGAGATATCACGGTGTGAATTGGAAAAAATAATGCTAATTGATGCATTAGTTACGAATGAGTCTCATCATAAACTGTTCCGTGATATATTAGTTACGAATGGGCCACATCATAAACTGCTCCATAATATATTAGTTACGAATGTGTCATATCATAAACAGCTCCAATATTTTGAGGGTTAACACTGTCATCGCCTAATTTTTATGTTGTTTTTTTTTCTGGAATACCTATATTTATTGATTAGTATATTGTCTAACAATCCACAATAAGAGATAATTTGTGTGCTTTCAAAATTCCACTGCATATTAATTATAGTAAAAATGTCGCCGAATAATTATACTAATGTCTGATATTGGAGAATTCCTTTATTTCTTTTAACATTAATTCATTTTAATTCATACATTGACATTAATTATTTTATTTTATTTTCGTTTTACTATTTACTTTCGTGAAATGTTCAGGAAGTATTATTTATATAATCGAGTAGTGTATAATTGACGGCGATGATTCACCTCGTAATGATTTGTTATTCCAAACCTAAGGCAACCACATTTATTCCAATAAAAAATGAATGTTTCTTTTGATTTGCTGGTCTTCAAATATATATAAATAAATTGTCTAAATAGATATCTAAATTATTTTTTTTTTTTTTTATATAAAATTAAGCCCATTGCCACTGGCTTAAGGGTTTATATTACAAACTACAAGAAGTTGAATTAGTTCACAATATCTTAGTTATATTAGATTTTATTTTTTAAGTTCCGTTTCAATTTAACCTAAATTATATTTTACCGAAGCTAAGGAACTTCCCTGCAATTCGAAACTTGTCAGTCAAGTAGAGAGAGTATTGCGGTCTCACAAAAACTTTTTTAACTTCGAGTTTTTTAGAATTTTAAGGATTAAAAAATATATTTGTATACTTAATTAAGAGTTTTAAAGTATAATATTTTTTATTTGTTGTCAAATAAACATTTAAAGCCTATAAAAAGTGTTATAATTAAGATATCTTAATTGTTTAGACACGTGGTCGTTTGGAACGTTCTAGAAAATTGCTTTACTAATTTATCTTAGACGATAAATCTTTGAAACCGGTATACATCAGAGAATAGATATACAGTTTGCCAACTGTGAACCATTTATAGAATTATCATTGGTTTTGAATAAACTTAACGAAAAAAGATAAAAAACCTTTTTAAACTCCAATGCCAATCCTAACGACCCCAACTGAATAAAAAAATGTAAATATTCATATTGCTATAAGAAAAACAATAGTATGTTGAGAGGTTTAGCGCCACCTATTTCAATAGGAGTTGGGCAACTTGAAAGTGTATTTCTTAATGAATATGTAATAGTTTGGCCGAGTCTCCCGGACAAATGCACACTCCGACACCTTCACCGATTATTACATAAATCAATGCTCGTTCTATCTCTTAAAAACCAATTAAAATTAATCCTATTAAATCGCTATAAATTCTCAGCCGATTCGATACGGGACATTCCCTGTTATTTATTTATTTTTACAGCTTTTTAATCGTAAACAATGGCACCGAATCCGGATTCTATAGTCGTCCACACTCACGCATATATAATGTATATGTATATTGTTGTATAAACCAATATTTATACTAAATTCATATTTCACCCTCATATACTTCGAACATACATGTATATTGTATATATATAAATATCTAAGGTGTAATAAAAATTCCTCATCATCCCTGGACTTCAAAATCATACTTTTCCCTTGTTAAGAACGCTATTATAACTTTTAAACTAAAAGTTTATTCCATTATTAACGATTGGTTGATAAAAGAAATCAGTAGCAGGTATGATTTTTTCCATTTCATGGAATCATGGAAATGTTTTTAGGTATTTAATCCAGTTTATCGACAATTCAATGCCTTTCCCTGAAGTTGAGAAAATCAGTATAGTATAGGTATAGACTTGTCTAATTGATATAGCAGATGGATCTTAAGCTGCGAAATTATGAAGCACTAGCCTTCTCCCCGCGCCCAGCGTGGGGCTTATGCTAGGTATTAGTATATTTATTTATGTACTGATTTATTTCTTTTTTAAAGTGTTTTACGAACATTTTTTAAAAAATGCCTAATATTTACTATATACTACTTGTTTAACAACTAAATGAAATAGAGAAATTAGGCTATAAAGGGACAATTTTAAGGAGAATAAAAAACCTTTCAGAATCACTCATTTATTTCCAAGTTATCAGCTACTAAGCATCTATTAAATCCTGTCACATTCAAAAATTTGGATGTTTTATAATTCGACCACGAAATTCCTGAGCTTTATGCTTCTTAATTAAGGGACGTTAGAAGTGTGGCGACTTCAGAAAAAAACTTCTGCTTTTCATAAGCTTTCAAATAGTATAATTAAAGTTTAAGATCAACGGACTAGTTTTATGAATTATGATGGATAGAATGTTCCCAGAAGTGGAATTTTTCGGTCAAGAACGCAACCAATTCTTGTTCAAATGCAAAAAAGGTTTTCCCAAACGAAACCACAACACTTTGAGTTCTTCGATGGATCCAGTACAGCTTCGTTTTCGAGATATGTGTTCGCCAAATGTTTTTTATTTTATAAAATTGTTAATAACTTACAATTGAAGAATACACAAATTAATAACTTTGGTTCTACTCCACATTTTGCGATAAAACCAAGCACCAAGGCTACCTATTTGCGCACACCTCTGCAAAAAATTTTTTAAAAAAAATAAATAAATAAAAAAATCAATTTCGGTGATCCAGTTTTGCGCTTCTTAAGGCGAACTGTTGGCGAAAAACACACACACAAAGCTTTATATACCTATATTTTACATATATACATATACATTAATCCATTTTGATTACAATTATATGGGTCCACTAGGACCTCTGATATCATTTTTAAATCAAATTTAGAACTTCTATCGGTAAAATATAGAACTACAATGAATACAAGTGAACACCAGTCTTCCCTATATCGATTATATCCTATCATCCTGCCACTATATATTTAAAAGCGTCAAATTTTTCATGTTGTTATTTGCGTGACGGAAATTTCTTCTTTACTCCAGAGTTAAAAAAAATACATTGATAAGTCTATTCGTTTGATAAGGAGAAAAGTATTGAATATTATAGTGTAGTTAAAGTAATACATCAATAGTGAACTTGTCCTCGCTTGGTTTTATCTAATCTAGACTATAAGATCTAGATCATTATTATCTCGTTTGTATGCGTTCTATAAATACTTGTCCCCCTCTCTTTCTTTTCATACTAATAGTCCTCTTTATTACCTCTATTAGGTAGAGTGTATATCGTGAAATATTTCTTGCCTTTCTGATATAATTAAACTAGACGACCTTGTGTTTACACTCGTACATTACTCCTTTAATTGAGTAATCTCCAGCGTAATTAACATTTTCTCTTGTTTAAACCATCTCTGTTCTTTAAAGACATTCTATAAATAAATTTACTAACTTAATAGATGCAATTAATCCTTCTATTTTTTAAATTATAGTTTCAGTAGTGAATTATAGGAATATAAATGAACTCTAAGTTAGGTGAGAGTGTTGTTGTTAGTTAATACTAAATTCTAAAATATTTTAATTAAATTTCGTATACTTTAAGGTCCATAGAGTCCACAAAGTTATTTTGTGTTGTCTGTCTGTGGTCTCTGGAGATGAGTCGATTCTAAATCATTGAACTTATTTTGATGAAAATTTAAATTTTCACAATAAAATAATTATTAATAAAAATAGTCTGCCAATTTTGTGTACCACATAGCTTCCTCGCGTCCTATTTCTTATACTTTAAACAATTTTGCAACCTTAAAAATTGTCAAAATTGTTTTAATTTTTTTACATGAATTAAAGTATCAATTTAACAAAATTTAAAGAGCGCAGACTGTTGAAAGTACTCTAGGGCTATACGTGGGTTACTTTCTACAAATCAAGCCAAATTTCATAAAAATCGGAGTACTTTGTAAGAGATAGATGTTAATAAATGTATGTTTATGCGGATGTGGAAGAGAAACAAATGGGCACAGAAAGTTGAAACTTATATGGGATCAACAATGGGCTAATTATGACTAAACATCTAAATTTATTCAAAATCAGACAAGTAGTTTCTAAGATACGTTGGTTCGTAAACAATGTTGTCCCACAGACACACGCACGGAACCAAAAATGTGCTCTGATGTCTGAAACAGATTTCTGTCTTGGAATTTTTGAAATTGGAGGATACCTATTTAATATGGGTCAGATCAAAAACAAATTAGCAAAAGCAGGATAAATTAAGCCGGGTTTACAGGGGCAGAGTAAACAGGAGAGTAGAGTAGCGAGTAGAGTGCACTCTACTTCCCACTCTACCAATTTTAAAATAACTATTAATTTTTAAATAACCAATTTTTTAGTAACTAGCTACTCTACTCGCCACTCTACTCTACTGAGCGTTTTTTCGGGTTTCTACGGGTAGAGTTACTCTACTCGCTACTCTACTCTCCTGTTTACTCTACTGTGTATACCCGGCTTTAGAATAAGTTATTGACAAATTTAATGCATTATTTATTTATTTTCTTCCTAATTTATATCCTTAACCAATTCCATTTTTTGCGACATTGATTGGGTAAATTTAAGCCATGATTTAATTAGCCATATATGAAGAACAATTAGATTCATTTGCTAGTTGTTAGTATGTCTTGATTTTAATACTTCTAATACAATAACTTGTGTCTATTTTCGTAACTGTATTTTCCAGTTGATCATTTTATTCGTGAGCGAAAGCAGTTTTGTGATTCATACTGTTTAAAATCCCTTGTAAGTTGTATGAGATGCTGGCTTCCTCTTAGATAGTTGGATCTGTTTGGTCACGTTTATAAAATGCTTTCGCCTTTTCTAGCAAAACAATAAATAACAATAATTAATTACTAGAAAGAATAACGTTTTAGAGATACGTTTTCTTTACTTTCAATTACACGGAAGAATTTGATAAACTTCATGCTTGCCTAAAGTTGGTAATGTTGTGTTTTTGGAACGAAGTTCCTTATGGCACGTTTTGGAGCCTGGGAGTGAATCCGAAAGAAACGACCAAATCACTGTCACAAAATAACTGTTACAAAATCACCACCACTAAACTAAGCGTCACAAAATGTACTGATGACGATAACTTGAGTGAAAATGACTGATAAGTTGAAGTTTGGTTCACATGTTCATATTACCAATGCCCAGGATGAGTTCGTTGGAAAACGTTATCCGCCCAAGCGTTCACGATCATTATTTATTTAACTGTTTAATTTATTTATCTTTCAATTTTTTATTTATTTTTTATATTTATTTTTATTTTAAATATGGGACTATCTGCGGGGAAATTTAATATGGGGACTAACTTTCGACAAACCTTCCAAATTTCATGTAAATCAGATAAGAACTTTTGAAAATGTAGGTGTAAATAATTGTATGTTTGTGCGCATGTGCAAGAGAATAAATGTGCGCAGAAGGTTGATACTTATATATCGTCCAAATAATAAGCACTAATTATGACCTACCATCTAAATTCCATTACAATCGGACGAGTAGTTTTTAAGATATGTTGGTTCGTAGAAATTGAGCGACACACCGATAGTCCTTCAGACCGACAGACAGACATGGGACCTTAAATGTACCGTGATGTCTGAAATGGATTTCTGTCTTGGATTTTTTTTTTTTTAAACGGAGACATATAACATTTTCGTTCTTCAGAAACACATAAATTCTTCGTTGGATATGAGAGCGTCTATGGAGGTCATCTTAAAGAAATTAAACAAACTGTCTCAACTAAAGTCGTTAAGTCAACTTCACGTGGAGAGACAGTTTGTTTTATTTCTTTTACGTAGATTCTGTTACCTTAAGCTCGGAAGCAAACTTATAAATAGAAAATTATGATTATATAAATTATTTTCCTCAACCTCTTGTGTTTTATTAAAATTGATTTAGTTATACATTTTTAAATTCATTCACTTACACAAACTTCTTAAATTTTCGTGGAGGGATATTTTTATGTTAATGCTTTAAGACGACCTACATAGACGCTCTTAAACATAATATTAAGTCAATCAACATAACCAATATCTTAGAGAAAATTATCTAAAATAATTTTTATCAGCAAATGGGCAAGGTTTACACAATTGTTCTTAACTTGTCTTTTTAACGTTACAATTATGTTTTTTTTTTTTTATTTTAGGCATCGAACAACATGATTATATTTGCCTATTGCCTATGCAAAATTTAAATTAAACTGTGGTTAAACAATATGTGTATACATAAAAACAAATAAGTAACTTATTATAATTAAGTTATCAGAATAGTGATTAGCTTCCTTTAAGTAATGCATAAGTTTAGTTACGTGAGTCAAGTTGTTTGCTAAAATATCTACTAAGTCGTGTGTAATTCTAAAGTTGGTCAAGTTGTTGGCAATCAGTCAGTAGATCAGCTGCTGTCAAAGTATCGTCACTTAGTCTAAATCTTGGTCTTTCCATGTCTCTAGTTTCTCAATCTGCAAAATATTGTCTGTTCCTGCCTGTTTTTCCTATATGAAGAGTAGTACAATTATGTTCTTGTGGTAATAATTACGAAATTTTGTATACTGACAATCTTTTTCTACGTTATCAATTAATCAAAGATTAAATTCTTTTCTTTTGCTATTGCAATTTATCGTTCCTTTGTTTGTTTTTTAATGAAGCATAGGACTTCAATTTTACCAATTAACAAAATAATATTTTTGTTTAGTATTTCTACGCATTTTTATTCGTTTACTAAGCTCAGTAAAAATTAAACCTCATAAATCCTCACAACGAAAAAAAATGATAAAAGTTTCAATAGTATTTTTTTTTAATGAAAGGTACATTACTGTAGAAAACTGAACTAAATATTGATTTATTTGTATTTTATCATGATTTCTTACAATACTTTTTATATAACAATTTTTGTACTAAAAAAAAAGAAAGAAAATAAAAGAGAAGGTTATTTAGTACTAATAACAATGAGCAATAAATAAATGTTGAGAATCACACTGGAGATATTTATTGCTTCTTTAGTAAATACTATATGCCTTGATTTACCTCGAAAAAGTGAAAGTAATAATTGCCAAGTTTGTTTTACAGAGCGCCATTTCAATAATTGTTTTTCAATATTTATGAGTGCTATTGTTACATCCTTCATTCTACATCTATATATATATTCCATTACAATCGGACGAGTAGTTTTTAAGATATGT
>KZ651039.1:615898-630331 GCA_001010745.2 Gerris buenoi
ATATATATAATGTGTGTGTGGTTTGTGTATGTGGGTTTTTATTGATTCACGATAAAATGTTATAAATTTAAATATTGCAGAAAATGCTAGGTATATATGTAAATGAAATAGTATAGAAAATAAAACCGATATATACATACTATGAATGTATTCTTCTGTAAATCAATAAATGTATTCTGATGAAATCAAAACAATTGCTTGTAAACCACCTTTGAATTCTTAGAGGGATTTTATTAATTTTACCAAAAAAATTGTAATTATATAAGACTTTTTTTTAGTTTTTTCGTAATTATAATTTACGTGCCAGTAGATCTCCTTAATTCTCCTTAAATATCCTTAAGTTGGTTTGAAATAAGGTAGAGCTAGTACAAAACAAGTATGCAATACTAACTTAAACTTTTATTTAATATTCTTAATATAAAATTGCTTATAGGTCGAAAATTTTATTGGGTTGATAAGGGTAAGTAAAATATTAGGGAAACACCATCTTATCACTTATGTAAATACGTATATTTTAAAGGGAAACACCATCTTATCACTTATTTAAATACGTATATTTTAAAGGGAAACACCATATTTTCACTTATGTAAATACGTATGTTTTAAAGGGAAACACCATATTATCACTTACGTAAATACGTATATTTTAAAGGGAAACACCATATTATCACTTTATGTAAATACGTATACTTTAAAGGGAAACACTATCTTATCAGTTATATGTTATACAGTTAGCGGCCCAAATAATAGCCTTCCAATTCGTGAGGCACCCAGTTTGCTCGCGTCCTGGCGCGTATACTTTAATGAAGGTATGTTTTTACAATCCATTATTGTCTAATTTATTTAATTTTGCGTCCACGCTTAACGAACGTAACAGAAGCTATGCAATATGTGATCTTTTCGTGGAACGAAGATTTTCGTCTTCGATTACAGAAATTCCAAGACAAGACATCGCAGGGAACATTTTTGTCCCGTGTCTAACATATCTTAAAATCTAACCAACATATCTTAAAAAATACTCGTCCGGTTATAATGGAATTTAGATGGTAGGTCCTCCTAATTAGTGCCCATTGTTAGGGCTTCTGTGTACATTTGGGTCTCTTCCACTTGCGCTGCTATTTACACCCGTGTCTTTAAAAGTACTCTTCTGATTTTTATGTAATTCGGATGGTTTGTCGAAAGTAGCCAGCATATAGCACCAGCTTAATATCTACCACCTACGCCTATTAAATATTGCTAAATCATCCTTCGTCTTGCACGGAAGAAAGAAAGGAGGGGTTGTAAGAGTTATAATTATTAGAAATACATAACTATAGAAGATGACAAATTTATTAAAATTTGGTGTATGTTATGATGTAATGTGATTTGAATGTACTAAGTGGCTGTGTTTTTCTACGTATAATCTTCACGATTATCTGCGAAGAGAAACGTTAAAAATGATTAAACTTTTACTTTTCTAACCAAATATTTTTTTGATTTTTTATTTTATTAAAATATGTCTGTGTGGTCCCTTTAAAGAGATATTATGTCAGTCTTACATTCTTTTTTACAGTAGGGTTTTACCCCTCTATAATTCAATTTTTTGTTGGTTTATAGCTTATTACCCACCTAAGAATTCAGTATACCACCCTGGTATAAAATACCAAAGAAATCCTGGTGTTAGTATGTATACCAAGATTTTTCATACCAGATGTCGTCAATACACCTTGTTGACGCCATTGGTACTTATGTATGTTTTTTCTTACCTTACATACCATATTTTTTTTTCCTTTTTTAAGCATGAATACATTTTTCCAAAAACTTTCTTCTTTTCATCTTGCAGACACGATGTCCAGATGGTCAATAAGATTCCTCGTGTACGCTCTGACCCTCTCTAAGTACTTACATCCTCTATTAAAAAAAATAAGTAGTTGAATAATTATAAAGAATACTTAAAGTCGGTAATCTATTTATAAAAAAAAATCCTTGTTGTGATAGAATACTGAATAATTCTTAACAAATCAATTCGTCACAACACAGACAAACTTTCTTATATTATATAACGAGTTCATAATTATATAATTATAACCAGTGTTTCTATTTATTAATTTTCATGTTTTTGTGTAGGTACATTTAACTATTATTGAACATTTTATCAAAATTTATCATAAAAAATAACTTCTCTTCCTAAACAGTCTTGTCTGGGAATCGTACCCGGCCTCTTTCTGTCCGTGTTTAAAGCTATTCTCAAGAATTAGATTTTTTCCTTGAAAACGGCGTATTTTGTTAGATTCTAGATACTAGATTTAGATTTGTTTAATCACAATCGTCGCAACCGTTTGTCGGGAATTTAATATTTTTTTAAAGTTTTTCAGATTTTTTGGAGGGTTGCGCCCCCAACTTTGGAACTAAAATTCATTTCTCAAGGTATGATTATTCTAAACATGTCTGCTAAATTTCGTCAAAATCAGGCTAGTAGTTTAGGGTCGACAAGTGTATTTGCAGACTTGTGGACTCTATAAACTCTCAGATAGATAGACACTTTTTTGGGAACAAGGGACCTTAACCCTTTCGCTGCTGATCCCGGTTATAGCTGGCATGAGAATGTCGTGCCACTCATATACTGATGCCATGCCGGATATAGCCGGCATGATATTTTATGATGTTTTTATGATGTTGCTTGCGGTTGTCTATAGTATTATTAAGTTGTTCATGTGACCGCTAGGTTAAAGGATCCTTTATTTTATATATAAAACCTATTATTCCTAAAGAAATACGTAGCTCTCGAGGTTTTGTTCCGAAATTATTTAGCTAAGTTCAAAAGTCGATATTTGGTGGTAGATATAAAAACGAAAAGATGTGTAATTGATGCAAATTTGCCATCGGGATTTTTTTACAAAATTTGTGCTGTCCCAACAATATTTGTTAATGAAGTCACTGATTTTTCAGGCGGCAAAACTGTATATAAGGACTAATTTCTGAACTAAGGTTGAATTTTCTAGCTTAAAAACTGTGGGAGTTACGTGACACAGACAGACAGACAGGCATCCCGCCAAAAACCACACAAATGATCTTAAACCATCCAAATCATAATCGTCGTTAAAGTCTCGGTTTCGTTAAAGTCTCGGTTTCGTTAAAGTTCGGTTAAAGTCTCGGTTTCGTTAAAGTTCGGTTAAAGTCTCGGTTTCGTTAAAGTTCGGTTAAAGTCTCGGTTTCGTTAAAGTTCGGTTAAAGTCTCGGTTTCGTTAAAGTTCGGTTAAAGTCTCGGTTTCGTTAAAGTTCGGTTAAAGTCTCGGTTTCGGATTTTTGACAATATTCGTACAATATACCGTCGGACAAGTTTGGGAAAAGTAAATATACTGGAATCATTTCATCCCCTAATATTTACTCATTTTGAAGATGACGGCCATTTATGTGTTTAGGGCCAAATTCCTCTTAGTAACCTATTAATAATTAGCTTGAATAACGAATTTTGCTGCAGAGCTAGCTTTGGAGATGCTGATCTCCTCTATAAAAGGATTTTTTTAATTCGCCATTTTTAGCCGCCACTCAAGATGGCGGCTATTTTATGTAATTATTATGGTTATTATATCTCCCAAACTCTTTGGGTTAGATCCTTGAAATCCTTACTTCATTTTACATTTTACATAAACATGTTTTGTAAAAAGATTTTTCAATTTAACTTTTTAATACGAAATGACGGCCATAAGTGTTTAGGAGTCGACTCCCCTTGCTAATGTATGTTCATCACTATATGTGTAAAGGGGCGGAGGGTGTGTCTTCCTTGCTCAGTAGAATTAGAATTTAAAGCTAGAAGTGATGACTATTTTTCACGTATTCAGTAAAATGTATACATACTGTAGTTCAGACATCTTTGGTTCATCCTAGTACTTGTCCCTTTATAAGATAAATTTTATAATATGCAGGATATTATAAATTAGCTATTTCCAACTTTTTTATGATCCTGTTATAATAGAAATTTGACTCTAGTTAAGGCTTTATGATATTTCTAATAAAATATTAACCAGTATCCCTTCGATTGAAATGTACCACCTTTTTATTTGATACACTCAAGTAGAAACTGGTTTTAGACTAAAGGTTTTTATCGATTTTTTGAAAAACGATCGTCTCGATCATCCTAGCCTCCTTTTTATGATTCAGTGGAAAGGATTAGGGGGGTAAAAATTCTTGAGTACATGGTATAATAGTTGAATGTGTGCGGTGGATAGTGGCCTCGTCCGGTGTGTAGCTGGGCGAGGCATGCTGTTCGGCCGGCTGTAGTAAGAGGCGAGACTATAAGGTGAAGAGGACCCCTCGCTTGACGTATAATACGTAATTGCCGTACCGAATAGCCTGAGGGTAGTCAAGCCTTGGACTGGCCTCAGTGTCTTGTACCCAGAATATACCCACACCCAGGTCTTCCTCTAGGGGGAGTGTACTGTGTACTCAACTACGTATTTCTTGTGTTCCAACAACTATAGGGAAACATATTTACCCCTTAAAACTTATGTAACAGCTAAAAAATGAAGTTTAAAATATGATCTAATCCGATGTAATCAAGGGTAAAAAAGCGTAAGGAAAGCATTAGAGTTATTAGGTAATCAAGCATATATGGCAGAAATTTAAAAGAAGCGTCATGCTATTAGTTAATTTAGATCTAGTTCAAGCTTGATTGAAATTTGATTGAATTATATAGCGTCCATAGTCGTTCATGATGAAAGTCAGAAGCAAATTGGTAATTCTAATCATCAGCAACTCCCTTGAGAATGATCCCTATAAAGTGTAATGAGTATGCGAAACCAAAAAGGTCTCGCTATTGAAGAAATATCAATTATGGAGATTGAAATTAGGAAAAATCAATAACATTTGTACCTCCACAAACAACTTTTTTGGATGAAGTTGGATTTCAACCACAAATACTCAGGTTTACCTATTAATTATCGAAGGAAGAGATGATTTTTGAACTAAATTAGACCTGATCTCAATCGGATTTAAACGCGAACGATGTTTAACGCAAACTCTTTCCTTCACACAAGTATTCTCTTTTTCCCGACTTAAAAGCCAGTGAAAAGATGACCCTTTGTAATTCAAAAGTAGCTGTAAACAATGAACTTACTTCTGATGACGTCATATAATTATTATCATGTGATTCTTTTATGTTTGTAAGTCGTACGTTGTAAGTCGTACGTTGTAAGTCGTACGTTGTAAGTCGTATGTTTGTAATATTAAACTTTAGATCTTATTCTTATTTTTTCTAATTAATAATAATCTTATTTTTCACGCTCGACCTGGTCTCTTATTTTAAAGATTTATCTATTGGGGAAAAGTATCTTTATGATAATTATATAATTATTATGATAATTATGTATACCTAGTACCAATAATTTAGATGAGGTATTAATAAAATATTACATAGGTTCCAGCAGCTAAACCTGGAGGTTTTATTAAAACAGGCTAACTCAATGAATTTTATAGATATTTATTTGATTTATTTATTTAAAATTGGAATGGTGGAATTTCACAATAAAAGCCAAAAGAAGTTTTAAAAAATCGTTAAGAAACAAAAATAACATCACTAAATGTCGACCTTTATTTTCTCGCCACTATACTTAAGTCAGTCAGTAAAGTTTTTCATCATCTTTCCAAGCTCAGATCTTAGGCAGATCTGCCAAATTTCAAGGCTTATCAAGATAAAATTTCCCTTAAAGGAAACTGCACAGATCAAGATCACTTGGGAGCAGATCTGGAAATCGGCTGGCCAACGAATTTCTCCTTCGGGAAATGATCTTTTTAGCTGGGCCATAGCCGCACGTTAAATGTTTGAAGTTACCCATCCATCACATCCTGCTGAAAGGAAATTGGTGGTAACGAAAACCCAGGGAAGAGGAAGTCACGGATCATCACTATGTCATGTAGCTCTCGGAATTATCCGTCCCATCAGTACTGCCGTTCCCCTTAAAAAAGGTAGGGCCCTATCACAGCTGACTTAAAGACTGCAGTGCGGTTACCCTTTGGCAGTGAAGAGGCAGTTGTTGAAGCTCTTGCGCTATTTGGGTCCAAAAACGGAAATTTTGTTCCATTTATCTGAGTTTTAGTGTCAACAATCGTCGCAATTTGAACGGTAATACTTTTTTTTTTCTTTTCTTTTTTTGAAGATTGATTATTTTATTGCCTTTAAGAAATACTATCTTTTTAAGAAGGCGGAAGTTGTTGGAATTTTGCAAGATTTTTTTGTGACCAACATTGTTAGCTAATTTATAAAAACCATGTAAAAAAAATATATAATCAATACAATAGATAGTTGGATTAGGTTAATTTACCTTTATTTAGAGTTGAGGTTTTTTTTTTTAAGTTTTACATTTATACAATTACATTACAACTAATGATAACAGACATTAGGATTATCCAAAGAGGAGTTGGAATATTGACAAATGAGCCTTTAATTTTTTTCTTTAGACTTTTAGACCATACCGTCAATTAGATAAACAATACTTCTTATTTCAGGTAAGGAAAAGTAATATGATATGATTGATAGTTATAATTAACATTTGTATTGTGTATAGCTAAATTAACTTGTAATACTATCAAACTTTTACTGAACTGCAGTATATGGGGCCCCTTCTGATGGCACGTTATTTCACTGTCGACCTCTTTCAAGAGTTTATATATCGATATTATCTTGTCCCTTAAACTCTTTTTTACTTCGATTTGGACCTCAACCTGGTCTATACGCAGGGGCGCAGGGGGGTTGTTTTTCTACAGAAAATGAGCGGATGACCCAAAGAGGTGTGGAGCGGCGATTGAAAATTCTAGGGCAAAAAAATTAAGTTTAACAAAATTTAATTCAAACACATTTTTGTTAAAACGCGTAAAGTTTCCCAAATTACGCATTATTTGAATATTTCGATATATGGCGTCATTATAACAATCGATTATACCGATTTGCAATATCTAGGTTTTAAAACATACTGTAAAATTTGTTTTAAAATTATAATTTCATTATTGAAGTAAAGTAAACAAATCAGTTCATTTTTGGGGTTTCGTAAATCCTTCACGAAACCCTTATGTCGAGTGTGATGTGTCTGTCTGACCGTCGCTCTTTGGTAGATAGAGTTAAAATTTAAATCACAGGCGCAACTTTTTGCCCATACATAGAAAAACATAGAGAAGATTTTAAGAAGAGAAAAATTTAATATGCAAATTTTGTGGACGCACATGTGCAGCGCGCCCAATTTTTTTTTTTCAATTTTAGTGGAGTATCAAATGAAAGCTGCTGAAGAGTAGGTTGCAAATATATATAAGTCGCTTTTCTTTTTGTAGTCAGGGTGCCCATAGGCAAAAAAGATACTTATAAATACTCTTTCCAAACCTTTTTGTATGGCATGTTTAGGCCAAGTTATAGGGTTCAAATAATGTATCTTGAGAAAATCAGCTGTTTATTAATCAATGATATTAATTAATTTTAATTAATATTAATTATTTGAACTAATAGTAGTTAATGATTAATAACCAGCTGATTTTCTCAAGATACATTATTTGAACCCTATAAATCAACATTTTAATATTTTCTGACGCAGAACTTTTTCCGATTTTGCAGTCTGACGCGTCAACATTTTATGGGGTTCAAATAATAAAAAAAACGCCCCAAAAACTAAAAAAAAGTCACAGAGGAAAACCGTGTCAGACTTGGCCTAAACAAGCCATACAAAAAGGTTTGGAAAGAGTATGTATAAGTGACTTTTTTGCCTATGGGCGGCACCCTGACTAATGGGTTTATGAGTAAAAATATACCTTATTACAAATAACTTATTTTAAGGCGATGAAAATTTCCTGCAAAAAATAATAAATTTACCTTGTCATTACCGATGAAAAAAATTGTGACCCCCCCCCCCCCGGAGGATCGAACCAGGACCCTTTTATTTATGCTTTTTTTAGGGCCTTCCCCCCTAAATTTTTAAAATTTATTTTTATTATCATATAGAGTGGGTAACGTATACAATGAACTTGAGAACCCCCTAAAAAGTACCCAAAAAGTAAATAAAGCAAGAAGGAACCCTTAGATTTACACGTTTTTAGGTCTCCTAAATCCAATAAGTTAATTTTAAAGAGTTTGTTTCCATCCTGTCCTCTATATAAACACGTTGATTATGAACTAAAGTTTTAATTGCAAAGGGAGAGAGGTTAGATACGATTCCCCACCGGAGAGAAATAATTTTTATTCTAGGTAAATACATATTAGTAAAATATTCAATTACAATTAACTGTAACGATGAATACTCGCAACAATTAATTAAATGGAAAACTCTGGACCAAGTAAATATAAACTCGGATGAAAGAAATTTCTGTTGCATCAGACTTTTTTACTCTGTTAAATTAATACATTATGA
The DNA here is from genome assembly GCA_001010745.2 of Gerris buenoi. Taxonomy (NCBI): domain Eukaryota; kingdom Metazoa; phylum Arthropoda; class Insecta; order Hemiptera; family Gerridae; genus Gerris; species Gerris buenoi. The sequence continues at coordinate 624,265 of KZ651039.1, forward strand.
GACATTAAGTTGATGCGTTTAAGCTTTAGCTTCTCACCCTTTATTTTTACTTAGTAAATAATCAAAACTCTTTGTATAATGATGAGAAACTCTTATGAATCTCCAGGTTTTTTTTTCCTTTCCTTTTAAGTATGTTAATTGATACATTTATAATCATACACGATATAGAATGCTCATTATAACAGTTAGAGTTTATTTTTTTAAACGAGCTTTTAAATAAAAAATCAAGATTATTCTTTATATTTTAATCTTAATTTTTATTTTTGTAAAAAAGTAGATTTTTTTATTTAAGTAGGGTAATTATAGCTTAATAAACTTTATTTTAACACTTTTCCTTTACTTTTTGTTCTTCTTCTTTAGCTATTTCCAAGGGTGTAGGATTTAATAGGAGAAATAGTATGCCAATTAGTGTAACACATAGCTCTTATGGGTCGAAACGCATATACAGTCGCCTCTGTTCCCTGATGTCTGAAATGGATTTCTGTCATGGAACCTTTAAAATTTGGGACATTAAACGTGTTATTTCTTTAGAACGTTCACATAGCTTTCGTTAACTTCGGTAAACTTGGAAGTAAAACCAACTTAATGATAGAAAATGTTTGATGATTGACCGGTTTTAATAAAACAAAAAAATAAATAAGGAAATAAGAAATATGAACAATTTCATGCTAAGACCAATATAAAAAAGTATTATCAATATGAACAAACCAGTCAAAACTGTTAACATTAACATTACACTTTGAATTATTGTGCGACAGTTAAATGGTTGCATTTATCTCATTTCAATAATTTCTTGGTACCTAATACTTTTATTTTCTTCAATTTAGAAACAAACATTTGTTAACAACCATAGTACCTTCCCAGTTGATTCATCTAGATATACTCAAAATGTATTTCGCCTCTGATGCTTTTTCGCCTTTTCGATGGCCTTTCTGCATCTATATGTTGGCAATTGATGAATTGATAACCGAATTCTATAATTTTGAATTAATTAACTGCTATTCGTCTAGTCGTGTTTTAAAACAAATTATACTGATTTTCTTTACTTAGTAAAGAAATTAGCTCTCATATATCATAATAATTAATTGCATTATTATAATAGAACTTTAAACTAAAATTATTATTTGGTAAAATTATAGGTTATTATTATACTAATTTGAAAATAATTCAATTTGAATTCTTCTTTTGTGAACCTTTTTTTGAACTCATCATAGTTTGATTCTATTAAGACGTTGTCGAGAGAGCAGAAGTCCAAACTAGAAGAGGTAGGATTGGTTGAAGCGTAATGCAGTAGTACTATAAGACCAGGTGTATTACTCTAAAAGCCTAATAATTAGGGTAGAGGCCGTCCCCGTCCAATAAGAGGGTACTCTAAACACCACCTCTAACCAAACACTATAACTGGGAAATTGCACCTCTGATTAGCCTACGGAACCCTTGTTATTACCCAATCACACGTCGTTACTCTAACAACCTCTCTTCTTAGATTACTGTTATTGCCTTTTTATAGCTTTTACCTTTTTCTCTCTTTATAAACTAATTTTACTTTACTATTTCAAATTACTTTAAAACAAACAACTAGCTTTTATTTTAAAATTACACTCTATTAAGGATTTATTTGTCACTTGAGTTTGGACACGCTCTACGCGCCAAGTGTTTTATTAGGGTTTCGTTGGTAAAACCAAAAAAAAGAAACCCTTATAGTATCGTTCCTGTGTCCGTCTGTCACTCAGTACGGTTCCAATAACTTTTGAACCAAAAGAGATAAAAGCGTTAAACTTACCAGTATTAAAGATCGTTATGACGCGCATACAGGAAAAATATAGAGAACTCAAAATAATCAGCTGTTCAAATTCAAAATGACGGATAATTCACATCGCGAGAAAAAAATATTTTTTTTTTAAATTTTGAGTGGGGTATCAAATGAAAGGTATTGAAGAGTAGATTACAAATATATATACCACTTGGGGAAAGTGTTTAATTTTCGGCGCCATTTTGTCAAAAAACATCGAAATTTTTCGTGTCCCCCCCCCCCAAAATCGTACTTCCGCTGTTACTAAAAATATAGAAAAATATGCAAAATGTGCGGTCTGCTGGGCCATAGAAAAAATAAGATTAGCAATTCGATCTGATGTACTGGAAATCCAAGATGGCGGATAATTCAGGTAACTCGAAAAAAAATATTTTTTTAAAATTTTGAGTAGGGTATCAAATGAAAGGTATTAAAGTGTAGATTACAAATATATATACCACTTAGGGTTAGTGTTTCATTTTCGACGACATTTTGTTAAGAAACATCAAAATGTTTCGTCCCCCCCCCTCCCTCCTCAACCTTACTAATTTTGTTTCACAAAACCAACGAAACCCTTTTTACGTGAGAATTCACGCCTTACCAATTTATATTGAAATAATAAATTAACAGTTTTTAAATACAATAATACCATCAACAATCTGCTATCATATGGACTCACTCTCCGATGGAGATGATTAATTCTAATTAACATTTTAAAATGTATGGCTACCTTTATTGTAAATCAGTGTTAAGTATAATTGGTTAACTATTAAATCTAATTACTAATTACTTAACTATTAAATCTTTTTACAGTTATCAAACTCTAGTTGGCCCAACTTCAAGCTATTTTAGCATATTTCGATATAACCAAGGAACTCATCTAAAATACCTATGCTTATATAATATAAGCATTTTCCAATGATCATACCAAATAAACCTAATTATATAGAGATACTTGTGTGTATATATAATATTTACCGATATGATACATTACGTATCTATACAATTTAAAAGGCCCTTACTTTAATAACCCTATTGTTATTGTTTTTTTTTTTAGCTCCAGAGGTTTGTGTTAGATTGCGATTTTTTAAGCATTTTACCTCCCCCTCTCTAAATTTAATTCTTTAGGGGTTGATTTTTTTTTTTTTTGTAAAAATCAGACGACTGCCAGGAAAACGAGCCGAGAATTGGTTTCTGCGCATGTCCAGTTTAAAGTGCGCCTGCGCATCTCAGACTGGGCATGCGCAGAGTTCACATTAATGAACTTAATAAATAAATTTAAGGTTTTTACACAGCCTAGATACATGTATGAACACACATAATCTAGTTATATAAAATAATTTTTTGGAAAAACCAAAAACGGCCTTAAAATGTTTCCTGCCATTTGTATATCAGTTGCCCGTCGCAGTTCCGACTTTATTGGAGTATAACTGGCTAAATGAAATAATTCATTAACTTTTATTCAGTGATGTGGAGCATATTGGACTTTGATTCATCGAAAGATATTAACTATCTTTTTTTATTAACATATAGGGGAGACTGTTGTACCTTGGATCAAAATTTACTTTTGCATTTTTTAAAAAGCCATTTTTTTAAATATAATAACGGAAAGAGTCTCTCCTGATAACACCATTATTTCTACACACTATGTATTTTTTGAGTGTTTAAATATTAAACAATTCTAGGGGAAAAAAATATATTTCTATTTTATTAATATGTGATTAATGTTACATAATGTACCATTGATCACGTCTTAGTATTCCTTATATCATTAACGTCATGTACCTTAAGGAAGGTAAAATGGATTAAAAACATTTTTTGAACAGGAATTTATTGTAATCATTTTTAATAAATTTGTATTGTATAATTTTTAATTGTTTATAAATGTTTTAAAAATCAGTTAAAAATCGTTAAAAAACGATAAAGTTAGAAGTCTTCTTGGAACCTCAACTGTCCATTAGTTAGAGTCCATTAGCAGAACCACTTAATTCGACTTGGGTTGGCTGTTTTACCACAAAATTTTCTGGTAAGGACATTGTTGTGATCCAAGGTACATGATGGTGCATTTTTCCAAACTTAACCTTCTCAACACTCTAGGTTAGGTTTAAAACTGAAATATGGCATAACAAATTACTCACCAAGAAGTAATGATTCAGATACAATGTGATTTAAAAGACAAAACACAATTGTCAATTTAAAAAAAGAAATAAAGCGTAAAACCAAAAGTTGTTACTTCTTGAGGTAAAAAAATATTATTTTTATTTTATTCGAAAACAACAGCTCATGGACAACATTGCAAGGCTTGCAAGGACTTGACTAAGTATTAACATTGTCTTAGTAAAATTCTGTCACGTAGATAGCAGCATCTTCCAAAAAACTGAAGGGTGATCCAAGGTACACTATGATCAAGGTACAACAGTCTCCCCTATTTATATATATTTTATTTTTTTTTAAATTTTTTACTTGTTTAACACAACTACAAAATTTACCTTGTAACAAGTGACACTGTTAATAAAATATTTAGGGTTTTTTAAAAAAAACATTTTATAAGCACAATTAAAATCATTGTGTGAATAAATTCAATTTTGAATAAAAAATTGGTTATAGTGACTAATAATAAAATATAGGTATGTTGTAATTATGTGTGTATTTAAATAGCCTCTAAACTGCGATTTGCGGGGTGTTTTATTTTGAAAATTGGAATGAATTATACATAATTCTAATAAAACACATAACTTTCTGTAAAAGATAATTTTTAGAATTTTTTCCTTCCTTTTTTTATTGAAGTAAAAATGTAATATATGTTTTATGTAGCCAAAGCTCCTTTTATACTATTCAATGAAGGTATTGAAAACGAAACTATTAATGATTTTATTTAATCGCTTGGCCTATACTGAACAGTCTAGGAAATGCCACTGATCTCTAGCTTGAGCCTAGCTCTGGCTTGAGCCATACAACAAATAAAATCTAAAAATATGGGTATTAAAAAAAAAAATCTTTAAATCTAAAAAGATTTTCTTACTCTATTTCATCTATTGATAGGGTTCATGGTAATAAATTATTTTTGAAATAGATAAGTTCTTATGTACATCAACATAATAAGAAATTAAATAGAACATGACAGTTTTATGGACTTTAATTACAACCCTGCTCTAAATATATCATCGAATTATCAATAATTTATGTAGCCTTGGCTACATAAAACATATGTTACATTTTTACTTCAATAAATAAAAAAGGAAGGAAAAAATTCCAAAAATTATCTTTTACAGAAAGTTATGTATTTTATTAGAATTATGTATTCTATTATTACGGAGGTATTTTTCCGATCAATTTTATACGAAGGAATGATCCATCAAGATGCCGAATTTAAGGTTGAACAGAACCTGGTCATTAAATGTGTAAAATTATGCGCATATTTAATATTAAAATCTTGTAAAGTTACAAAAGGCTTTTAATAGAAGTCGAGCAATTTTACTATTTTTGTAGAAGTTTTAAAATAGATTCTAGTGAGTAAAACCAACTATCTCTGGAAAATTATTTATTCATGAGATCATTCTCAATTTATCACTTCCTTAAAACAAATTATTCCTGTGTTTATGTTTAAAGAATTTAAAATTCCTCTGGATTCAACTAAATTTCTTTTAAATTTAAATGCCATCTAGATATTTATTTTTTATTATTATTTTTATTTATTTTATTTTATTATTATTTTTTTTTTTGTGAAGATCTGAATGCATTTTTTTTATTTTATCATACGCGCATGATATGCATGGGGAGAAGAAATTGCAACAGTGATAAATGTGAATTTGTGATTTGGATGGTTTTACTAATTTTATGATATTTGGAGTGAATAATTTTATTAGATAATGGATTTCTTGTGGTCTATCAGTCTTTGTCTATGCAATAAATTTGAGGTCTAAACTTTTCCTATATTACCTATTTGAAAATGTAACCAGAATAGTTAGTATTTTTAGGTAGGTATTCCCAGTAATCACCTTAAGTCCCTCACACATATTTTATAAATTCTCTCTTTGTTGGGCCTATATTAAGCCGAACATTCGGGAAAAATTTATTCAGGTGTATTTGGATCTTCTAAAAGAATTAAATAGACAGGATAAAATTAGACGGAAAATGCCATTCGGCTTGTTAAACGCCGAGAGTTTTCCTGTTAAGAGGATATTTTTTTACACCCAATTTTCCCTGAATTATTATATTCTGCTCGATGAGTCAAGGATATATATATATATATATATGTATCTATACAATTTAAAA
>KZ651039.1:630524-657344 GCA_001010745.2 Gerris buenoi
ATATATCGATTATTTCACTTAAGGATTTTAGGTCACCGCTCTACCAAAAGAGGGATAAATTAGCACAAGCGTATAAAGCTGTTCGGCTCTTTTTCAGGCGAATAATGCAATGTTCGACTAAAAACTTGGAGTTTTTTCGATCATTGCTAGGATGTTTCTGCATGTTTCTTTTCTACATGTTTAACTATCTATGAATTATCATTAGTGTAATATATTTTGTTACTATACTATACTTTATATGTGTTATTTTGGTATTAATAAGCTTCAATTAAATTTAAATTGTATGTCCGGGGTTTTTCGTACAGTATAATTATGAATAATTACTCAAAAAATGATTTCTCTATATAATGTTTTCTCTTATGAGTTTTATTATATTTGTAATTTGTACTTCGTTAATTTATACTTCGTATTTATGCTTCCATAAGATCACTGCTAATATTGATTGTCATATAATTGTCTACAAATTCATAAGCCAAGAGTTCGAGTTGGTACTTAAAGGGTAAAAAAATGCTATCTAAATTCTAATTAATAACGGGAGCAATCGCAAATTAAAATTAAATAAATATTTCCAAACAAAGAAATTCGGCCAACAATAAAAATTCCTCCAAGCAAGTTCACAGTTCATCCGATGTCAGTACGGTTGAAATATGTCGATGTATTATATCGAAATCTTATTTTTCCTGTTAGGCTGAACTTTGGTCATGTATCGTTCCGAGCTTCGGACTTCGCGTTTTAATTGAGTCGTATAGTTGGGTCAATAAAGTTACCGAATAACACTTGATTTTTTTTCTCTGTGCGAAACAGGAACAACTCTATATATTATTTACCTATATATGGTTACGTGTAAAATTACCCACATACACATATGCTATGTAGGTATATGTGTGTTGGCATTCCTCATTGTTATTGATGGTTGAAAATCGTTATAACCTATCGCTAAATCATTAAAAGCATTTGTATTTGATAGCGTGGTACGTAAAGAAGCTTGTAAAATTTTATTCGCGCTGAACTTTTTTTTATTTCTATTTATGTTCCTTGTAAAATACTTTTAATAATTTAGCTTACTTGGCCTGTAGTCAGATAAATCTTTTGTATCCTATGATAATACTAGTAGCTTTTATTGTAGATTATTTCATTATAGAATTTATGAATCTCAAGAGGTTATTTTTACAGAACTTTATGTCCGTTTTAAATACATCTCTTGAAGTGCGCTGGAAGATAATCGGATTGTATTATTATAACTGGTTGGTGCTAGAGATTGGCTTGGCTTTAACTCGACAATGCACATCTCACAGTAAGGATCGACCCGTACCTATTATTAATTTTATTACCTGGTCTTTAAAACTTGGTGAACAAATGCCGTGACGTCACAATCAAAAGAGAGGGACTTTGCTGGATTTTTACGACATCTCTGTGATTTACTATTGAAAATTCCTTATCTATTCAAATATTTTTCATGGAGAAAAACACATTCCTTGATAGCACATTTATTGCTCAGCCATGACCCTACATAAGAATTTATTAATGTATAATATGAAGATAGAATAGAATTAATGGTCTTCGCAGGTCGAATTTTATTTGTTGTTTCCTATATTTCTGCTAAGTGCTAAACTGAAGACAGACTAAATACAATGCACATATATGACATCTATATTTATCGTAACTGGTTATTTTCAGGAAACTTCTGCATTGCACAAAGTCTATATTTCAGTTCTAAATTCTATAATAGAAATTCTATAATAGAATAAAAATATCGCAAAGCTCTTCGTATACTCGAAGGTTAATCGATCATTTGTGAGACGGATATTTGTTATGATATTTGCTAAAGAGTTGTTTTAAGTTTAGAAGCATATCTAGTTTTATTAAGAAAGTTAATTCAAATAGTAAAAATTAATTATTTCTGGAAAAATTTTCCGACGATTTTGATTAAACAATTTTTTTAAACCATTTACTTATAAATATCGTTTTCTAGAGGAAAATAGCAATAATTGCAAAGGTCAAGAGGTCGGGTTCATCTCCTTATTGGGGAGAAACTATTTTTATTAATGTAATACGAAAACAACCAGAACCTATTTTTTATAAATGTAAATACGAAAACAACCAGAACCAACACTGGACGTTGTAATTATGTAATGTGAGAAACCTTAGTTCGGGTTGCATCTAGTTGTGTGATACTGCGAATATCAATTTTGAGATTTGATAAATTTACGCGTATTGACCTCCTCTTAGACTAAAGAAGTGGTTTTTAACAAAATACCGGTCTGTTTCTGAAGTCTGTGCCAACAAAAAGTTACAAGTGAGCCGATTTTGATGAAATTTGGCATTCATGTTCAGAAAAATCATACCCCGAGGCGAAACCGAGAAAGAGGGAACGCAACCCTCCAAAAACTTTGAAGAAACTCAAAAACGGTTCCGAAGATTTTTTTATTATTTTTACTACGCAATTCTAAAATAATAATTTAGTTCATTTAAATACGAATAGAAACACACATGTCGTTAATGGCAAGCACTGGGCAGTAGTAATTATGGGCTAATTCGTATTGTTCGTGCCATCGACATTTCTTCGAGTTGGACCACTTCCTGGTTTATTTACAGGAGGGTTGTTTTTTCTTTAGGAAATGAGCGGAGCACCGCTAAGCGGCTATTTAAAATTCAAGGGTAGACAAAATTAAGGTTTTTAATTTAATATGCGGGATTTACCACCTAACCTCAAAGTAAAATCCGCACGTACAATCCGAATTTACCGTAATTATGTACTCAATATGAAAAAAATTAGGACGAGTGCTATTGTGTTAACAAATTTGTTTTTCTCTTTTTAAATACTTTTACGTTTCATAGCAGCATCTTGTTTATAAATCGATTTTTTTTTTTTTAAATGAGTTATAACGTTATTAAAATTACTAGTTTTTACTACGTTTTTATGAGCTTGCTTTCTTGTTTGTTTGTGGGTCCAGTACACTTCTTGCAATAGAATTTTATCTAACTTCCCGAGTAGCTAGACATTTGAAACTTTTAGAGTAGCTCAGAACATGATGAAAATGCATCATTTTAATACTTTCAGCAGAATTTAATTCATTTTCAGCAAATTTTGCTGTATGGAAAGTTAGTTCGGAAAAAATCCGCAAGTTATTTTATTTGTTTTGATATGACCATTATTTAAGATCTTCATTTTGACGGGTTTTAATTTTATGATTTACGACAAAAAAAAATTAAAAACGTAGTGTACAAAAAGAGTTCTTTTTATCTTGTAATTATTAGATATCCGTACATAAAAGACTAATTGCTTGAAGTTGTAAATTATACAATTGCCAAGCCATTGTGACGATAAGAATTAATTGTTGAGCGGAGTAATCGCGATTAGTTACCATGTGAAGAAGAGACGGAGGGAAAAAACACTTGGAGAAGACAAAAACAACTAGAAGGAAGCGCTTGTCAGAGAGGTTAAACTAAGAAGAGGTTTCTCTTAGCGTTAGATTTGTCAGAAGCGTTGAAGTCTGACCTTGCCTAGTGCCAATTAACTCTCGCGGTAGAATCCGTTGCTGTTAAAGAGATTTGGGTGCCATTTGTCCGTAGCTGGGTCTAGACGCGCCAGATTCTTTACACCTCTTTGATTCCCCCGGAGTTGAAGAATTTCTCTCATCAAGATAAGACGAAGCTTGTTTCCTCGAAACGCTTGGTCTGCCGTTGTTCTTCTCATGGCTCGGTTTAATCCACCGCAACATCCTTTCCTATATAGAGCCCTAGTCCCAGGACTCTGTTACGGAATTTTAAACAACGCTCAGATAAGACCCCTATCGCAACTACTAATCAGATCGGGATTTTTGACAAGAACTCATCTCTATTTCATTGATACTTACAACCATTTTTCTCTATAAAAAATATTCTTTGCCCATCGTTTTATTTTTTATTTTTTAATGTTGTATAATCATCTGGACTAATGGATGTTGGCGAATAATAATTAAAAATCAAAATTTAATTAAAATGAAATAACTTCTTTTAAAATAAGATCTAAAATAAGCTCTTTTAATAGTTATACTTCGAGTTATCAGAATACAGTTTTTAATTCTCTTTATAAAGGGAAAGTATTGTTATGAGGTGAAAATTTGATTTTGTTGTTAATGAACTATAAAAAATCGTCAGGGCTTTTATTTCAACCAATACCTTCGCCTTAGTATGAATGCCAAATTTCGTTAATATCTACCAGTAATTTAAGCGACCGTACAGGTGACAGACAGATATAAAAATGTGAACAGACAAAATAAGACAGTCGACAAACAGATATTTTTTTAAAAACCGCTATTTTACTAGCGGATTAACATGCGTATGCGTCTATATAGATAACAATTTTTTGGGATCTGAAACCGATATTATATGCGAAATTTAGTCTTTAGTTGTCTCGGACAGATATTTTGTCCGACAAAATACAAAACCACTTGTTTTCATAAATATTGTTAGGAATTAGACGAGGAGGTATTTCAGAATTTTTGTAATGATAAAATGTCACCCATACATAAGAAAAATGATGGTGGGGTATTAAAGGCCAGAGAGGAAAATTTGCTTTCGTTTTACATTGATTAAAGAACTTTAGATGCGCTTTTTTGATAAGAACATTTATTCGTGTAAAGAAGTCTGCTTATGGTATGCTTTACTCTCACTATATTTGTTATCGGAGAGAAATTTGTGTTGAAGTTTTAACATTGACAGTTAAAGAGGCTTTACTGTGCTTTAAGACAGGGTTTTGATTAGGGCCGACTAACTTATGGAACGTTTATGATCTATTAAATGCATTTTTTTTTTTTTTTTTTTAAATATTTTACTTGAGATAGTTTTAACTTATCCCTTGTTGACAGCAGTTATAACATTGTTTTTTAATTAATTATGAGTATGTGACGGTGGTTAGTATCCCACGGGCTGGATGTAAGTTTGGTGGTGGTGCACAGTGGTTAGAAAAGTGTGTGAACTCAGAGCCCTATGTGCCTAAGTTGCTGAGAGCCCGAGGGCCAGGCTGTATGCGGAGATATCCCGTGACTTGCCCGCGCCTGACTGATTAGAATTAGAACCTATTTACTAGTTATAGCTTGAGGGAGACGAGTCGAACCGAATCCCTCCTCAGTCACTTCACCGAGTCCAGTCCACCCGTGAAATCTTCAGATTCATCATTTCCTTCAACAGTTAAACACGGCTCCTTAAATTATTCGGTTCTTTTGGTTATTAGGCTCATCGGAAATAATAAGGTTTATGAGTTTGACTGAAAGAGTCGGACAACTGTTCTGAACTTGAAAACATTTGATGCACTCCGTCACTTAACGGATCTGGTCAGACCTCCTGGGAGGAATCCATCGATTTCTCGGTAGTGATGGCTGTTGGGCAAGGCTTGGGTCACTTTCCAGTCAGATTCCAGGGATATTTTTACTGGTCTCATATTTTCATTAGGTCCACTGAAGATTCATTTCGCCGATCATCGATGCTATCCTTCTAGCTCGTTTTGAAACTTTTTTTACTCTGTACATTTAATTTACTTAAAATCACATTTTTTTTAAAGATTAAATTATAATTTGTTTTTACACAATTACACAAACACACACACACACACACACACACACATATATATATAATGTTTTCTTTCACTGTTAAAAAACTAAATACTCTGTAAAATTGTTATTTATTTTTTATTAGTTTTGAGTTGTTTTTATGCTTGTTTGTTTGTTTTTACCAACTGGAAGATCTGTTGTCGAAGCTATGCGATGTTGAGGAATACCTTGCTTAAACAAGAGCGACCAACCGTCGATAACTTGAGTTTTGGACATCGGTCGTCGCATCGCCCCTGTAGTTTTTCATTACAAGTATGCAAGGTTTATCGAACCTTTTCTTCGACGTTCTCGTGACCTATTAAAAAATTCCAATGTGACGTCACGTCTCTCCGAAAAGTCATTGTTTTAGGAAATTAAAGTAATTAAAGTCTGTTTGCCGGGGTTTGAGGAGCTCCGTAAATGAAGATTGTCCTCTTCGTACAACAAGAAGCTTAATTAGAAAGAAGGAATATGTCTCGGGAGGTAGACGAGACAGGAATTATAACTGATATTTTTCTTTTTCCGGAGGAGTGTCTTCTCCGCTGTGGATGGGAGGGAGTCCTGAAGATCTTTTGAAACTTCTCTTTAAGGAGGGAAATACTTCGGTGGGTCCCTCTTGTTGTGATGTAGTGGTGGCTTCTTCTTTGTCTGGCCCCGGAGCTGGAGAACAAGGTAGCATCCTTGTTGGACTCGGCTATCTCGCACGTCTCCCGGTGGGAAGGAGTTAGGAATTCGCGGCGGAGTTTCTTATTAACGTGTCACCGTTGTCCGGTGAGCCCTCGTGACAAGTATTTGACAATATTTACTCACGCTGTTCCACCGCTACAAGAAACTAATTACGACAGCCTCCCTTGCTCACCGGCCACCCCCTTCCACTGCAGGCCTTCCGTCTTTTTTCAAGTGGTTCTTGCCTGCTTCTTCCTAATGCCGTTCTTCTTCTTAATGTATACTCTCGGCATGGCACTGCGAGACCTCGATAAGACAGACATTACCAAGCCGCGCTCCTTACAGTCAAACTGGTTTCTTACTTCTCTTTACCTTTGTTTCGTATCATTTCCCTAGATTATAAACAACTCTACTCTTCAGTACATCATCTTTTAATATTTTATTGTACATCAGTAACCAAGGGCATATGGCAAAGAGCTTAAGTGTATTTAATTCATTTCATTACTGCAATGTTAATTTCATAACTGTTGAGTAGTGGCACGAGTGAACATATTGGTCCTATTTTTAAAAGGTGCTATTTTAAGATAATGAAGAAAAGTTATGTTTAGAAAAACTATTATTAAAACGTTGTATAATGACAATAATAATTTTGAGGTACAAGAACTTTATGAGGTATTACTTTTCGTGTATTAATATACGAGACAAAACTTTAAAACTTAACAGAACATTTGAATCGGCAACCTAAAGCAATATTTGTTGTTATTTTACCATTCAGATTATCACTTCTGTAATTACCATTCCTCTAGGATTCAAACAAGAATATTAGATTTTTGGACTTTGGCTCCAAGGAAATAAATATACCTTCTGAGATGGTGGGGCAAAAATTGTTTTTTTTTTTTTCTATATTAATTATTTTTACATCCTAAAGTTCTTTATCCCCTGTAACTATTACCCTCAATCTTATTATTACTTCATATGAAGTTGAAGTATTAAAAAAATAAATGATCTGATGTAATTTATATTTTCTCATACAATTATGTTGTGATGAACTAACTAATTCCGGGAAGGGGCTCAACTTAACAGCCAATGAAGGGCTTAGGACTGCCAAAGAGCTTATACAACTAAAACCAGATCAGCGGTCATCCATCTAAATGGATACTACACCCATTCTGCTTAACTTTATTGATATAGGACAGCCCATTCTTTCCTATACAAACTACCAACCCCTCCCCCTTTGTCTAAAACTATCTAAGTTTTAAAAATATAATAATGATATTATTTTATTCCTTCAAAGATACCTGCCATATACGGTTTTAAACCAAAATTAGTCTACATCAGTGCTAGAATGAATTGGTATGGAAAGAAAGGGAATAGGTAAGGAAAAACGAGAAATACAAAACAAGCAGCTAGTGGTACGCTGACTTAAGAATATTTTATTTTTTTAATAATATGCAGTTAAATATAAATGCAATGTTTTTGTTCTGTTTTCTTTATATTTTCAATAAATCAAATATAATATATTTTATATTGCTATAATTGACAGCAATCTGTACTACATTTAACTTATTCCCTTTCACTAATAACTTATACAGCGGAATAATTATACTTGTTTTACTAAACTCCCCAGGATATTCATTCTGAAGGGGGAGGGGAGGAATCCAGAGGCCTTAAAAGTATATAAGTATTCGAAACCATAGTTGGGGGGAGGTTCAATGTATAGTCTAAGGGTAAAATTATAACCAAAAAGATCATAAAATACCCTTATATTGAATTGAAGAAAGCAAAAATATCTATACTACGTTATAGGTTTCTGTACAAAGTACAAAAAGAAACCTTATATATCGGCTCTGTCTGTCTGTCCGTCTGTCTGTCCGTCCGTTGGCTTGTTTCAACTCATATACTATAGCTAGAAACATGAAATTTGGCACACAGGTACATCTCGGCATTTTAGACAACTTGACAAATTTTGGAGTTTTTACACTTAATATTTCCAAGATGGTGGCCCTGCCAATATGGCGGGTAACAAAAAAAAAATTTTTTAGCTACCATGGCATGTTATACATCAATTCAAAGGTCTTGAAGTGAAGAAAACGAATATGCAACTATTAAAATAACACACGTACTATTTTCAAGATGGCGGCCAATATGGCGGTTGGCTAAAAACAAAAATTTAGTAATCATGGCATACTATACATCAATTTAAAGGTCTTGAAGTGAAGAAAAAGAATATGCAACTATTAAAATATCACACGTACTATTTTCAAGATGGCGGCCAATATGGCGGTTGGCTAAAAACAAAAATTTAGTAATCATGGCATACTATACATCAATTTAAAGGTCTTGAAGTGAAGAAAAAGAATATGCAACTATTAAAATATCACACGTACTATTTTCAAGATGGCGGCCAATATGGCGGTTGGCTAAAAACAAAAATTTAGTAATCATGGCATACTATACATCAATTTAAAGGTCTTGAAGTGAAGAAAAAGAATATGCAACTATTAAAATATCACACGTACTATTTTCAAGATGGCGGCCAATATGGCGGTTGGCTAAAAACAAAAATTTAGTAATCATGGCATACTATACATCAATTTAAAGGTCTTGAAGTGAAGAAAAAGAATATGCAACTATTAAAATATCACACGTACTATTTTCAAGATGGCGGCCAATATGGCGGTTGGCTAAAAACAAAAATTTAGTAATCATGGCATACTATACATCAATTTAAAGGTCTTGAAGTGAAGAAAAAGAATATGCAACTATTAAAATATCACACGTACTATTTTCAAGATGGCGGCCAATATGGCGGTTGGCTAAAAACAAAAATTTAGTAATCATGGCATACTATACATCAATTTAAAGGTCTTGAAGTGAAGAAAAAGAATATGCAACTATTAAAATATCACACGTACTATTTTCAAGATGGCGGCCAATATGGCGGGTGGCTAAAAACAAAAATTTAGTAACCATGGCATATTATACATCANTTAAAACTAATTTATTTACGGAGACGAAGTGAACACTATGACTGCCCGAAGACAACTCTCTGTTGGTATTGTAAACATTAAATTAGTATAATGGGGGGGGGGATTTTTTTTTTTATAAAATGGCATGAAAAATAACACTTTTCACATGTGTTATATATTTTTGTAATCTACTCTTTAATACCTTGCATTTTTTGATACCCCATTCTAAATATATATATATATATATGTGTGTGTGTATTATATAAATCTTGGATGAAGGTGTGAGGTGGTATAGTAATGTTGATATAGTGGGACTATTAGGTTAGTTTATATTAGTAGAGAGGAATCATGTGCAGAAAGGCCATTAGGGCACTAAGTATGTTCTAATACGTGCCTTCTTATTGAAGGCACTTTGTCTGCCGCTCCTTGAATTTTTATTGGCTTATTAGTTAGTGGTCATGGGGTTGCCCGGACCCCCTGCACTACGTGGACACAGACCAAGACTTGATCCGAATCATAAAGTCCGGTTCCAACTCGGCCTTATGGCCGTTTTTTTTTTTTTTTTTTTCCTCTCTTCTCTCTCCAGCTTACTTATGTCGGACTTGATGAAAAATAAAAGAAAAATCTTCCTTTTTCGGTTATAGGTGGACTACTTGTAACGATTATTCAATCTATATCGGGTCATCAATCGAATTTTACTTTTTTGTCATCTTTTTACCCGAATATTAAGGAGATTGAGTTTACCTATGGAAATCGTTTACTTTTAGATGAACACTTTTTTTTCGCCTGGTAAAACATCAATGTTAATATATGTTTTAAATTCTACTCAATGTGTGGTCTTTTTAAAAATTAATTAAATTTTTATTTTTTAATTAGCAATTGATATGAATACAAATAAATAATATGTATAAATGTATAAATAAAATAAATGTAATAAAATAAATGTATAAAAATAATATGTATAAATAATATGTCTGTCAGTCTAATCTCACTTATAACTAATTTAAGTTCTTTAAGATCAATGTATTTTAATTTACTGATTGTAGTTTGACAATATAATTATTTATATTCAGTATTAATAACTTGCACTGTGTAATGTGTAACTCTATATCAGATAAATCAGAAAATCTAATAGGAAATAGAAGGAGATAATATCGGTATAAATAAGTATCTAAGGCGAGTCTAATGTAAAAAAATCACGTAAATTAAGCATAAATTCGCAAAATACATTTATCTAAAATTTGTCTTTAAAAATAAAATTGTAAAATTGTTTGAAAAAAAGTGGTGGCTCGAAGCGTCAAATGCATTCCTAAATTCGTTGTAGATAACATACATCTTCGTGCTTCAAGTTTATGCGTTCAAATGCAAGTGACACTACCGTATAACATAAAACCTATAATATTATAAACCTATGAAATTGGAAATTTTATTCCAATTATTCTTGGAAATTTTATTTGGTTTGACTTTAGTTGGTTTGTTTAAAATGGGGTTTATAAATATACAATTAAGCCTTTAAGGGCTTAATTGTATATTTATAAAAAAAGTAAAATTAGTTAAGTTAATTTAGATATCTATTTTTGCTTCCGAGCTTAACGAAGGTAGCGGGAGCAAGGTGTTCACTTTTGAGAACGAAAAAGTTTTATGACCGATTTGAAAACTTCCAAGACAACATTTTTGGTTCCGTGTCTGTCTGTCTGTCTGTCGGTCTCTGTGTCCACAAATCATGAAACGTGCGACGATAACTTGAATAAATGTTGACCGATTTTGTTGAAATTTGGTAGACATGATCATTTTACCGATTCCCATTACGAGTTCGTTGGACAACGGTATCCGTTCAAGCGTTCACACGCAACGCTCGCGTAAACGTGAACTTTAAATCCATTTTTGTTGCAGTCCCCTTTTTATTTTCAATTTAGTTTTCTTTCTTGGGTCTTCAGGATTCAGACCCAAAAAAGAAGACCCAAGAAAGAAAACTAAAGTGAACTTTAAATTTTAAATTGGAATTTTAGGTCGGAAAAAATCAAACTTCATCTATTCAATGAGACAAACATTTTTTGGAAATACAATTTTTTATTTTAAATCAAATTATAATCATTATTAACACTGGGAGACAGACAGAGAAAAATAGACTCCAGCGCCGGGATTCGAACCACGGGCGTGGTCCACGGGGTTCGAACTTCCGCGTGGTTCAAATCCCAAGAGAAGTCTATTTTTCTCTGTCTATCTCCCAGTGTTAATAATGATATAATTTGATTTAAATTAATATTTAAACTTTCCGTAGTATGAAAACTACGAAAAACTTAAAAATTGAATTTACAATTTTTTAGTAAAACCAACAGCGATACCCATATGATGTGTTAAAGATCGCTAAAAACTTAATAGTTTTTTACATAATAAACAATATAACAATAAAGTAATATAACGTTAATGTTAATATAACAATAAAGTAGATGATAGGATGCGAGGAAGCTATGTGCCACACTAATTAGCAGTGTATTTTTTATTTATTCACTTTTTTAAAGTCATCAAAACAAAATATTTATTTTTATTGGAATAAATGTTGTTGTTTTAGCTAAGCAATAATATACCATTTCGGGGTAAGTCGTCTCTATCGAGACACTACTCGATTGGGTATATGTAAATTGCACCATTTTTTTAACAGAAATGAAAAAGAATATTTTACGAAGTAAGAAAAACAGTGTAAATTGCACCACTGCCTTTCAGAACGAGGTAGGTCAAACTATGCAAATTGCACCGATTCCTTCCAACCTCTTTTCTGAAATACCATCGATAAAATCGCGTTAGGATAATGTAAACTGCACCATTTTTTAATTATGAGAAAAACACAAGATTTTACGAGGTATAAAAAAAAATGTAAATTGCACCATTTTTTAATTATAAGAATAAAAAAATGAGGTACAGGGTATTTAGGAACTTTTCCTCACTTCGGAGGCCACTTATTCAGGGTCCAGGGTATCCTTAGTAAAACAAAAAAAAAAAAGAAACCCTTATAGTTTTGTTCCTGTGTCTGTCTGTCTGTCGCATTCAGTGCGGTTCCAATAATTTTTGAATCAAAAGAGATAAAAACATTTTTTTTTTAACTTTTTTATGACGCGCACAAAATAAAAATATAGCGAACTCAAAATTATCAGCTGTTCAAATCCAAAATTACAGATAATTCACGTCACGCAAAAAAAGTATTTATAAACATTTCGAGTGGGGTATCAAATGAAATGTATTGAATAGTAGATTACAAAAAACTTGTGGAAAGTGTTTAATTTTCCGTGCCATTTTGTCATAAAACTTTAACATTTTGCGAGCCTCCCTCCCTCACAGTTCCCTCTGTCCGGATCTCGCCTTCATAAATTATAGTAACCCTACCTAAAGCTCTTGTCTGCTGGGTATTTCTGTTTGTATTGACTTGAGTCTTGATTCCAGTTCTTCATTTCCGCTTTGAGATTCCTTGCCTTGCTTTTTTCTTCTAGCAAAATACATGATGCTAAAAAAAAAAAAAATCTAAAATGATTCGTATAATAACGTGAAGTAAAATTGTACCTAATTCAAAGCACGAAACCAACTGAAAGTTGGATCCCTTACTACCCGAACCATACCGAATCCCTTAGCCTAAACCCTATGGTCCCAATATTTTCCTGTTTAGACGATATGACTCAAAAAGAAACAAAAAGAATATTGAAATACAACGCCAAGGGTTTCCGACCAAGATTCAACCATACGCCCGTTGTGTGTTGGTTGGCCATTCGTTGGCCTAGTGTGTACCCACCTTATGAAGAACCAGGAAGAAGAATAAGGAGAAGAACAACTTTCATCGTTTCAAGAGTTTGTGGTGCAATTTACATTGTTTGACTTACTTCATCTTAAAAAAATGGTGCAATTTACATATGGTTTATTGTTGAAAAAAGTGGTGCAATTTACACTATTTTACTTACTTCGTCTCAAGAGGTAGTGGTGCAATCTACATGGTTTGATCTACTTTGTTTTAAATTAGAGTGGTGCAATTTACATAGTTTGTTCTACTTCGTTTTAAATTAGAGTGGTGCAATTTACATAGTTTGATCTACTTCGTTTTAAATTAGAGTGGTGCAATTTACATAGTTTGATCTACTTCGTTTTAAACTAGAGTGGTGCAATTTACATAGTTTGATCTACTTCGTTTTAAACAGGAGAGGTGCAATTTACATAGTTTGATCTACTTCGTTTTAAACAGGAGAGGTGCAATTTACATACTTTGATTTACTTTGTTAAAAAAAAAAGTGGTGCAATTTACATACCACTCGATTTTATGAATGATTCTGAAATCTACGTAGTTGAAAATTAATAAATTGATTATAATTATTTAATAAGAAGAATAGTGTAGATGGCGTCCATGTCGTAAATCCGAAAATATTATTTTTGAGCGTTAGGCTAGACGCACACTGGAGACAAACAGTCTGTAGACTGTCTGCGGGTTGTGTGCAGGCGACAAAACTGTCGTCCTCCAACAATCAGCCAAGAGGCAGCCTCCGCAGACAGTCTGCACACTGTTTTGTCTCCAGGGTACGCCAAGCCTTAGTGTAGGGTAGTCGTACTTTTTTTATTTATAAATTTAAAAAGAAAATGTATATTCATTCCATAATAAATTAATATTGCCCTTTAATTCATATGCTCTGTGTTAACTTCTTGATATACACATAGAACTGTTGCAACTCTGATGGTATATGAGGAGCGCATATCACGGCAAGCTATGCATTTGCTGGGTGGTGGCCCCCCTGTTGGTTGGGTGCCCCTTGTTGTGGACTTATAGGGGAGGTTGATGAGCAAAGTGAATAGGATGCCCCTTACTATTTAAAAAATAAATCTATATTTAAAATTTTATTTACAACGTAGTGGCCCACTTTCTAGCTTAATCTATCTAATTTTTCCATTGAAGGTGTGAAAGTATCGGATAATTCCCTACATAGAAAGTAAAAAAGGGAATTTCATATACCTCAAGTCATTAATATTTTGGTTTATTATTTAAAGGAGCTTTGGGAAACCCACCAGCTAGTATGACAGGTTCTTTACACAGTTTAGACATAAGGGCGACCTTTACTAAAAACCGGTTACCTTAAAATATTTCCTTTTGCATAAATTTAACCAGAGAAAAATTTAAATACCTGAAATGGGTTTTTATTTTGACACATTTTCATCTTGGGAGTGAAAAATAAAAAGTGGTTAAAAAACAGTATCTTAAATCTTAATATCGAAGTACATATTATCTCTAAAAAAGAAGTTTTTTTAGATTTTTAATCATCCATTAACCTTATTCTATTAAAATTTTAAATATAGGTATGTAGCACGTCCTACTGAAATATACGAGTATATTAAATATATAAACAGAAGAATTTAGGTTGTGTGGCAATCTGTGTTGCCCATATAGAATATAGATATAATAGTAACATTTATCTTTATCCCAAGAAGTAGCAAATAAATCTGAGGTCAAATAAAAAGTGAGTTGGTCGAGTTTTAATCAAATTTGGATATGTACCAAAATTGTTGGATTTTTATTGATCCTTGGATCGCATTGGGATTTCGTATTTTTTTTTATTCCCAGCACTAAAGTTTTAATATGATTTAGTTCTTGGTTTATCTACTTGTACTCCTTTTGAAAACTCATACAAAGAGCATATTTTCTCCCAATTATTGCATTAGTAGTTTTAACCATTCTAAGTGTTAATGTAACCTTAATAGTTATTATTATGTAGGGTTTAAAGTAAAATTCTACTTTCTACAAAATTGTGTGTCAGTAAAATAAATTGGCAAAGTGTGTGCTTTCAGCAGACATCAATTGTCTGTAAGGTATGTAACAAATAGGACTAGTTCGTTAACCGGCATAATCGGCCCAGTCGTATCAAGATGGCGGCCATTTAATAGTTTGTTTTACCTTTAAGTTTTGAAACATTTTGTTATAATGATCGCGATACAAAGGCTTATTGTTTATTTTTATTGGCCGAATTTAATGAAACTATACAGTAGAACCTCGATTAACTATCAAAAAGATGGTTATGCGATAAAAAAAAAAAAGGTGGTTAAGAAGGAAGGAAAATTCTAGGGCCAAAAGTGGCACGTTAGTTGTATTTTTGGCTCTCTATAATTTTCTTGCAATTGGGTTTTACACATAACATTAACAAAGTTACAAGTGGATTATGATGGGTACTTCCGGAGATCAGGTGCGTACTGACTGACGGACGGACGTACAAGCGTAGAAATTTGTTTTGGCTACGGTCCCTAAAAACATATCATGAAATAAGGCATTATTCCGTGTCATTAGCCGAATTGCTAATGGGTCCTATCATAAGGAATTCTTCAGAATGTAATTTTAAAATTTACTAATTGATATTGTTAATAATATGCTTCTTCTATCGCTGGTACTACTAGTGTGATTAAACATAAGTCCTTCTAAAATTCGCTCATTCACTATGCGATTCCAACCGCCCACTCCTGGAGCAGTCATACTCACTGTTTGCGTTTCATTTTGAGTTTCCCTCGTATCTATTTAGTGAATATAAGTGTCTTCTGAGACTTCCAAGCTGATAGAATTGTTATTTCTATGTGCGTGTCTTTACTTGAACCAATTCACCCGGTTTTTCTCGCGCTCTTATCTCTGCTTCCATTTAAGATAGACACAATTTGAAATTTAGAAGTAACTTAAGAGACTGTTAAAAAGAACTATTTATTAAATTATTTATGTCAACTTAAAATATAATTATATTTTAACTAAATACGACTTTTTAACGTAATATATTTCTTTAAACACTAGCATATATACAGGGTGGGCCAAAAAAAACCCGCACTTTTTTGAACACTTATAGCTCAGCTTCTGTAGTAGATAGAGATATAGGGTTTGCGGGGTCTGAAAACTACATTCTTCTACTTTATTTTTTGTATCTATAACTTTAAAAAAGATTGGGTGATAGCCACGCAATAACGGTTTGAAATAGGGTCTTAATAAAAGTCGTTGTCCGGGTAGTATTCTTGTCTGGTATTAGACTTTTGATGGAATACATTACCATATGGTGAAGGGGAAGGGGAGGGGGGGGCTTTTAAAGTAAGTGGTAGGAGTCCCTCATTGTTATATCGAACATTTAAGATGTGTTAAGCGCAATGTTGCCAGAAGTCTGGGCAATTCTCTTACATGTATTAAATTGTTTGCAAGGAGCGATGGGATGGGGTAACATCTAGCATAAACGTGTAATTTAGCATTTGATCTTTAATTTTAAGCAAAATTGTGCTTAAAACATCTTCAATGTTTGTTATAACACTGAGGGACTCCTCCCACTGCTGTTTTAGATTGGACTGCGGTCAATCTTAAATATTCCCGAAACTCAATATCTTTCCTCAAATCAAATGATTTTGGATGGGTTGCATGACGCAGCCCTTTTTCGTAATATTTTCGAGAAGGAACGCTTTTTGTCCTTGGCAATCACAAATACATTAGTAAATGCGCAACAAGTCTTTTTTTACAGCCCACCATTAAATTCACAAAAATACCGAGCAGTTTATATATTATCTAGTTCTAGTCATCTACTGATGCCCAGCAATTGTCGTTAGGAGACCCTTGGAAAACACCTTTATAATCAGTTAAGCCCTCCGCACTCGGAGCATCTCAAAACAAACTCAACTGGAAACTCCAGTCATTTTTGAGTTGACAGAAATCAAACCCAGTTTGTAATGAGTTGCTCCGTGTGCGGTGTCCCATTCAATTACACCGGTTGAAACTCATAGACAACTGGTTGGTGATTTGTATTCAGTTTGTTTTTAGTTGCTCCGTGTGCGGAGGGCCTTAGTCACTGAGCGACTATTGGTCTAAGTATAAGTTTAATTTGTAATTATTAGTATTTTGATAGCCCTTTCAATTTTTATATTTCGATGGATTATATGTTTGGTGGGCCTCTAATCTGAGTCAAATAAATAAATATTCTATTGTGAACCATTGGCAATGTTTATAAACGAAACGTGTCTTGGTTTCCCTTACATTGTATCAAGTATCACTGGGTGACTATTGGTCTTGGTAAACCTACCGTTAGTCAGTTCAAATTAATAATACAAATTGCAAGATGAAAAGTTAAATTTTCTGTCATAAATAATAAATTTGAAACCGGTCAAAATGAAGATTGTAAATATGGGAAAAACAAATAAAATAACTTGCGGATTTCTCGAACTAACTTTCCATAAGCACAATTTGCTGAAAATAGATTAATATTTGCTAAGATGAATAAAAGTAAAAAAATAATGCATCGTCGTCGTATTCTGAGCTACTCTTAAAAGTTTCAAATGTCTAGCTATACTCGGGATGTTAGTTAAAAATCGGTTGCAAGTTTTTTACTGGACAAACAAGCAAACAAACCAGATTGCAAGCTAATAAAAACGTAGTAAAATAAACAATTTCCATTTCTTACTATATACCAAGTATACGTTTACAGAGAGAAAGTATGTATTTTAATAGCCCTTCCAATTTTGATATTTTGAAGGATTAAATGTTTTGTGGGCCTCTGATAAAAATTGGTTTCTTTTCTCTTTGACTAAGATAAATAAATATTGTCTTTAGAACCAATGGCGATACTTTTTTTAAACGTAACCTGTCTGGGTTTTCCCTAACTGCATCAATTGACTGCTAAAAGTTTGTGGTACATTTTTAATGATATTCTATGATCCAACTTTACATGATTTATATATTTTTTCAAAAACAGTGGTCTTAAATATAGTTATATTTTTTTTGTATCCTATAAATTATTAAACGCCTACAGTTCATCATCTCTGTTTTTATCCTGTTCTCTTTACTTCTTACTTAAACTCAAGATGGAGTTGTTTCTTTTGACTTTAAAATGGTTGGGTGTCTTCTTTAGTCACACAGAGTAATAAGAAGAGAGATTTCCTTACTGTATTTTTAATATAAAAAAAAGAATGCCAAGTTGGCAGTTGGCCATATTTTAATACACTTATAAGATGCAGGAGATGCAGTGCGATTTAAGCTGCCATTTTTTTCTTTTTCTTTCTTTTCTCAATAAAAATCATGGCAGAAAGAATCCTTTAATACTAAATGCAAGGGGGGGAAATTCAAGTTTTTATGAAAATGTCATTTGGAATTTATCGCACTTGCATAATATGTTAAAAAGATCGGAAATTCCACCACCTATAACTATTCCAAATATAATTCAATTAATCTTATTACACAATTCTTTTCTTCTTTTTAGTATAATGAGTGTTAAACAGTTAAAAGTTTAAGATTATTTACCAGATAATAAATTATAGGATAAATTAAAAAATTAATTTCTTTCGCTTAACGAAATGTGTGTACTTTTGTTCTTATCGTAAAAGCGCATCTTATTTCAGTTGAAATTGATCGTATTGCCAAGTCGCCATCATGGTTATGAGCCAATGAGAAAAAAAAGTTTATTCCACCATTTTCTTTGATGGTTTCTAAAGTTCTAAACACCTTGTTAAAAAAATATCGAAGTTCTTATGGCTCATTCTTACTTCGCACTACTGCCAATAAACATTATTTTTTGTGTTTGTGCTTGGTCTCTCATATAAACCAACATTTATTTTAATTACCGTCTTAATTAGTTTATCTTGTACAGTGGTATTTTATCCATGGATTTTTAAATAAGGGTAAATGTAACATCTTTTAGCCAGAAGGGGTATCTGTATATACCTATAGATATTTATTTATTTATTTTTTACTTTTCAATTACGTAGTATATTTAGTGACAAAGTGTTGTTGTGGGGGAAAAAAAATCAATTTTGTATTTTTGATTTATTTATACGTTTGAAGGTCGTTTTACTCCAAAAAGTTTTTTTTTTTTTTTCAATATGTCTGTCTGTCGTCTGTAATCTATGCTGACAAGAGAAGCCTTTAATTTTGGGTCGTTTCGATAGATTTTATCATACATTTTTAGAAAAATTATACCCCGAGGAAGAAATTAAAATAAATATTAAGATCTAAATTTGGGGCTGCTACCCTCAAAACTCTAGAAAAAACAAGAAACAAATTATTTCTTGAAAATAGTTCCTATTATTTTCATTAAAAATTATATATTTGTAGTCCATTTAAATACTAATCAATTTTTATAGGTCGTTTCACCAGTATAAATTTAGTTTTCGAAATATTGATGAAAATAAATCTGATATAGTACTGACAATCTAGAAGCGGGGAGGGGTGTGTTTTTAAATTAACAGTTAACCACTTATTGTTTTTAATTAATTATTTAAATTAGATATTATGGAATTTAATATTTAAAGTCATCTATAATAGAATGTTTTGTTAAATTTGTTCAGAATTTGTTTTAGAATATGTTATGAGTACAATAATTAGATATTAAGGAATTTAAATTCAGTATCCACCTATAATAGAATGTTTTGAATAATTCAAATTACAATTATCAATAACTACGGGAGACCATCTCTGTATGTCTCCCGTAGTTATTGATAATTGTAATTTGAATTATTTAAAATTTAATCTTTCGGTAGTAAGATAACTACCAAAAAACTTAAAAATTGAAATAGAATGTTTTGTTAAATATGTTCACAATTTTTTTCAGAATAGGTTTTGAGTACAATTATAAGAAAATGATTTTTATTTAAAACCTCGTAAGACTGTGAGTGTTGGTGAAACCTATATTTGAGATGATTATTTGTATTTAGTACACCTTATAGATGTGGTTATACGTATAGCTAACGTTTTGATTAAACCTATTTTGTACTCAGTCTCAACTTTTAGTGGTCTTTTATAATTTTCTTAAGAATTTATCTCCTGAATATTTATCATAGACATCTATTATTGGGAAGACATATATTTGAATCACTATAGTCCAGGAGATAGCGACAAAAAAGTGTCTGACGAACATCAAGCTATAATTTTGTGTACAAGTTAATCATTTGGTGCCTTTTAATGATATGAGGTTGGCTAAGTTCGTCTGCGGGACATAGATGGGTAATAGGTATTTGAAAAAACAAACCGGATGAGAGCGGCCTTGTCTCACCAATTATGGTTGAAAATATCATTTTCATGATCATGAGAACGAAATTATTGATTAGACCAGAAATCAAGTTGATGGTAAATGTCAATTAATCGGTGATCACTTTGATGTGGGGCAATATTTGAACAAACTTAAGGCGGAAACACACTACCATCACGTCACGTGATATCACGTTAAAAAGTGTGCGATGCTGATTTACTAGGTTTGTATACATGCATGATAATACACTATTATCACGTCACGTGATGTCACGTTAAAAAAGTGTGCGATGCTGATTTACTAGGTTTGTATACATGCATGATAATACACTATTATCACGTCACGTGATGTCACGTTAAAAAAGTGTGCGATGCTGATTTACTAGGTTTGTATACATGCATGATAATACACTATTATCACGTCACGTGATGTCACGTTAAAAAAGTGTGCGATGCTGATTTACTAGGTTTGTATACATGCATGATAATACACTATTATCACGTCACGTGATGTCACGTTAAAAAAGTGTGCGATGCTGATTTACTAGGTTTGTATACATGCATGATAATACACTATTATCACGTCACGTGATGTCACGTTAAAAAAGTGTGCGATGCTGATTTACTAGGTTTGTATACATGCATGATAATACACTATTATCACGTCACGTGATGTCACGTTAAAAAAGTGTGCGATGCTGATTAACTAGGTTTGTATACATGCGTGATAATACACTATTATCACGTCACGTGATGTCACGTGACGTGATATCAGTGTAGATTTCAATGCATATAAAACATCACGTCACGTGATGTCACGTGACATGATAGTAGTGTGTTTCCACCTTAACCTATCAAGTGATAAACTAACATCACCTTGATTTTCGGTTTACTAACTATTTTTGTACTCAGGATCATGAAAATCATGTATAGTCCACCTTAAAGGGTGGGACAAGGCCGCTCTCAACCTGTTTGTTTTTTTTCCAATGTCCTGTAGATGAATTTTGCCGACCACATATTCTTAAAAGACACTAAAAGACTAAGTTGTACACAAAATTCTAGCTTGATGTTAAGGTGAAAACACACGGGATAGAAAACTAGCGTATAGTTTTTACTATAGCTATAGAAAACTAGCATTTATGCACTCATGTCCTCTAGTTTTAGTCAGCTAGTCGTATAATTTAAGCTATCCTTTAGTCGAATTATACGCTATACATTCAGAAATATTACTTTACAGAGGGGCCACACGAGAAGGAATCAAAACTATACTTGCTGTTGTATAGTTTTGATTCCTTCTCGTGTGGCCCCTCTGTATAGTAAAATTTCTGTATGTATAGCGTATAATTCGACTATAGGATAGTAAATTATACGAATAGCTGACTAAAACTAGAGGTCATGATTGCATAAATGCTAGTTTTCTATAGCTATAGTAAAAACTATACGCTAGTTTTCTATCCTGTGTGTTTTCACTTTTAGTCAGACACTTTTTTGACTATTATTGAACAGGGTATTTTAAATATCTAAGTTACAGAGATCAATTAATTATAATTTTAAATATTATATGCCTTTGTTTTACAAACTTAAATATGCATTTATTATTGTTTTTTTTTCTTAGCCAGAATCTATTTTGCTTACTATTTGAGTTCTTATACATTTTATATTTAATATTCAATGCTCTTTATTTAGTGAGTTAAATTTTTTGATTTTAATTAAGATTTTTATTAATCGCACTTTAATGTTTTTTTTATTTTCATTATACACTTTTTTCGAATTTACACGATTTTTTGATTTCACTTACTCATTTAGATTATTTCTTTTCTGTAACTACTCAAGGACAAAAAGGATGTTTTATTAGAGAAGTTGTGTTTTAACACCTTGTTAGGAAGGTTGCAGATGGCCAACTTTTTGTACAAACCACAACAACTTTTTGTCTTTAGCCCTCGCTTGTCAAAGTCAACCAAAAAAGGACTAATATGATCTTAAATTACGGATCTAATATGTCTATACCTTATTTCCTTAGTTTGTTCTGAAATTTTTAGTACAACTTATCAATCTAACCTTTTTAAATTTTTTTCACCATGAGTAAGTTCCACGAAACTATATGATTGAAACAAATGACTTAGTTTGTTCAGCTAATTTTAGTACAACTTATTAAAAGGAGACAGGAACGGAAATAAATAAAATCAAAATTAAACTTAAATTTTGAAAAATAACTTTAATTAACATAAAAATTATTCGCACATTATAACTAGCATCATAACCGTAACATAACAGTACATTACGTTACGTAACATAACATAACAGGCGTGTATCGTGTCTAAGAGAACGATCGCGAATTAACGAATACAAAAACAGTCTAGCCAAAAAAAGAAATAATAACATAGGTAAATTAAATCATAAGAAAAGGCGAGAAAACATGTAAGATTCAAATTAAGATAAAAATCCTGACATTATCAATCTAACCTTTTTAATTTTTTTTCACTATGAGAAAGTTCCACGTAACTTTGATTGAAACATATAACTAGTTATTGTTCAGCTAATTTTAGTACAACTTATCAATCTAACCATTTTAATTTTTTTTTCACCATGAGAGTTCCACGTAACTTTGATTGAAACATATAACTTGAATTGCTCTGCAAATTTTAGTACAAATAATTAATCTAACATTTTTAAATATTTTTCACCATGACAAAGTTCCACGAAACTTTCATTGAAACATATAACTTGAATTGCTCTGTAAATTTTAGTACAAATAATTAATCTAACATTTTTAAATATTTTTTACCATGACAAAGTTCCACGAAACTTTCATTGAAACATAACTTGAATTGCTCTGCAAATTTTAGTACAAATAATTAATCTAACATTTTAAAATATTTTTCACCATGACAAAGTTCCACGAAACTTTTATTGAAACATATAACTTGAATTGCTCTGGAAATTTTAGTACAAATAATTAATCTAACATTTTTAAATATTTTTCACCATGACAAAGTTCCACGAAACTCTCATTGAAACATATAACTTGAATTGCCCTGCTAATTTTAGTACAAATAATTAATCTAACATTTTTAAATATTTTTCACCATGACAAAGTTCCACGAAACTTTCATTGAAACTTATAACTTAGTTTCTTCTGCAAATTTTAGTGCAACTTATCAATCTAACCTTTTAAAATTTTTTTCGCCGTGAGAAAGTTCCACGAAGCTTTGAATAAAACAGATGACTTAGTTTATTCTGCAAAATGTTATTACAACTAAGCGATGTAACTTTGTTATATTAAAGAAATAACATAAATTGTCTCTGTTATTACTCAGTTCATTTATTGTTCTTTTCACTATTTTAACTCTATTTCTCGATGTTTTGTAAAGTAACAAATAGATACCTCATTTCCTAGTCTCTAAAAAATTATATAAATATAACTTCGAAGAATGACGTAAAATTGCATTTTGAAATATAATACTAAAGTCCTAAAGTGTTATTTATTTAATAATTTAAAGGAAAAAATCGCATTCCCAATATTTATAACTAATCTACCAGACTAATTAACGAAAAACAAAAAATTGATTTGGCATTTTTTCTTAAAAGCAGTCGCAAGATAGATTCATTTCTATGTACATATTTCAGATAAAAGAACGTATTAAATGTGCCAGCTAAATAAACCAAAAAATAATAATAGAAGAATGAAAAGAAATAAAATACGATAAAAAAAAAAATGTTTAAAATATTTGTCAGGTCCGAAAAGTTTGTTTTTTTATTTATTCTATACTGATTAAGGGCTTTTTGATTCTAAAAGCCGCCGAGTGTTTTATTATCGTAAAAATAAATAAATATATATATTTAAAATTGCACTTCATTTTACCATTTCAATAAATATCATTTATATATATAATTTTTTTCTTTAGAAACTGTCTTCTAAGTGAATAAGATAGGAGAAGAAAATAATGAGTATATATAAATATATGTGTTTTTTTTATAATAAAAAGTAATGGTGTATAAGGTTTATAGTGAAAGAAAAATAACTTTGCAATAAGGATTTATAAATATAATCGAAGTAAAGAGCAATTACAAGTAAAAATGCTTTGTATTTGTCATAAGGAGGGATTTGACCAGACGGGATTTTTTTGCTCCCCTTTTTCTTATATATTTTTTTTTCTGTTGAGGCACCTTCTTTTTTTTCACAATTCTTTTGTCCTTATAGCCGCCAAGTGTTTCAAGTTAGTTGGACTTATCTAAATGGACTGTTGGTCGCTTAGAATCGGTATGATCCATTAGTGGAAATACCGCTATTTCTACTGCCACTTTTTCCACTCCTTTCTTCAAAATGTTAAAGAAGAAAAAATAAATAAAACGTACGGAAAGAAGTGAAGATAATTTTCTTCTGCACGCAGAAACCTAAACATTCCAAACCCTTATGAAAATTAACACGAAGATTGCAACTTTTTTACTTTTTTTTTATTTGATATGGGAATTGAAGAAAAATAATATAAATATTTAATAAATAGTGATGTGTTTTTTTCATTAACCATTCTTTTACTCTAATAGAAATAGTATTACATTTATCCAAGAAAATCTCTACAAAATAAAATGATTAATATAAAAAATATTGCTCTTCGTACATTAATTCTTTCTTTCTGGTTGATAACTTTATTATAATTAGTAGTATAAGAGGTGGAAATAAAAACTATATGTGATAATTTAAAAAAAAAAAAAAAATGTATACATTGATTTTTTTTTGAGCTTTATAAAATGAATTAAGTCCGTATTATCAATTTGTGTACGCATACAAATTTAAGTACACACATTTAATACATATTTTAAATAACAGTTTTAATGAATTTAAAATACTATGTATGTAACTTAAAACATGGCCATGAGTTTGAACAAACATTAGTAAAATTAATAATTTATATAACAGACTCATTTATTTCAATCAAAATTTTAAGGAACTAACTCATGGTGAATGAAATTAAAATAAATTAGATCGCTAAATTCTAACAACTTTTTTTGAACAAGCTAAATTATTATTTGTTTCAATATAAATTATGAGGAATTTACTAATGGTTAATTAAATTTAAAAAGGTTAGAATCAATAAATTGTACTAACATTTGTAGAACAAACTAAATTATTTGTTTCAATTAAAAAGTTTGAGGTATTTACTAATTGTGAATGAAATTTATCAAGGTTAGAATCGACAAGTTGTACTAAAATTTGAAGAACAATTTAAGTTATTAATTTGTTTCAATCAAAAGTTTGTGGAACTTACTTAGCATGAATGAAATTTAACAAATTAGATACAATAGCTTCTATGGAGGCAATCATAAAGATAAGTAAATCACATAAATTGTCCCTTCACGTAAATTCAAACTGGTTCATTAAACAAAGCAGAGAGCCATCATCAGTGCCTGAGACTAAACAAGAATACAGAATTAAACTAGTTGTTGATGATGCTCTTATAAAGGAAAGCTGATTTGTTTAATAAATTAGTTTAATTTTTAAGTTTTTGGTAGTATTCATACTACGGAACGTTTAAATTTTAATTTAAATCAAATTATAATTACTATTTACAAAGGGAGACAGTCACTCATACTACGGAACGTTTAAATTTTAATTTAAATCAAATTATAATTACTATTTACAAAGGGAGACAGTCAGAGAAAAATTGACTTCAGCGCCGCCGGGATTCGAACCATTATAAAATTGAATTTCTAATTGATTGTACTAAGTACAGGTACTAATTGAGTACTTTATAATTACAAGCGTATTTCTCGGTCTAGTTCTATTGTCGTTTCTTGACTTCTAAGACTTGTAGAAAAATATGAAAAGCTTAATTCAGGATTACATATCGATATTTGTCAGATGAAAGTATTCTTCAGTGTAGCTTAACTGGCAAGAGCACCCGCACACTGGAAATGAGGGGAAGGTCCGTGGTTCGAATCCCGGCGCTGAAGTCTATTTTTCTCTGACTGTCTCCCTTTGTAAATAGTAATTATAATTTGATTAAAATAAATTAGTTTAATAAAATGCACGGAGCTCTTTGTACAAATATTTGTTTGGTTTTAATTTAAAAAATCAATATTAAAGTACAACTAGATCATTGTTGATAATTGGCTGTGAAAATAAATGTCCAAAAACGAAGTTTTTATTTGAGAGTAGTTAGGGATTTTAACAAATTATTATAAACTAAGGAAAAATGTGTATACTTGAACAAGATTTCAATGTAAAACTAAAAAAAACCATTATTTTGAAAATGAAATGAGTTATTTGTTCAATATAACTGTACAAATTGAGGTTTAAATCACAATTCATCCCTGGTTACCCCACAAATTACCAAAAAAGAAACATATTTTACAAAAAAAAAGAGTTTACAAATTAAAACAAATTAAGTTTACAAAGTAAACTAGTTAGATGTATAAAAACAATATGTATATAATAATGCTAATTAAAGTACATATAAATAAATTAACCTGAAATGAATAAAAAAAGGTAAAACAAAAGTAAAATGGATGTTTACAAAAAACTGAAATCCAAATGCTGTTAAATATCGTCCAAAATTTTTAGCAGGGGAAAATATGTTTTAATAAATATGTTAGATATATATATATATCAAACTGGTTCATT
>KZ651039.1:662191-672813 GCA_001010745.2 Gerris buenoi
GTTTTTATATCTTACGATATATATATATATATATTGCTAACCCAATAGTATAATCTCTTTTAAAATCAATTTATTATCGGATAGATTTATAATAATATACGTAAAGAATTTATACGAAATCATCTCTTTAGTTAATATTTCAGATAATATTAAAGCCAGATGATTTCGATGTTATGTTAGGTGAATAAACTATTTAAGTTTAAAAAACAAAAATTCTTCTTCATTTTTGTGTTAACCCCCAAAATCTCCTAAAATGCCGTGAAAAAATGTATTCTCGAATTTGTATCATGTGCATTGCGAACGACAGACAATACCTATATTCTAAAGTAAAGATTTGTTGTGAATTGTGATTTGTTGTAAGTCCGTCCGTCTGTAAGTAAGTCATAGTGATTTAAGTAATAATATTTGTCATAACTACTATTTATCATAGGTACTCCTTTATGGGGATGAATTATACAAAAATATTTATTTTTCTATTTTTGTATTAACGTATCTCATATTTAATTCTTTTGTATAATTAAATTAGCATATTCATTTATAATTAAAATTGATATAGCAACATAGAGAAAAACCATGTTACACTATAGTATATAAATAATACTTTTAGCTTTAACATCACATAGCCGTTTCTTGTTAGATTTTTTGAACATAACTCTTATATTGTAACAATATTAATAAATAATATTTTCTAAAATATTATTAATTATGTCTTTTTTCTCTTATAAACGTTAAATTACTCCCATTACAGATGATATAGCAGCTGAATCTAAACAACATATTGTTTATAATTATTCATTTTTGTTTATACTTAAACAATAATAACGTTATTATTTCATAGGTGCTAGAAATTTTTTACCCCCCAATCTACATAAGTTTTCGGTCGAGTTTCTTTCCTCTTCTGATTCATTCATTATTTTTATATCTATATCTTTTTTTACGGATATAGTCGGATGAATACCGATATCTATAAATTATATTCGTGGAATCAGTTATACGAATATAGCTTTTTAATTAGAATTTATATTTTAGGTCATCGTTTCTAAGTTGGGTGTTTTTTTATTTCTCGAGCGAGAGACCGATGCCCTCTATAACTTATATACTAATAAAGATGTAAAAACAAGAGCTTGTGTTTAAATAATTTCCTCTCTATTTGTGTTTGTTTTATTTATGGTTTAATATGAAGATTTACCGTTCATGAGTTTCTTTTTATTTTAACCGGTTATTCATAGTATTCGTCTTCGTTTTCATTTAGGTGTTTTTTTTATAATATTTATTTTTTTCCTTAAGGTATTTATAAAATATGGTTTTTATATCTTACGTTAATTCTTATTTACCAGCTTTTGCCAGCTTTTTTTTTGTAAATTACAGCTAAAAACTATAAAGGCAAGCTCCTAAACTATGGGCCTGAGTCGTTCTATCACGTTCTTTATACAAATATTTTTCGATTATCTCTATAATATATATAAAAGTCATGTATGTGTGTATGTGAGTGTATGATTTTTATAAAAATCTAGTTTTTGTCCGATCTCGATGATAATTTGCACATTTGATCTTCAAAATAAGGGGAAAATTTTGGTACACAGGGGCACAGTGTACAAGTAATGTATACTCTTTATGATGCATTTCGTTGAAAACCTCTTTAAGAGTACAGTAATTGTTGTTATGTATAGCTTTGTCGTGTTTTCATTTAGGAGAGGGGTAAAGTTTGGACATTTGAAAATTACCTTATCAAAGAGGAGGGGGTATAGAAATGGGAGGGAGGGATAGAATTTAGATATTCATGCCTTGTAAAATAATTTAAATGTTTCTTGATGGTAGTTTATTAACTTATATCAAATTAAAATAACACTCTGTAGTGAAGCACGGGTATCAAGCTAGCTGTACATCAAATTAAATGAAAATAATAATAAAAATAAATTAGTAAATAAAAATAATAAAAAAAGAAAATATATATATTGAGAAGAGCACTTTTTAATAAGAGCATAATTCCAATTATTTGTCTCACTAATGATCATACTGATGAGATAATTTTGTACATTAGTGTGAGATTCATTTGATTGTAGAACTGATTACCGATTACCTGATCTCTCTAGTTCTATGACTTGGGTTGTCTTTATTACTATTGGGTGTTACTTATTGTTGGTGTCGTGTCTGTCTGTTATGAACTGATTACCTGATCTCTCTAGTTCTATGACTTGGGTTGTCTTTATTACTATTGGGTGTTACTTATTGTTATTGTTGGTGTCGTGTCTGTCTGTCGGTTGTTCGACATTTCCTTTAACATTTTTTTTGAACCACTATACCTTAAACTTAATCGTTCAATTTTAATGGAATTTGGTGGTAGAGCATAATTAGTTCAATGTTGGTTCCTTAAAAGTTTTAACTTTCTGTAGCTATTGGTTTCTCTTCCACATGCGCACAAGGATTTTTTTATCAATACCTACATCTTCAAAGGTACACATCTGATTTTTAACAAATTAAAATGGTTTATCGAATGCAGTCCACAGATGGTCCAATCGTCTCCACTCAAAAAGTAGCTGATTGAATATCTTTAACCCTTTAAGTCTCGCCTTAAAAACATTTTGTTTTCCTAGAAGCTTGGTAGAGGCTATGTTTTCCATCAACCTCTATAATATAGGTATAGATAAGTTAGTTAAGCGTTTATTTCATTCTATAAGTTTATTACCTTAAAGGCACTTCTTTAGATTATTACTCCCCTTATTAAAAAACCGATAAGAAGGTGTAGGAATATTCTTTTTTAGATAGTTTTGTTCTCCCCTTATCAAAGTAGAATTGGGATATACCTTTGTTCCAAAGTACATTTGACTAAAGATCCTTTTTTCTTGATAGTTATTTAGTCCAAGTAATTTTATTCTAAAACAATAGGGGAGTAACAATCTAAAGAAGCACCATTAAACAAATATTATAATACGAAAGCCTTGACATCTCGAGCGTTAAAAGCGTTTGCAGGGCTTTTCTCTATTTTAGTCCCCAAGCATAGTGTATAGTCAACTGTTATATAACAAAATATAAATAACAATATAAACAAATAAAACAATATGAAAGACATTTATAATAATAAATGTATCTGTATTAGATCTTTTTGAAACTTTGACTCCTTAAATTTCTCCCTTTCTTTTTGTTTAGAATGCCTTTAAAGTAAATAATTTTCTACTTCGATAAATCAATTTGAAGAGGCCAGAAGTAGCATAAAGATAAAGAGTATAATTCGTCTGCATATTTTACAAACCAAATTATATCAATGCTAAAACGTCCAAACGTTATTTATTCTACAAAAAAAAGTTTTCATTTTTATAATATATATGGAATAAAGGAGGTCTCTTTATTTTAGAATCAACACTTAATCTTTAACTCAGTATGGTGGGGAAAAAAAATGACAGATATTTTATACCACTCAATTCTCGGCGGAAAGAAAGATCGCCCAAGCATAATCACATAAAAGTCCATAATACTTTAATTTACGGGCGTTAAACATTCTAGGGAATATAAAATATGCAAGGAAGGGATCGGGTGTGTCTGTGTCGTGAATTGTGCCTCCTGGTTTGCCTGGTTAGAGCGGGAGAGCGCTTTCAGAAATGTACCACTATAAACATCTTCATTTGCTTCTAGTGTGGAGGAGGTGCTGCGTCCCGACACCCCGCCACACTAACACCCCTCTCTCCACCGTCTTTAGACAATAAAATATTTTTCGGATCTTTCTCTTTCTCCTTTCTTATCTCTTTCTCTCTTCCAGATAATTCCGATATCCGCAGGACCCTCATCCCCTCATGTTGGTATAATAATAACTTCAAGCATTTTATCGTTTCTCTCACACTTGACTTTATACGCCTGTGTGCGTAAAGAAGGACTCGTTTGAGAAAAACAAAAATAAAATAAAAGTTTCTTTAGGCTTCTTATGTTTTAAGTCGTTGGATGTGTTGGGCTCTCGCGGAATGTACACTATTACCCTACGCAAATCTCGATTGAACATGAAGGGTAATAGAACCTCATACCGAGTGTGAATTATGATGCGAGACCTTTATCTTCCTGTGGGATCGATTTGCTTCATGTTCACCTAGAGTCTAAGATTCGTTATTAGACCACTAGTCCGATCCTTAAAATATTTATATTTTAACTCTTTTTACTATTTATTTGCTATTTTATTTTTATTGGAACGAAGTTCCTTATGGCACGTTCGGAGCCTGGGAGTGAATACAAAAAAACGACCAAAATCACCGTCACAAAATAACCGTCATGAAATCACCGTCACGCGAAATCCGTCACGAAATATCTACCGATGACCGATAACTAGAGTAAAAGATCACCGAGTTAGTTAAAATTTGGTACACATGTTCATTTTACCAATGCCCAGGCTGAGTACGTTGGAAAACGTTATCCGTCCAAGCGTTCACGCGCAACGCTCGCGTAAGCGTTAGCTTCAAAAAGACGGGAAAAAATGTTATTATGGAACCAAGTACAGGGTTCCTTAAAACACTTGTTTTGTTATATGTCACTTGGTTTTATAAATATCGAAAATAAATCGTAGTTAACAGTTTATACGTCTTTAGCATTCTATAATTTATATTTAATGAAAAATGTAAGAAACTTCCGATGTAAGAAACGATTTTTATAACACTAAAGTCAAAATTTTTGCGCAAACATTTTGACTGAGTATGGGGCTGTTTGATGTTTGCTCAAACATGATGTTTGACGTGAATGGCCTAAATTTTCCCGATATCAGGATTGCGCTAACATGTTTGCGCAAACATTATGCGTATGAGGGCCTTAAAAGACAATCGTTTTAAAATTTGACGTTGCTGCTCCTATCTTTTCCGTATTAGGGTTATTTTCCTAAATTTTTTGTGGACATCAAACGAACGTATTATAAATAATATACAATGACTAAAATTTCTTAGTTTATTGTGTATCCTAAATAAAAATCTGATATTGTGTAAATATTGAAAGAACAATCTCTCCACGTAACGATATATTTATTAAACCTCAAAGCAGCTTTCGGCCACTTTGGGAAAATCATCAGTGCCATAAAGATGAACAATGAACAGTGTTGATATATAATTGAAATGATGGGAGTGTAGTGAGTCATACCATGCTAGAGAATGGTGCGAGTCTTATGCCAGTGGCTGGCTTGGCATGACTCACCTCAATCCCATAATTTAAGTAATTAATGAACACTTCTCGTCTTCTCAACACTGATAAGAAGCCTCTACTTTAAAGTTTAATAAATATTTTTTTACGTGGAGAAACCTTTCTTTCAACATTTCATGATGATCTTCACTAACTCTTCATATTTTAACTCATAGATATTCTGGTGTTTTACAATTAGTTGTAGTTTCCAATTACTTCGTGTTTTCCTCACGTTTATTTTGTCCCTCGTGTAAAATTATTTTTTATATAGGCGTGTGTCTCAGCATTTTTATGATTGTATATTTTGGAATGGTTTATTGTATTTTAATTTTTGTTCAAATAAGTTAATTTTATTTTCTCTTCTCCATGCATTGCTTTTAGTTTATGAAGACCTTATCTTGCATTGAATAATTCATTGTCCCATTTGCAAATGGACAAGAGTTAAGAGTTAAACAAATCTTTAGCTCCACTAAACGATAAAAGCATTCTAGGCTGTTTGTCGTGGCACAATTGACGGAGGGGGAGAGGATGATTTAGAGTTGGGCATATGTATTTGATTTTACAAGGTGTACATAGTAAATAGAGTGGTTTAGAGATATCGTTCTCAGAGGGAAAGTCATTTGTCCGCTGGCAGGATGTGAATATAAGGAGTATATTACGGAGGGAAGACTTTGAGACGGGTTGATGTATGGAAGATGTGCGAGCTCACAAAGCATTCTGGTGTCACCTCGGCCCAACCTGACATGTACCGCGGCCCAACCTGACAACTCGCATTCAATTTACCGGCTGTCCACTCGCGTTGTAACTCGTGCTCGCTATTACCCTCCAGAAACAAGAGCGATACCTCTTTACCATCTCCAGTCCTTGATTTACTAGATATTCCAGACAGTCCGACCTCCATTACACAAATATATATGTATATATTTGGTGGGTGGACGCGAGGTTCCCCGGAGTCTCCTGGGACGGCCGTGGAAATCATTATCCTTCCGACCGATACGTCCGACCTTCGAGACCGCGAAAACCCGCACTTAATTGGGATCTCCCGGTACCGAGCTACGGAATATGACATTAAAATATGTGTACGCCAGTGATATATCGTCGGTATCGGGCGGCGAGTGTGTGTGCCGCTGCCGGTCAAGTCGGGGGTCGAGCCCAGACGGTTCAATGAATTCACATGGGTCGGCTAACGAAGGCCCTTATTGGTTTGCTCCCATCATCGCCTGGATTAAGCTCTCTCCCTGATTATCGCACTCCTCCGCTATATAACTCGACGTATTACAAGCCCCCAGAGGCTAGATTCCTTGTACGTTTTTCTGCATTCGTGTATTTATTCTCTATTGATTTTCTTGTAGCTAAGACTGCAAGAGCATTTGCCTCGATTTATTATTATTTCAGCGTTTTACTATCATTGCTAAGCCTCGATTGAACTATCCTCAAACATCTCGTGTTATATCTTCGAACATAAAATCTCCGCATCATTATTTGTTTATATAGATTGATTTTAGTATACCTACAGTATGTCTGCGTATACATATATTAGTGGAACGATCTGTGCCCACACGATTCACATATTGACACGTTATAATTATAAGAAATAAATCTATAAATTAAACCTTCGCCTTTTTTCTTATTCGTTCACTGTTTAAATTGATATAACACACCAAATATATCATGACAAAGCAAAAATCCATTTTGTATTATACGTTTTGATTATTAGTGTTACTTTTATATGTATTTTAATAATGTCTCTTATCGTGAGAGTTATTAGTAACTCTGGTTTGCGTATATAAATAAATAAATAATAATTTTATATTACATTTTATTTCCTTATGACGTTTATTTTTATTTTTTACTACGTTTTTATTAACTTGGTTTCTTGTTTGTTTGTTTGTCCGGTTCAAATCTTGTAATCGAATTTTAACTAACATCCCGAGTAGCTAGACATTTTAAACTTTCAGAACACGATGACAATGCATTATTTTAAAACTTTTAGTCATTTTTCAGCAGAATTTAATACGTTTTCAGCAAATTTGCTGAATGAAAAGTTAGTTCGGAAAAAATCCGCAAGTTATTTTATTTGTTTTGTCATATCCCATAATATTTACAATCTTCATTTTGACAGGTTTCAAATTTATTATTTTTATAAATAAGAGATAAACATAAAAGCCTTATCCAGACTGCCGATCCGAACAGGAGAAACGAGCCAAGCATTGGTCTTTGCGCATGCCCAGTCTAGAGTGCGCCTGCGCATCTCAGACTGGACATGCGCAGAGATTAATGCTTGGCTCGTTTCCTCTGTTCGGATCGGCAGTCTGGACGAGGCTTAAATGACAGCAAAACAGGAAATATATCGATTATATTATTTCAAATATATCGATGGCACAGTTTAAGAAAATTTAAAAACGTAGTATATAAAAATCTTTTTATCTTGCAATTATTACTAAGTTTTTATTAACTTGGTTTCTTGTTTGTTTGTCCGGTACAAATCTGGCAATCGATTTCTAACGAACTTCCCGAATAGCTAGACATTTGAAACTTTTAGCATAGCTCAGAACACGATGGCAATGCATTATTTGAATACTTTTATCCATCTTTCAGCAAAATTTAATTCGTT
Source organism: Gerris buenoi (assembly GCA_001010745.2). Classification (NCBI taxonomy): domain Eukaryota; kingdom Metazoa; phylum Arthropoda; class Insecta; order Hemiptera; family Gerridae; genus Gerris; species Gerris buenoi. The sequence continues at coordinate 669,951 of KZ651039.1, forward strand.
TTCAGCAAATGTGCTGTATGGAAAGTTAGTTCGGAAAAAATCCACAAGTTATTTTATTTGTTTTGGCATGTCCTATATTTACAATCTTCAGTTTGACATGTTTCAAAATAATGATTTATGACAGAGAATTTAAAAACGTTGTACATATATCAAAAGTTCTTTTTATCTAGCAATTATTAACAGTAATAATGGCTAACCTTAACACATTATATTACACATTAGAATAAGAACTTAAGTCCTAAAAGAGCTATAAGAAACAGAATTTAAAAAATGTTAGTTAAATTTTTGTCTATCTTCATGGAAAAAATTATTGTTCAAGGAAAATAATAAAAAAAAAATACACATATTTCCTCTAAAAGCTTTGAGACGGAGGGGTTTTGTCTATCCAAATTATTCATAAAAGATTCTAAAATACCTTCAATAACAAGTTATTATACGTGTGATCAGAGTTTTCAGTTTCTTAAAAACATTTAAAAAATTACCAAGAGTAAACTACCTGGAAGGTACCTGGAAATACTTTTTAGAAAATAGGTTCACAATTGCAAAAAAAAATATAACTTATTACATATTATTATATTGTCTGAAAAATAAATTATTTAATAATTTAATGATAAGCTAATATAAGAAAATAAGTTGTTTTTATTATTACTGGTCTTACATTAATTTGCTTTGTAAGTTTCATCGCACATTCAATCTTCCCCAAATTTTGCACATAGAAACAACTAAGGTGAAGAATACAGAAACCAAAATAATAATAAAAAAAACCAAAATAGCGTCATATTTCTTTGTTTTTTAAGTTTCATCGCACACCTATTACCCCAATTTTGAACCACTTCCCGTCATTCAATCTTCTTCAAATTTTGGACATAGAAACAACTAAGGTGAAGAATACAGAAAAAAAATTGAACACAAGACCAGTTTTCAAAAATGGAATTTTTAATATTAATTATTTTAGCATCATATTAGTAATTAATAATTCCAATATTTACACCTATTTCGAAAACATGTATCATAAAAACCTTATAAGTATTCCATCCGACTCATTTAACTGGCTATTAAATTAAGAATAGCTAAATGAGAAGTTATGTGGCAGCTGCGGATAGGAAGAAATTACCCAGTTCCATTATATCCTAGAAGGGTATAGATCTAAAACCGGACATACACGTTGCGGTATACCTGAAAGGTAAACCTGTACAAGTACACCGGAGAGCGTGTTCAATTAAATTTTGACATAACTGCCCAGTTATGATAGTGCACGCTCCGGTTCACCTGTATCGGTTTACCTGTCAGTTCTGCCGCACCGTGTATGGTCGACTTAAACAATTATGGTCATTGTTATAGGGATGTCTGAAACATAATGTACATTATAAAATAAATTTTACTTTTCTTGTGATAGTTCTTTACTAATTAGTTGTAAATTTTAGAATTATTTACTATTTTTATGATGATAAACAAAGACTTCGTTCTTTTCTTATATTATTTCATTTGTAGGTTATTAATTCAATTTCCATAAAATAAAATAACACTTAATAATTTATTTTATTTATTTTTTTTTTTTGTAAATTCAGAACCACTTTTCTAAATGATAATTTTCGAAAGAAATAAGAGTAGTTTACTCTCGCTGTTTGTTTGAGAAACTAAAAACCCTGTGTACAAAAATTAAGAAATGAATATAATTTTTTGAGGTTAAAGAACATACAGGAGTTTTTATAAAGTATTACATTTATAATAAATAATAATATAACTAAAAAGACAACTATAAAATAAGAAAATGGATACTCTGTGTTAGGAATCACTGATTATTATGTCTAGAGTGCTGATATATATAATTTTAAGTGAGCAAAAATCATCTAATTTTAAAATTTTAGTTTGTGCAGATATAATTGTCTTTTCATTCCCCATCTCAACTTAATTTAAAATAGGTTTAATTTGCCGCCTCTGTTATTAGTTTCAACAGTTCATGAACATGTGTGAAATTCACATAGTCTCTCGTAAAGACCGTTTTCTGATTAATCGTTTGTTTCCTGGTGAAAAATTTTAAATGCGGACTTGCACCTGATCTCAAACACGAATTCTGGTATTGGAAGGCTCTCCTTTTAGAAGAAACGGTCGGAAACGGAGCTTGGCTTATGTCGTTGTAACCATAGGAGGTCATTCATCATGTGATTATGTTTAAGGTTTCTTACCCCAAAGGAAGTGACGGGAAAGGCCCTATAGAACTGTTGGTCTTTCGCAGATTTATGAGGGTCGCAGTCATACATCAACTCTTCATTCAGCCCACCTACCTTCAGGATTCCTCCCCTCTCCTGGACCCTACAACCCCCTTCTTCTGTCGGATCCAACCAAAAAAGAGAACAGGATGAATCCTTCTTTGTCCACTTCGAATTTACCAACTTTAAAATGGACTATTTCGAAAAAAAAGAAATCCAGATGAATAATTGGTACGTGGGAATCGTCCCTTGTTCCGAAACTCAGATGAAAATATGTCGAAAACACTCTATTTAAAAAACTTTTTTCTTACTTTTCAACCGAACTAAATAAAAATGTAGGCTGTTAGGAAAAAAATACCCCTTGCTACACATATTTATTCTCTTCTAGTTTTTTTTTTTTTTTTTTTTTTTTTTTTAAATTCTAAATTCCGAAATATGAAATCTTTCTAACTTCTCTTAAATGTCATATAACCACTTGGGAGTTAATCATATGCTAAATAAGTTAATATATACCATTCCTCGAGATTGATTTATGTAAGTGAACCAAACTTTCCTTATAATTCTGCATGTGTAGTTATTCCTTGTAATTTTGAATTATTGCAAAAGAATTATAAATATATAGTTAACCATCCTCCTATATATATATATATATA
>KZ651039.1:674523-742517 GCA_001010745.2 Gerris buenoi
GGGGGGGGGGGGGGGGGGGGGGGGGGGGGGGGGGGGGGGGGGGGTAAGGAGGGAGCTAGAGAATGACATAATACTTACTGTGTAGACTGAGTGAGGGTGATGTTATAATCGTCCGAGAAGAGCAAAGCCTGTAAGGTGAGACAAAGAGTAGGTATATTGAAATGTCAGCGAGAAAAGGAAAGTAGATAGTAGTTGAGCCTCTCCTACTACACCTCAGCCACTAACTACTTCCCATTAAATATTCCATAACTAAACTATTTCCCTTCTTATACCACGTCGGCCGCTACCACGTCTTTTCGGGGGTTGGCGAGCGAAGCGAGTAGGGGGTGATGCCCCCTAGTTTGTATTAAAATAAAAATTAATTTTTATGTTTCCTTATGTTGGGTTCTTTTAAATAACATAACTGCAAGATATCAAATTTTTATTTTTATCTTAGGTTTTTTCGGAAATACAGGTGAGTTAGGGACAGGCAATTCCAGAGAATCCCAAGGCCCCTTATTTTTGCCTGCAGACCTCAAAAACACAGAATTTAATATAAAATAGTCTGCGAGCTATTTTGTATAATGTAATCATTTTATGTTTATAAAACTTATTATTGTCAAATTTATTTAATTTAAATCAGACAAAAATTGTTTTGAATTTTTACATGAATTAAAGTATATCAATTTATAGCAAAATTTAAAATGCGCAGACATTTTAAATTATTCTAGGGCTCTCTGCGGGATACTTTCGTCGAACCATCTAAATTTCATAATAATCCGATTAGTATTTGTAGGTGTAAATAAATGTTCGTTTGTACTCATGTGAAAGAGAAACAAATGGGCGAAGAAGATTGAAACTTATATGGGGCCAACATGGGCTAATTACGACCTACCACCCAAATTTCAATAAAATCGGACTTAAAGTTTTTAAATGTTGGTTCACAGAAAGTTAGCAACTGCTCGGTAGACAAACCCAAAAATATTCCCTGACGTCTGAAACGAATATCTGTCTTGGAAGATAACGAAATATCCGTTGTCTCTGATTTCAAAGCCGTTACCTTTGTTAAGCTAGGAAGAAAATGTTGATTTTGATATTTACACGTTTCTTTAAGTTCAAAGCAAGGTTCGACTTCTTAAGGCCCATATACACGGTCAAAATGTTTACGCAAAAAATGTTGACCGTGTATGGGGCTGTTTGATGATTACGCAAATATGATGTTCGACGTGTATGGCCTAAATTTGCCCGACATGAGGTTTGTGCAAACATTTTGCGCAAAATGTTTGATCGTGTATGGGGGCCTTTACAGAATATTCATTGCATTCATCCTTTTTCCTTTTAAACATTACATTAAATGGTTTTTCTCACTTCATAAAAGGCAACAATGTGTAAAAAATGTTTTTGGATTTTGAGTAAGGATATCGTTTAAAAAAAAAAAAAAAANATTTCAAATTACTTATGGAAAAAGGCCTCTTTTGAAACTAATATTGCTGCTACAGGTAGATCTTTTCATTTAGAACACATTAAAACAAAAAAACAGTTTTTCAATTTTTTGTCAGATGGCTGGTTTTGAAACTAGACGACTCAGTTATACTGTAGAAGAAATTAAGCAATATGATGTTAGATATCATATCAGCCACTATACCTGACTTTTATGTGAACACTTATTAACAACTTAACTTTTACGTGAACATGTGAAGTATATACATACTTGTCTCTCCTCTTCACAAAAATTATTTAAAAAACCAAAAGTTTTGACATTTTCATGTCTTGGATACATAAACTCGAAAAAGCTTTACTAAACAAAAGTGTTACACGTTTAAAAGGGAGTTAGGAGTATATAGGAGGTGTGCATAAACTCGAAAAGCGTTACCAGAAAACTTCACTTAAAAGAGTTACATGAAAATGTCTCACTGACTCCTACGTAGTATGTACTTAATATATACAGATAAAATATTAAATAATCTATCTATATTATGAAAATAATATTTTGAATTCGTTTTTGAGTTGTGAAATATAACAAGTTAATTTTTTTGAAGCTACTTATTCAAAAGAGAGGTAATCCTATTATGATACAAATAAGATATTTTATATTATATATACATATTTTATAAGCATTAATTCGTATTTTGTGAGAATTAGTAAATTAAGAGATGCGTGCCTGCCACCATGACTCAAATTAACTGATTCTAAATGTCACGAAGCTTTTTCGGTCCAAATTATCAAAGAGTTTGTCTGACTTTTATCTAAACACTCATTCACAAATTAACTTTTATTTACATTTATCATCTTTTGTATAATTGTTGTTTGGTTAAGTTCTTTTTCTTTGTTTGTAATATGATAGAAGAGTTATATTGTAGAAGAAATTAAGCAATATGTTAGATATCATATCACACACTTTACCTGACATATCTAAACACTCATTCACAATATAACTTTTATTCACATTTATCATCATTTGTATATTGTTGTTTGGATATTCTTTTCTTTGTAATATGAGAGGAAAGTTGAGTCGTTTAGTTTCAAAACCAGCTATCTGCAAGAAATGAAATTTTTCAGGAGGGGCAAAAAACTGATTTCACCATGAATCAATCATAATTTTTATAATACAAAAATATTCTTTAAAAGTACTCAGGTATTAATTAAAATTCATGTTAAAATTAATTGAATTAAATGTATCATGACCATGTAATTAATTAATTAAAATTGCATATGGCTGGTTTTGAAACTCATATTGTAAGATGGCTGGTTTTGAAACTAATTATTGTGATAAATAGGAAAAAATCATGTGTATCAGTAGGTAATACTTATTAATATTAAACATTAATAAATATTTATTTTATTACTTTATGTGCATTTAAAATAATAATTTAAAAAAAAACATTAAAACATTTTATTTTTTTTAATTATATACAAATTTTTTTTAGATATAAAAAAAGTTAAGAACATCATTGGAATGGAAATAGTTATTTTAAAATGACCAGAACCAAAAAATTTGGATTAGCTTTATTAAAACATAATAAAGAAAATATTATAACTAAAAAGAAAAAAATNTACTGGAGCCGGATTCTAAAGGAAGAGACACTGTTCAATAAGCAATAAATAAAACTCAACTGGACTCGACTGACCGGAAATCATATAAATACATAAGATTAGAAGTATTTTCCAGTGTTTACATCATTATCTTATACCTATACCTAAAACTATATATATGTGTGTGCGTGTGTGTTTATTTACAATGTATATACACAATATGACAACTAGGTAAATACTAAGGAAAAACAATGTAAACACTGTTATGAGTCAAAGATTAAATATATCAGTAAACATCTTTATTAATGTTATACATATATATATACATATATATATATTTATATATATATATATATATTTTATACCCCACATCAATCTAAAAAGTATCTATACGACGTTTTTCTTATTAATTAACTCCTTTGTATTTACGCTACTATTTTTTTCCTATTTTAATCATACTCTATGAATAAGTTAAACTTTTTTTTGTAGTTTTGTTGCCATATTGCTTTTTAAAAAAAGTATTGTGGCATATCCTGTGGTCATGTGGTTTCCTTATATCCTGGAAAGACGTTGTAGCACGAATGTCAATGAGCTCGATAGCTGCATCCTTACCTTAGTCTTAGCCCGGCCTACAACCTCTGCTTGAACCCACCTGGAAACGTCACTCATACTGACAGACAAATAGGGGGCCACCAAAAAAACAAAAACTCATCAGTACAGGATAAAGAATGTTTTTTATTTATTTTTATATTTTAGTCTTAACATATTCCTTAAGTGTTAAAGTTATCTCCAGTGCATTAATAAGACACATTTGTATAGAGTTTAACACCTTTACTACATCACTCTTAACATGTCCATACTATATTTAAAAGTTTGTTTATAATATATACAGAAAAGAAAAAAAAACAAAAAAAACATTCAATATAGATAATTGATTTTTTATACATTATTTTTTTATATATTAATTATTTACTTTTACATTATACATTGAATAAAAATAATCATAGCTTGAATCTTGGCATGTGTATTAATAGTTTATTAAGAAAGAATTTGAAATCATACTAATCCTACATCATAGACCTACAACAATATATTATTAATAATTTATTTAAACTCATTAAATTGCTTTTATTTTTGTGTCTTTCCAAAATATATAAATATTTATCTACATATTTATAGTATTTCAATCCTGTTATTTATTTTCAAATCTGGCAGTTCAAAATTAGTTATAATACAAAATTAAGTCGCAAAATGTATAGTTGGTATTTTTATATTTAAGTTGGATATAGTCTTGGTGAACAACGTGTTTATAATCTTGATGAACAAGGCGGTTATAATCTTGGTGAACAACGTGGTTATAATCATGATAAATAATGTGGTTATAATTATGATAAATAACGTGGTTATAATTATAATAAATAACGTGGTTATAATCTTGAGAAATAACTTGGCTATAATCTTGAGAAATAACGTTATAATCTTGAGAAATAACATGGTTATAATCTTAAGAAATAACATGGTTATAATCTTGAGAAATAACATGGTTATAATCTTGAGAAATAAAATGGTTATAATCTTGAGAAATAACATGGTTTTAATCTTGAGAAATAACATGGTTATAATCTTGAGAAATAACATGGTTATAATCTTGAGAAATAACATGGTTATAATCTTGAGAAATAACATGGTTATAATCTTGGTGAACAAATTGGTTATAATCTTGATATACACGTTGGGCCAAAAAAAACGCACTTTTTTGAACACTTATACCTCAGCTTCTGTATTAGATAGAGATATGGGGTTTGCGGGGTCTTAAAATTACATTCTTCTACTTTAAATTTCATATTATATAACTTTAAAAACGATTGGGTGGAAGCCACGCAATGACGGTCTGAAATAGGGTCTTTAAAAAAGTCGTTGTCCAGGTAGTGATCTTTTCTGGTATTATAGTTAAGATTTTAGATAGAAAAAAACATATGGTGGATAGTGGGGGGGGGGGGGGGGGTTCTTTCTAAGTTAGTGGGAGGAGTCCCTCAGTGTTATAACAAATATTGAAGATGGTTTAAGCACAATTTTGCCTAAAATTTAAGATCAAATGCTAAATTACACGTTTATATGCTAGATGTTACCTCGTCCCATCGCTCCTTGCAAACAATTCAATTATTGCAAAAAAATTGCTCAGACTTCTGCCAATATTGCGCTTAACACTCCTTAAATGTTTGTTATAACACTGAGGGACTCCTCCCACTTACCTACAAAGATAATGTATTCTATGGTAATGTATATAAGGTAATGTATTCTATCAAAAATATAATACCAGACAATATTACTACCCGAACAACGACTTTTTTTAAGACCCAATTTCAATCTGTCATTGCGTGGCTTTCACCCAATCGTTTTTAAAGTTATATAATATGAAATTTAAAGTAGAAGAATGTAATTTTCAGACACCGCAAACCCCATATCTCTATCTACATACAGAAGCTGAGCTATAGGTGTTCAAAAAAGTGCGGGTTTTTTTGGCCCACCCTGTATTTATCAAAATCATAATCACGTTGTTCACCATAATTATAACCACGTTATTACGTGGTTATAATCTTGATAAACAACGTGATTATAATCTTGATAAACTTGGTGGTTTTAATCTTGGTAACAATGTGTATCTACCTATAAAAAATCGGTCCGAGACAACTCAGACAAACTTTCTCATATATGTACATTTAATTACTATTGGAAATTTCATCAAAAATATCATAAAAATAACTTCTCCCGGGCGGGGAATCGAACCCGGGCTCTCTCCATCCGCGTTTTAAGCTATTTTCTCAGGAACTAGATTTTTCCCGGGAAAACGGCTTATATCATTAGATTCGTATTTAAATTGACTACATTTTAGAATTTTTTAATCAAAATCGTCGGAACCGTTTTCGAGAAATAATTTTTTTTCGTGTTTTTTCAGGGTTTTTGGGGGGTAGCGCCCTCAAATTTAGAGTTAAAATTCATTTCTCGATTTCGCCTCGGGGTATGATTTTTCTGAACGTGTATGCCAAATTTCGTCAAAATCGGCCCAGTAGTTTAGGCTCCAGGCGTCTGCACAGACGACAGACAGACGACGGACAGACATTTTTTAAAAACCACTTTTTTGGACTCAGGGGACCTCAAAACGTGTAAATCCATCAAAATCTCAAAATCGAATTTTCGCGCCATCACAATACTTTCTCTTTATATGAGAAAGTAAAAACACCTGTTTCAAGAAAGATGTGTAATTTTCCTATTACAAGTATTTGTAAGAAATTTATAAACGCATCGAATTACCATTCAGCTATGTTCTGAGGTAGTTGAAATTCCCCTAGCAAACTGTAATTCCATGAAAATTCACTCTTCTAGCGCCTTCCAGCTAAGAATATTGAATATTTATAGGATAAGGCTGGCAAAGATCATACAATGTCTTTAAATATTTCTTGTGAAAATTCATGAGCCAAGTATTAACTTTATCTATATCTATCTATGAACGATAAGGAACATTTAAAAAAATATATAAAAATTAGGCAGTTTTTCTATTTTTACATAAAATAAATTCTGAATTGTTTGGATATTTTATTTTTTTAACGCTATTGAAACTCATATTTTGTTGTACTTATTTTGCTTCTGAGCTTACCCAAGGTAACGGAAGCCATGTTATTGTTCTAAAGAACAAAGAAATATTGTCTCAGATTTCTAAATTTCCAAGACAGAATTACGCTTCACACATCAGGGAAGATTTTTGGTGGAATGACATTTGTATGGTAAGGTCATAATTAGCCCATTGTTGGTCCCATGTAAGTTTTAACCTTCTGCACCCATATGTTTCTCTTTAACATACATTTATTTACACCTTATATCTTCAAAAGTACTCAGATGATTTTTGTGAAATATGGATGGTATGTCGAAAGTACGCTTTAACCCTCTTTAAACTCTTTAACGCTCTTTAACTTTTACCCAATAGATACTTTAATTCGTTGTAAAATAAAATCAAAAGAATTTCGAAATATTAAAAAAATCACAGGGAAGTACTTGCTTCAAGTACTTTTTAGGGTTTTGTAGATGAATTAGCATACCCGTTATGTAATTGTGTTTTTTTTTTCTTTGATCCCAAGAGTTCCGAGTTCGATCCCCCGGGGGGTCACAATGTTTTTTATCGGTATTAACGACAAGATAAATTACATTTTTCAGGAAATTTTCATCGCCCCACCACAAGGTATAACTAAAATTATTTCAAAATTTTAGGACCAGCCATTATATAAAGTTTGGGGGGGGGATGTTTTTTTTAGGTATATTTTAACTTATAAAGACATTGAAGAATTAAAAAGTTAAAAAAGCAAATATATATTTGTGTCCTACTCTTCAGCAGCTTTCATTTGATACCCAACTCAAAATTTTTGAAAAATAAAATTTTGGGCGCCACCCAAATTTTTGCACACAAAATTAGCAATTTTTAAAACCTTTGAATGAACTCCCGGAAATATCATCGCCCTAATAGGTATTAGCATGAATTATTTCGAAATTTTAGCACCAGCCGATCTATAGTAGTTGAGGGGGGGTAATTTTGGGTGTATTTTTATTTATTCGACCTATTAGGAAAGCAAAATTTAAAAAAGAATTCATATATTTGTAACCTACTATTCAGCAGCTTTCATTTGATACCCCACTAAAAAATTTAAAAAAAATGTAAATTTTTGAGTTTACCACATTTTTTTTAATTGCGCATGCGCAAATCTAATTATGGACTTCTGTATATTTTTCCTGTGGTTGGGTCAAAAAGTTGGACCAGTGTTCCAAATTTCAGCACTTTCGCTTGAACGGTTCGGGCCCTATGAACCAAAGAGCGACGCGGACGGACGGACACATCACCCTCGGCATAAGGGTTTTGAGAAGTATCTACAAAACCCTAAAAAACGATGGAAACAATTAAATAAAATAAACAATAATGGTTTGTAAAAGTATAAAATTAATAAAGTACGTGATAGAATGTGAGAAAGCTATGTGTCACACTAATTTAAGTCTATTTTTAAGTTGTTTTTTATGAATTATACATTAGATTTTATTGTACAATTCACTTACTTTTTTATCACATTTTACTTTTCTTATCTACCAATTTTTCTTTGACTTTCTCAATTATAATTTACATTAGGTAATATTACTAGTAAATACTTCATTGAATTAAAAAAAATAAAAACTTCTCTTGTTACTTATATGGTGGTGAAAGTAAAAAATGTTGTTGGATAATGTAATCCCCTTAAAAACGGGGCCATAATTTACTTTGAAAAATATATGTATTGATAGTTTATGGTTGGTAGAATAACAGAATATGGGCTGGTATATTTGTGGCTTGATTTCTTCATATTTAGATGAATGTCATGTATTTTTTCTTTAAAACAGGTACTGCCAGAAGCAATTAAGTTATAATAATTCAAATTCATGAGAATCTTGTGTTTTTTCTTTAGGTATTTTTTTTGTTTTTTTACTAAAGATTGGGAAAACATGGGAGAGGGCCAAGAGAAGCCGCAGGGCATCCTGCTATTTATTGGTTTATTACATACCAACTTTAAAAACATTTTTTTTAAAGACTGGTTTTTTTTCCACGCCCGTTTCCCTTTATTTAATTTTTGTATTGAAACCCCTAAAAATTGAACTTTTTGTTTTTTTCTTCTTTTTATAGAAAAATAATACTCTGCTATTCTCATTACATTTTTCTTATTATTTTAATATTAGTTCAGTTGAAATCCATAATTCTGAACTAGGACAAAGAATAAATGTATATTATGTTAAATTCGTTATCCGTACACACTCGTATATGGGTTGTCCGTTACTATATTATGTTCTCAACTTCCTCATTCACATAATTACCTAAAATGTCTTTAATTTGGTAGCTGTTGGTTAATTTAATTATTGTTTTTGATTGATAATTACACTCCGACATTTTGCTATATTATATTAGAAACTAGATTTATCCAGGGAAAAAATATTTCTTTTGTTAAATTGGTACTTTTTTACTTTAGCACCCCCTATATTCCTTTGTGTTAATAGTTATTTAGACAAAGGAACATTATACAGAGTAGCATATATTCCTTAGTCTAAAGTCTAAATGACTATTAAGACGAAGGGATATTTACTTCAGTGTACCTTGGGTCAAAGGAATATCACACGTGTGAATATAATTGTGATCATATCCCTTAGTCCAATCAAATATTAAGATAAAATGTATTTAATATAATACTGTCCCAGGAGTCTCAATGTCTTGAGACAAACCTTTAAGACTTTTGTAGGGCAAACTATTGTTTAGAACCAAGGGGGGTGCTAAAGTAAAAAAAAAGTGCCGTTAAATTTGTTTTTTTAATCTAGTAGGTAAAATTTATTTAAATGCAATCTGCTTCATATTATTATTATTATTTTTTTTTTAAGAAAAGGTTTTGTTTCTGAGCTTACCGAAGGTAACAGAAGCATTGTGATCTGTGAGAACATTTTTTTATGCCCTAATTAAAAAATTTCTGTACAGAAATCTATCTCAGTCCAGAAAACATTTTTGGTCTCGTTTTTGCCTGCCGTTGGGCATTTTTGTGAACCTCAATATCGTAAAAACATTAAACGAATTTAATGAAATTGGGATGACAGGTCATAATTTACTCACTGTCTGCCCCATATGAAGGGTCCAGGGGAAAAAACGTCAATGTCCATTTTTTGTCAAAAATAAGATAGAACTGCCATCTAGTGCAGTTTGAGGTAAGCTTTCTATTGAGCTATCGTTAAAGAAGAAGAAATGTTTCATTCCCGATATTTTAACGTATAAAATATTCATATACAGGGGAAGAACTATCAGAGTCCGGGAGCGTGTGGGGAAGAAGTGTTAGGGTCCAAAGCCCTAAGGGGGAGGTATAGGCAAACAACAACACTATCTTATCTTATCTAGCCTTTAATCGTGAATCTTTAATAATGAAAATTAATAATGAAAACACATTTAGCGGACGTTATTATAGTTCGCCTATACAGGGAAACGAGAGGAAGGAAAAAAAGAAGAAGGATGTCGGCAAAAGTGCGCCTCTTAAACTTTTATATTCAGAACCACTTCCTGTTAAGGCAGGAAAATATAAGGATTTGCAGCATTTAAAGCAGTTTCTGGAAAATCCGGAATCGAGGAATTTCTATTCCAACTTAAAACTCGCCAGTGATGGGAGTGATGAAGAGTTCGTCAATAATCCACAAATTGACGCCGACGATCTTTGAATTCCCAGACAAAAAACATCAGAGTCCACCTGTTTTTTTATAAATTTGTTATTATTTTATTATATGATTATAAAAATTAAAGTTTACTTTTTTAATTCGTTCAATAGACATGTTTTAAGCAAAAAAGTATTTTAATATTATTTTTTTACCTGAATCCTACCCCTTTTTACAAATAGTAAAGTCTATTTTTGTGTTTACTCAAAACTGGTTTAAATGGACATTGATGGTTTTTCCCCTGGACCCTTCATATATAAACGTAAAATGGTTTGCACACATTTAATAATAGATAGAAAAAAATGTGATCCCACAAGGTATCAAAACAGGTGAAATAAAAATGGTTCCATCCATCACGTTTATTTCATACTTATGTCTCCATTTGTTCAATATTAGGTTTGTTCCAAGTAGCGTATTCCGTCCACAGGATCGTCACGGGCATGCGCAATGAATAAAAGTCGTTCTATCCGACATGTGACAGAGTTTCGTATACCGTCGCCCAAACTGTTACTGTAGAAACGTTTACTGTATCACTGTACCATCCATGCGCAGTTGTGTCAAACAGGAAGGTTAACTAACTGTTAGGTTTCTTGAATGTTTTTAATACGGTGCGAATTATAGTTCTTAACCCGTTCTTAACTGACATGATTTTATGACAGTTCAATAATAGCGCATGCGTTTAAAACCTGTCCTAAACGATACCCGAACGATCCGCGGGATGATACAAAGGACGGTACAAATAGAGGTGTTGAAACAAACCTATTAGACCCGAGGAAGGTATATACCACAGTAATTGTCAGCCTTTTTTTACGATTTCTCATATTGTGCTTTGTTCTCAAATATAGAGCGAACTTAAGCAACGTAATAAATAAATTAATATCAGATTTTAAATTTTCAAGTAAAAATAATTTTTATATTAAGTAATATATAAGTATAAATGTTGTCACAGCATTCTGCTGATTTGATCATGTATTTACATATATAGTATTACTTTTTAATATATTTTTATAGTTGTTAGATCAATAAATGGCTTATTTATTTTTATAAGTATAAATATAACACCAATAGTTATATAAATAGAAATAGATACAAATTAAACAAATTCATAAAATATATACAAACAGATTAATATTCTTAACTATTTTAAACGTCCTAAAAAATTTATATTAGTTGTTAATATCCATTTTTGAGTTAATATCCACTACTTATATGCAGTAACCCCTAATCTTGTATTTTGTGTTAGATGTAACATATCCACGTAATTCATAGAAATCTTGCGTTGATTTTTTCAGTAAATTTTCACTAATTCTAAGCAGAAACCACTAATTTTGAATTTGGATAAGTTGCAACATCTTCACGTGCTTAATGGGATACTTCTTTAAATTCCGTGTTAGTCAAATAATGAGTAAGTTACACTAAATTTAGGCAGACACCACTAATATAATATTTAAATGATAATTTATTGTTATAATGAACTTCACTCATTCAGTAATAGGCTTAAGTAGTTTATTTATTTATTTTTTTTATCGAAATAGAATTAATTCGAAATGATCCACCTGCTCCATCAAATGCGTATTCGAAACACTTACTAGCTTGGGTTATTATACTTTATTTCGTGTAAAACATAGTCTTTTATCCTGCTATCTTATCTTAAACGTGAAAAAAAGGGAGAAATTTATTAAGCCAAAATAATTTAGACTAATATTTTCACTGTCAAGTTAGTCCTTATCCTGTTAGATCGTCTGTTGTAAGAATCCCAAAATGAGAAGGACATATCAGGTTCTGATCTATTCTATGACTGATTCTCACTTCAAGAGGGCGAAACCCTTAAACCGTTTTATTTTTTTGTGAAGGTATTTTAAGGGCATGTTGATTTAGAGCCCTTTTTACCTTGTCCTATAAAGGTACCATCTCATTCTGGATTCAGGTCCTATGTCTCTGACTATAACCCTGCTAGCTACCTGAATAAGAATAATTCTACCAACTTATCTGAGTGGCGAGGATATGTATATATTATGTTCATTTCATTTTGAAAGTTTGAATAATTCTTTTTCTAAAACATACACTACACACATACATTATATATATATATATATACATTTATTTACACNATTTAAACTTGAATTTTTTATATATATAGATTGGTTGTTTTGCTTGAGCCACAAGTATTGCATGCGTATATTCATTACTTACTTCCTTCCTACGTTGATTGGAATAAGAATGACGTAATTTTGTTTGAACAAACTACGATATTTTTTTTTTAAGTGATTTAAAAAAAAAATCAAAATATTTTTTCTTTGTTAAAAACCAAGTAAAAATTATAAAATACGAAATGGAATGAATGATTTATTTGTACAATTATTCTAAAGAAATATCATCTTATGAATACATTGTTCCACGGCAACAGAAATGATTGGAAATTTATTATTTTGTACAAATCATTATGCATATTGTAATTTTCATATTAAAATAGAGAAATATTCAGATGTTTAAATAACTTATTTTTTTCTTTATTGCTTGTGAAATGTAAACTGACTTTTGAACTTTATCAAGAGCTGTTTAGTTGTGCAATTTTTTTAATGATAATATTGTTCAATTGATTTATCTTACATTTACTTTAAAAAATGTAATGAATTATTAAAAACTATTCTAATAGCAACATTTTATTAGTATATTAAATTAAAACTTTGAATTGAAATAAAAAACCTTAAAATTTTTTTTTTTATTAAAAACTTGATTTAATGTGCAACTCGAGCTTAAAGTGTCTGCTGCACTCGAGAAACCTTTCCCCTTCGCCTGTGCCTCGTGCGTAAATATTTCTCTCGAGTACAGCAAAGTGGCCACTTTTCCCACTTGCACAAATAACTATTGTGGAGAGGCTTCCATTTTTTATATACAATAATTTTTATCACATTTATTCTGATTGATCCTCGCGTAATCTTCACCCTTTGTTCTTATTACTCTTGTTGTTTTGAAAGCTTGAATTCCAAGTTATAATGTAAATTTGAAATACTATTGAACACTTACTGCTATAGAATAGTATGCAGATACTACCTAGACTTAAAACTATGATTGTAGAAGTCAATATTTCTGTTAAACCCAAGAATAACAAGTATCATTCTATAATATATAAAAATAACTTATTTTTACAAAAAAAAAAGTTTCCTTTCACAAAAAAATCCGAGATGGATGCAAGATGTTTTCGAATTGCCTAATTCATGGTAAAATAGTCTCACGATATCATATGAATAAGTCACAGATAGTTCTAGCAATTCTTACGCTTTACAGTGTTTAGATTGATCGACCAGATGGTAATGATTATTCCTGAAGAAGGTAAATAGGGAACCCTTATCCCTTCTAAGGGTCTCTGTATATTTATGACTGTCCCATCTTTTTCCTGACATTTTCTTACCTGGAAAGTAAAAGGTTAAAGACTACCTTTGGACATTCTCATCCAATTATAAAAAGTCCGATATAAAAGCTTCGGATTGAGAAAGTTTATTTTTTGATTTTAGCCAATATATTTCAAATAACAATCTTAAGTAGCAATAGATTCATTACCAACATAAATTTTCTCATTTAACTCAAAATTTTATCCTCATAAAGAGTAAATAAAATTCTACAATAAGATTTATATTCTGAAAAAAAAAAAAAAAAAACACTTAAAATAAAATAAATGCAACTATAAATAACATAAAATAAAGTTTATTATGTACTAATTGATAAATTTGTATTATTTTTATATTACTTATGAATAAAAGTAATAAGAAAGGCAAATAAAAATATTTTTATTATAAAAGCCGAGCTTAATGAAATAGCTATTAGGGCTGTTACATAAATAAATTAATAAAGTTAACTTAAAACAATTATTATGTATTTGTTGTAAAATGTCTTTTATGTAACATTATTTTTTAATAATAAAATGATAATAAAAATAATAATAATATAAATATGAAGAGTATCTCTAAGAGGAGTCTAGCTTCACAAATGTTTTTAAGTAATTATGATATTTAACACTTAATTTAAACTCCACATCAATGCTTTCACAAAACAGAATATTCTTAATTTGACAATGTTTTAGACGTATGCTTAATCCGATGTTTACTTTCTATAAAATGTTTTTACTTTGGAAAAACGACAGATAAAGAATTTCTCCAACCAAAATGTATGATGGTTTAAAATTTATGAAGCCAGTAATTCGTCGTCTTAAAATATTTGAGCAAGTATAAATTATTAAGCATTAAAAATATTTTTCTACAAGACTTCTCTGCAGCATTATAAGAATTATTGTTTAAATGTTTATTCGAACAATAATTAATTGCTTATTAAAAAACAATATAAGTATATTCTGTAAAAAATATTTATATTTTTTCTATTTGTATCGATGACATTTTTGTAATTACTGACAGCGATTTGTAATACTCTTTTCATGTGTCGTTAACATCTCCCCTTGCTTGAGTGCTCCTTCGTTGAAGTCTCCACGGAGATGTTAATGCCCATTCTATAGCTCAAAAACTTGCCAAATTTCATCTTCTGGTTATTATTATGCCAAAAAAACGTTTTGTAATCATGTACTCGTATTATTACTTTACATATATTTTTACCTCTTAGCTTATAAAAGGTATGTGATCGTTCAGAATGTCTTCAAAAATCCGTTTCATACATCAGTAAACATGTTTGTGTCTGTCTGTCTGTTTTTCTGTCGTCTGATACTTTATTCATGTAAATATCAAATAAATTATGACTGATTAAAGAAAAGGGGGGACAAATTAATTGTAAAAGCAAATATTTATAAAGTAAGTGATAGAATGCTAGGAAGCTGTGTGCCACAATAATTGGTTGCCTATTATTCTGTCTTGTTCGCCTTCTTTTATGTTTTTTTTCTTTTGTTACAGGTAAGAGAATCTATTTTGGATATGGTTGGGAATTACATTTTGGCTAGGTAAGATTTAAACTTGAATTTTTTATAATACTATTTATAATGTTTTTATATACTATGAGACCTATATCCATATTATTCGATCATTCGTCCAATCCAATAATAGGACCAAGTTTTGTACCGTACAAATTAGCATATTATTTTATTAAAATCAATGAACAACGTGTTCTATTTTGTAAAGAGAACCGGGGATCAATGGAAGAGCAAAAACCAACAACCCTTCTCGATCTAGGGCTCATTTATCTTTTCTCACATTCCCATACACAGAGCATATCGATGGCAAATTCGGTTTTGGCGTGATCTTTCGTACAGAGATTTATCCTTTTTACTACGTTTTTATTAGCTTGCTTTCTTGTTTGTTTGTGAGAATTTAAATAGTTTTCAGCAAATTTTGCTGTATGAAAAGTTAGTTCGGAAGAAATCCGCAAGTTATTTTATTTGTTTGACATGACATGTTTTGTCACGATTTATGACAAAAAATTTAAATACATAGTATATAAAAAGTTATTTTTATTAAAGCTAGAGGTAGTTGATGTCTACTTCCTAAATCTAAATTGCTATGATCATGGGCGCCCTTATCATCATCATTTGCTTTCAAGAAACTCACCCCTATCCCCTCCTCGGTGTCGGTGCCCCCCCCCCCCCCCCCCCCCCCGGGTGCGGGCCCCCCCCCCCCCCCTGGAAAATGCATATAGGCACTCATGGTTATGATTAAAATATTTGTACGAATTACTCAAACAATTCTATTTTATGGATTCATAACCTCTCATACTTCATCTCTTGCAATATCTAATTTTCACACTTCTCATCCCATAATGTATAATTTAATAATTTATTATTAAAAATTCTTTTACACGTTTACACTGCAGTTGAGATTTCAAAGTTGAAAAATAAATTTTTATCTGAAACTATATTTTTTTTGTATAACGACAATACATCGTCGTTTATATTTAGATGAAATTTATTTTATATGACTTAGATTGTCATTAGTATTAAGATGGACTACATTCTATACGACTTATATCGTCGTTTGTATATATAGATGGACTACATTTTAGAATTCTTTAATCATAATAGTTGGAACCATAAAGCAGCCTGCACGCGATCAATATATAGTATTATGTCAATAATATTATTGACAATATGTAATTTAGTAACAAACTTTCATCAATATTTTTTTTTTATATCAATACCAACTCCGCACACAGTCATGAGTATTGACAATACTATTGANGGTACCCAGGGGTACACTGTACAAATGTCAAAGTAATGAACATGGGCGTAGGCAGGGTGACAGGGGGAGGGGTGGGACCCCCTAACGTTTGGACGGGATATCCACAAACTAAAATACTAGATAGACAGCACTTCTTTAAATTGTTACTCCCCTTATAAAAAATAGAGGGGAGTAACAATCTAAAGAAGGTGTAGGGAAAATTCTTCTTCGGACTGTTACTCCCCTTATAATACCGAAGTGTGATATTCCTTTGTCCAAAAGTATCTTGGACTGAACATCCCTTTTTCTTCAACAAACTGACTTTTAATGTATTTCTCGTAAACTATGCTTTATTCGATGTTAGTTGATCTCACTATTTCTACAGTTCAATAAATTTACAAAAATTTAAATTTAAATCCAACGGCAACTCTGTACGCCTAACAGGTTCCGAGATATGACACTTCATAAATAGGCATTTTTTTTTTTTTTTTTTTTCAAAAAATGAACATTTTAAGTGTTGTTCTTGCTGTGGATTTTGGGCCACACTTCCTCTGATCTTGTTTTTAGATTAGTTTTTTTTGCTAGTTTACCCTTTTTTGGCAACTGGCTACGCTAATAATAGTAAAATATTATTCCATATTGAGCCTGTGGCCAATATACTACAATCAAAATGTTTGGATATTCTTCAGTGTAATTTCCATAAGCATATTAACAGGGTTTTAAGTAGAAGAATTAAATATTGATCTTCAACCTCCTAATACTCCTCGGCGCTACGGTCCGTGAAGGGCCCTGGCCGCCAAAACATAGCCTCGCCACTCCTCCCTATTCTGCGCACGTCTCCTCCGGGAGCGAACGCCCAACGTCGTCTTCGACATGCTCCGGCCATCTCCTTCTGGGTCTGCCTCTTCTTCTTCCTCCTCCTGGTCTTCTATCCATCATCCTCTTAGGACTCTGCTTTCCTCAATGCGCATCACATGTCCTAACCATCGAACTCGTCGAAATAATAAATCTATAGACCCATCACTTCTTGATTAGTGCTGAATCTCCAAACACCAATCTCGCAAGCTGCTCCCTATATCTTCCTTAAGATTTTTCGTTCCCATCTACGGAGGTTATCCTCTTCAGTCCGTACTAGCGTCCAAATCTCTGACCCATAGGTGGCCGTGGGTCGGACTTAACTTTTATAAACCATGAGCTTTTTGCTACGGCTTACGTTTCGTGGTCTGAAGATGGGTTGTAGGGCGAAATAGCTTCTATTTCCAGCGCGATCCTGGCATATTTCTCTTCTGAGACAGCGTTCCCATCAATTATCCGGGTCTCAAATACTTGAAATTGCTGATTCAAATTCTTCTCCTCCGATCCGCACTTTATCCTCCCAGACATTGTTTCTTCTAGATGAAAACATATACTTCGTCTTCTTGGTGTTAACAACAAGACCTAATTCTTTGGCTGTTTTCCGTAGTGAAACTTTCTTCCAAATCTGCACGCCTCCGAGTTATGATGTCTATATCATCAGCGAAGGCCATAATTTGGGTCATTTTGTTGTATATGGCACCACCCGAAAGAATGCTTCACTTTGCTTTTTCTAATGCCAGATTAAAATGTGTCGTAGAAACAACATTGCTCCTTGTCTCAGACCTTGCATGACCTTGCCGGTGTCACTTCCAAGGTCCATATGTCTTGCAATAGTGCAGTTACACTATGATTTAAACGCTCTCCTCCATTCTTCCATAATTCTGCTGGGATATTATCTTCCCCCGGTGCTTTATTTGCGTTTAAACTCTATACTGCTATCCTCAACTCTTCTTCTTCTTCCGTTGGTGGAGTACAAAGATCTTTATTTACTACTTCATTCTCATCCAGGTCACCCTTACTTATATCTTCCCAATTCCCTTGATCACTTACTTCCTCTTCACCTTCTCTCAAGTATCCTTAGTTTATCACCAATAAGACTTATATCTTTATCCTTGCAAAAAACGTTGCAGGGTTGAAACCCATTCCTCTGCTCCTTTACTCTCTGATGAAATGCTTTTATATCATTATTACCTTCAACCTCTTGAGCTGTTAAAAAAACAGAAACACCAGTCTAACACTCCAGCAGAATCCTCGGCTGAGCATTGGAGGAGAGCAGTACTTATACCATATCTCGATTCTATGATTTCATCACTTAAGTGTAGATTTTCAGAGAACAACCTCCCACGATATCTCTATAATCATTTCATTCATTATAAAGGACATAGGCTTAGAAAAGCTAAAAGAAAGGGCACATTCTGTAGCAAATTTGTACAATTTAAAATATATTAATCCTGTGGGTTGGCCCTCGACGGTCATTGACCAAGGGCGTTAAATACGTTATGGATTAATGTTTGTAAACATTAATTTGTAAATAAACGATTCTGTGTTAGTGAGGGGAATTGTGGTATCATACGTGGACACATAAATAACTTGACAAGCAGACTGGAAAACAATGGAAGTAGTGGATATTATTAAAGTAGCTAAACTTTTTACGTATGTACAACAATTACAATTGAAAGATTATTTAACACTCTGAGGCGGGTAAAAACATGGGTCAGATCTATAATGAGTGAAAACTGGCTGAACGGATTACATTTATTAAGTGTTCATAGAAAGCTTGCGTCAGAAAGAAAGAAAGAGATAGACTAAGAAGTAATTAATATTTTGCTAATAATCCTAGGAAATTAATTAAATTATATATATCCAAATAGAATAATTTACCACCATCATTTACTGTATTTGACGTAATTGACTTCTTTTATTATTAATTTTAATAATGTACTTTAAGGTTGATATTGTAAAATTATTTATTAATAAAACAAACTTGGGGATGGCTTAATTAATTTACTTTTTTTTGGACTCTAATAGTGGTGCAACTACTATCACTACATTTTTTGAGGCTCTTTTATCCCCTCTCTTAAGATTTTTCAAACTACTCCTATGCCACCCCCCCCCCTTACAATTGATAGAAAATTAGTACATGTTGGGCCCCCCCCAGAGTCAAAACCTGGTTACGCCCATGCACACGGTCAATAGTATTGACAATACTTTTGTGTATTGACATAATACTATTGACCGTGTTGATCGTTTTAAGTGGGCCGCTTAAAACGACAGACAGATATTAGTTTAAAAACCTTAAATTGTGTAAATCCATCAAAATAGGATGTTTGCACAATCAAAATACTTTCTATTATATTTTCTTTTTATTTAACAAGCCTAAAACTTTAAAAAGTCGTCCTCAAAGGCTTTATCAACATAAATCAGCCGAATCTATCATCATTAGCTCAAGAGGTGCGATAATAATCTCACAGAAGTGTTGACAATGGCTTTAAAACTAAATTTTTACTGATTGTTGATGAAATCTAGCTTGTCGCTATCATGAAGATATTTAGCCAAAGGATTAAGCTAAGATAAAAGGTCATATTTAGCCTCTGGAACTCTGTATAAGCTGAAATGGTTATATTTGCACTGTGATTGTAGCTTTTTCTGGTTCCTCTGTACAACACAATTGATTTGATGAGAGATTTTATTACCAAAGTGAAGATTAAGTTATTTCGTGTATACTACCCATAATATGGTGAAACAGCATGTGGAGTTTCTAGGCCTGCCAATCTTGATTACACCTATATACATACTCTTTAAAAATGAACATCGATATAATTTTGTTTATTTCCTTCATTTCTAACCCTAAATAACTTTCCAAGAATGAAGATTATCTTTTTGAAAATTTATTTAAAATTAGTGTTAGCCCTACCTCAGACTAGAGAAGGATTCGAATATATTGCCATGAGAAGATATTTTATAGATCTCTTACCCTGTTTGACATTAATCTTAAAATGATTTCTTTCAGTACGTAGACAAGTTTTAACATGTCTAGGGTTAGATTATTTACAGCGACAAATGCACCGGCCCAACAATATGTCCTTTGCGTACCTCAACCTTCTTCTCTACCTCAATCTTTCTTTTAGTGGCTCATCTGATCTGTTCATATTATCTTTTTTTTATGAACCCTTTTTTTCTTATCCGCATTCTATTACCTTCTTTAAATATGAAGATTCCTCTTGTCTAAAAAAAAAACTGGGACGCGCTCTTGTTTTAATATTTTAAAATCTAAACTCGAAAACATAATCAAAAATGTGTCCATCTGTCGATCTGAAAGAAGGTTTTTTCTTTACCTTGTACAACATTATAGAATATTATAGTAAAAACTTATAACGGTAGCCTTCCACTATCTTCTCTTCAGATCTAGATGTACTATTACTAGCCCTACCTTGTACTACCATAGTACCCTTAAACTTAACTCATTATAAAATGTATTTTGTATAAATAGGTTTTCAACAATAATTAAGAAAACTGTATAAATAAATAAACATGATTTTTTTTTTCGTTACCTAAATATCTTTGATAAACATTATTATGCCACTTGACCGCCCTCATCTTCAATTGACTACAAATATTTATTTTAGTTTTAGTCATCATGACCAGTTGACTTAATTTATGCATATTTGTATAAATTAACTTATAAATGTATAAGAACTTAATATTTTTCATATTACGTATTTATTTTTTCGTCATATTTTCTATTACATTCTTCAATTTATGGAAACTTTTTTTCACAATGTGTTAACAAGTTCATATTATAAACCATTATTTTAAATATTTGTCCATATAGCAATGTTTTATTTTACAATGAATTTGATTGTCTCACATAAACGATCTAAGCTTATGAAAGAAAGATTATAGATACAGGACGGTTGAAATACTCGTACGATAATATATCGTATAGTCTTTGTTTATAAATCAGTTTAAAATAGAGATAGTATAGAAATAGAAATAGAATAGTAGTCATTTAAAGTAAATGTTTTTGGGAAACTATACTCTATTAATATTATGATATATAATTTGTCCTTTTCTCTGTGATCCTGAGAAATTGCTTCCTTGATATTCCGTTTAAAAGCATTGCACATATTACGGTAAAGTAGAAGAATTTGTGGCTGGTCCATTTCGGGTGCCAGCTTTGCGAGCTTATCCACTCTCGTTGCGAGCTATACCAACATTATTAGGGATCCACTTGTACACTATATCTTTTCGTTACTTTATAAGGACACTGACAACCTTTTTCATTGCCTGCAGAAGTCCGCTGTCATTTGTAGACATTTCCATAAGCGCAGAGATCGCCGATTGGGAGTCTTCTAGGATGAAGACGTGAGTCTTCCTTGGATGTTTGTGGAGAAGTTTGGTACTCATCCATGATAGCTAAGACTTCAGCGTCTAATTTCGAAGCGTTTATGCCAGCAAAGTAGGAACTGGTAAACGCAAAAGAATCCAGATGGGTCAGCAGACCCATCTGCATTTATTCGTGGGCACTCATCTTCAGGGTAAAGCTTCATTACTGTTTCTAGGGAAAATTAACTTATTAGTAATTTCAATCAAATTAATTTTTACTATTTCTTTGAAACGATGAACTAAAATCATCGGGCTAGATATGGAAGCGTCTATTTAGGTCATCTTAAATGAATAACACAACCTGTTTTATTTCATGTCGGAGTAAAATTTGAGACTCATCTCGATCTCCCACATCAAGTAGACTCGCCTCTAACTAAATCTTTTTATTAATGTAACTTATCTTCTTGCACAATAGGCACTTATGATGGCCTTTTGAAGGCTGAAAGCTGCTTTGGCATGAACTTAAGTAAAATAGAAAATTGATAATGGCTTCAACTTTAGTCAATAGAGATTAATTTACACGAGTATAGCACAACGAACTAGAGTCTTGAACTTTGTTTATTATCTAGAACTTAATTCCTAATACTTCACTTCTTATTTATCTAGTTTTATTAGAACAATGTAAAAGAACAATAAATAAAATCGGAATGTGACTAAAAATATATAGATTTGTAAGTATATATTGTATAATATGTAAATCAAAGCTTCGCTCTATATTTAGAAAAACATATCCAGACAAAAATATAATCAAGATGTACACGCAACGTATCGACAATCAAATAGTTCAAGGTACGAACAATAAAGGGCAGAGCAAAAAATCATTTGAATTACTTATAGATATTTATCCTTCTACTTATACAGTATCAAGCTTTACAATTCCTTATAACTGGTACATAGTGAATAGAACTGGAATAAACAGCTACCATAAAACACGAACTAAAGGCCACTCCTAAATCTTTAAGTGACATACATGATTGCTTTTACATTCTGCTGCCCTACAATTTTTTAAAACTTACCTGTGTACCCTTTTTTTACTTAAATAAATAATAAATGTAAAATGTGTAGTATTGAATTATTTAAACTTGAACTAGCATTATAAATCAAACTGCTTAGATCCTAGATCATGAAATATTACGTCCTTGATTCAAGGAAATATATCACTTTAGTAAAAATGTTAAGTTTATTTTTTTTTATTTAATATACAAAATGAAATATAATAGTGCATGACATAGTACACAACTATATCTTAAGATAGAATGTTCAAAATCAAATTCGAACTGATATCAATCATAATTGTACATAACTGTATTTAAGATCTTAGCGCCTTATTAAATCTAGTACAATATGAACTTAAAAAAAATTATATTTTTTATATTTATGTGAGTCCTTTTCTATACTAATATTTTATAACGACAAAACAAAAAGAAAAATTACAATCCTTGAAATGTTTAACATTTATAAGAGTGATATTATCAAAATGTGTTAAACGAATGAATCATAAAATAATCAAATAAAAGGCTATATTGAAGCAATAAAGGTTGATTTACAATATAATTTTATTTATTAAGTTGTTTATCTTGTCATACATAATCAGATAACAATATATATGTTTTTCCGGTTAAATTGTAAAACACATTTGTTTTGTAGGGTCCTTTCTCTCTGACAAGGCCCCTAAATATTTCTCCTTTCTATCTATGTCCCTCTCAACTTATAATCTCTCTATTCTATCTGTCTGTCTGCAGACACCCCCAAAACTAATGAAAGGTTTAACCTAGATCATGAAATTTTGCGTATGTTGTGATTCAAGCGAAGTAGGGCTGCATAGGGCTGATAAGGTGTCCATTTAATAAGAAAACTACAATTCTATATTAATAGAAAAGTTTCGAACCTTTAAAGGCCATCATCAGTTAAATTTACTTACGTATGTTTTGAGTAAATTAAGGATAGAATCGCTTATATTAATAAGGAGATAACATTTTTAAGAGCCTAATATAACCGTAAATAAGAAATTTGTGGAAAGTAAAATTATAGCTCTTCATGGGGGAAGGGACTAAGATTTAATTTAAGTCACTCCAAGTTACTATGAGGGTTTTACATTCAAACTATTACATGAAAAAGATAAAAAAAAAACAAAAAAACAATCGCTTTCATGAGATAAAACTAAAAAAAAGATAAGATTGAAATAATAAATCTCATGCTCAGTATACAAAATCAAACATTGGCTCTATACCATTAATTTTACCATTATTAGGTAAAAATTAACAGTCTGTCTAGATTGACAATAAATTAATTTCAAAAGTTGTTTCCTTGAATGAAACTATTGGACATTTTATACTTCTGCTCCGTGTGATTGTTAAAAATGACAACCTAGACTCTAGACACCCGTGCTCAACTATACGGAGAGTGTGTATACTGTCAAGAAAAATTTAAATTACTTGGCAAAGTAAGAATAATCAGGAGCTGACAGAGTAATTAATGTCTGATTACGAGTACTGGTAAAGAATTTTTGACTTAAAAAAACTTTAAATGTCAAAAACTATTTTCTTTAGGGATAATTTAGGGATGTACTTTTGGAAAATTCAACACCACAGAGAAGGTATATAAATCCTCTAGATATTTATTCTCTGTGGATTGGTGAGATTACTTTAGAGTACTAAAATATAAATTATAAATATACCACTAGTATGCATCACCAATTTATTTTTGTTTACGATTACTTAAATGTTAAAAATGTAACTCAACATCACTTTTAAATGTGATAATAAAGAAAACATCCCTCCCAAAAAATTAAAGATGATAATAAATACAACTTAAAATGGAACGTAAATGGTTAAGATGATTTTTTTGAAACAAATTATAAGTATTTATTGTACTAAAATTTGTACGCCACAAAAAAATAAAATAGTCTTAATTTCTTTATTTATGAACCGATTTCAATTATTAAGGCATCGTTAGATTGGCATTAAAAAATTCTACAACTTTTGTCTCATGTAAAATTTCTTCATACCTATACAGGGTGTCCCAGCTAATATGGAACAGCGAAATACCTCCGGAACCATGATAGATAGAAAGATGCGGTTTTCAGGGTTCGATAAAGGCTAAAAGGGCGCTTCTATTTTCTGTGTGCAGCGAAAGCGTGTGCAGCAAACAAAATAAACAAAAAGTGAATAGGAAGCCATATTTTTAAGACTGGATTTGGATTCTATGGCTAAAAATAATCATTTTTTGTCTCTTGATTTTTTTTCCTAAATCGATTAGTTTAGCTGTAAAATGGACTTAAAGTTTAAATTTTATCAAGTTCTCTCTAGACGGCAAAATAACGATCGGAGTGAAACATTTCCAAGAGTAAAAAAGTCTTATTTTTAGCCATAAAATCCAAATCCAGTCTTAAAAATATGGCTTCCTATTCACTTGTTTATTTTGTTTGCT
Organism: Gerris buenoi; assembly: GCA_001010745.2. Lineage (NCBI taxonomy): Eukaryota > Metazoa > Arthropoda > Insecta > Hemiptera > Gerridae > Gerris > Gerris buenoi. The sequence continues at coordinate 699,609 of KZ651039.1, forward strand.
GCACACGCTTTCGCTGCACACAGAAAATGTTCAGCATCTGTTCTAGAAGCGCCTTTTTAGCCTTTATCGAACCCTGAAAACCGCATCTTTCTATCTATCATGGTTCCGGAGATATTTCGCTGTTCCATATTAGCTGGGACACCCTGTATACTGGTTTCCATGAAATTCATCTTTTAAAAATTTAAATGGCCGCCATTTTGAAATTTGATAAATTTGAAAACTAATATTTTTGGAAGTGTTAGATATCGGGGTTAGTAAGACATCTGTCAAGTTTCATAAAAAATATCTTGAAGGGTTCTTGAAATATAATTTTTTTCAAAAGAAATACAAAATGGCGGATAACGGCTAAACTAAGGCGAAATCAAAAATTTATTGATCATTTTCGACTTATTTTCACATGTAGAATTCTGTTCTGAAGAGCGTGCGCTACGCTTTTTTGGGACACCCTGTATAAGGTAAGGAAATGAAAAGGTATAGGAAAAATGAGTTATTTTTAAGTTACGAAGTTATTTTTAGTTTCTTAACAACTAAATTTGTCGTTTCGACCGACATTTTGTGATGGCTACACATATTTAACTGACGATAGCAGACATTCTGAAACCCTTTTTTGTTAAAAGTGTAACAATAATTGTGATTTAGACAAATAAACAAAAGTCATTTAAATAGTGTTTTGCTTCCACGTTTACCGTAGTTAACGGAAGCTTTTGCTGAATTGGTACTTTAATTCATGTGATGCATCAAAATATGTTAAACTGATTTAAAAAAAGGGGGAAAATTAAATAAATTTGACAATAATAGGTTGTAAAAGGACATCATCATTAAAGTATACGAAATAGGATGTGAGGAAGCTATGTGCCACACTAATTGGCACACTTTTTTTCATATTAAATTAAATATGTGCAACTTAGTTGCTTTAAGTTAGTGAAAAATTTGGTTTTTAGATTTTCCCCTGCTATGCTCTTTTAAAAAGTTTTAAAAAAGGGTTCCACTTTAAGCATGCCATATTTCTCTGAAGGCCAAGCAGTATACTTATACAATCCTGATTGCTTTTTTTTATGATATTTAAAATACATTTTAAAAGTATTTCTGATACGTACTTGCATTATTACCATTTATTTGTTGTACAATGCTTTTAAAAAGTCTTTAAATGCATTAAGGGTTGTTTATTTATATTACTTTTATTAAATTGTATTAACCCTTAATACGTTTATCATGTTCTTTTGGAATAAAAAACCATACCCATATTTTCCAATTTTTTTTTTTTTTATTTATTTTTTTTTATTTTAGTTAATGTTCACTTGTTACTTATAGTAAATTTGAGTATAAAATGTTATTTTACATACTTTTTGTACCGTAATATTTATCTTTAAAAATCTAAAAGCTAAGCAGAAAAGTATGTTAAAAACAAAACAGTCAAATTAGTGTTAATGTTCAGAAATATTTTTCGATAGTGTTTTTTTTTTTTCTTTTTTCTTTATGAAAATTCTCCCAATTTTAAAAGCACTTGAACATATACAAAATTTAGTATATCCCAAAAAAATTGTTATTTAAAAACTTACAAGATAAATGCAGCTGAAAACAACAACATTCCGTTCAAGACCATTTAGTGTTTTTCTTCAAATTAATGCTTTCCATAAAGTATTACGTTTTATTGTAACTATTGGCTTTTTTTTTTATCGATATTAAAAAAATGTGCATTGTACAAAACTGATATGCTAAATATAAAATTGTGTTGAAACCTCATAAATGTATGTATGTATTATATATATATATATATATGTATATATATTTATAATACAATAAGCTCATGCACTGAAATGACTTTTTACACCTACGCCCCCGTAACCTTTTGTAACAAGGCTTAACATATTCAATTTAGTGTTAATATTTTTCCGTATCTCTTAGCTAAATGATCATATTGTTTTTTAATGTATTTCAAATGGGAATTTAGCATTTAAATCGTATAATTACGATTCTAGGATAGCATTGTATTGAAGTGTTAATGTGTCAAGGGCAGATTGTATTATGTGCAGAGCTTTGATCCAAGAGTGCAAGAATATCTTAACATTATGTCGATAAAGTATTGATACCTTGAACACACCTGGCGCTCACTCACTATCTCTTCCTGTCCAATTAAAAGGATTTTTTTATTTTTTTTTTATTGAAGTTTATTTTTTATGCAGTTTTTATTTATATTTTATTGTAATCGTATGTTTGTACATTTTTTTATTATTTTGTGCAAAAACAAAATGAGTTATTTATAATGCAATTAATACAAATGATAATAATAAAAAGAAGGAGTGGATTTTTTAATTCAGATTTTTTTAAGATATTTTATAATATTGGTTATGTTATGGAAGATATTTGTAACTTTACGTAATTTTAAAAAACACCATTTCAGATTATGAAATTGGTTATCTGTTTCTTCTGCTATACACAAATATCTGATTATTACATGGAAAATAGAAAGGCTCTAGCTTTTAGATGTTTTAGTCAAAATTTTTCAAAGTGGACATGTTGTAGCTCCTTGTAGCCTTGTTCGCACTTGGAAAGTAATTTAGTTGAGTGGCGAGTAGATTAGAAACTAACCGTGTCTTAACGGCAACATTTCATTCAAGTAATTTAGTCACTTACTAAACTACTTGACTAAATACTCAATTAATTTTAATTTCACTCTATGTGTTTTATTTGTGATTGCACTTTCATTAAATGAAAATTAAAACAATGTTCAGTCATTCTCAAAGTTCCGAAGTTTTTTTTTTAGGATCTTCTAATGCTAATTATTTGAAATGAGAAGTAGTACTTACTAATTCATCCTTTCTCTGAATCCATTTTCGTATCCATACTTTTTTTGCTATTGACATACTCATTTCTTCTTCAGCTTCTTCTAAAATAGACATAACTATGAGCATATTAGCTTATTTACTTAGTTGCGTTGCCTATCCATCTCGCAAATGCACTAGCTACTAATGTACTGGACCGTTTAGTAAAGTGCAAATTCGAACGAGTTTTGGTGAATTACTACTAGCTTAGTTACTAGATTACACGCCACTCGACTAAATACTTGTCAAGTACGAACAAAGCTTATGGGACAGAAGAAATTATCGTGATAAAAGTGACGCTGTACCAGGAACTTAGAATCTAACAGGAGGTCGCTCAGTTTAATTTTTGGTACTATATTTCGCCACTACAGGTCGACCAAAAAGATAATATCGCAGTGGCGGCGCTAATGTTGTTGTTTTTGGATCATGTAACGTCAAATTATTATAAAATAGACTTTTGTCAAAAAACTATTTTGATAAAATACATAGTAGATTGTTCGTAGATTTTTAGTATAAATTCTTGATTAGTTGGGTATGTTAAGGAAAATTTTTTAAACACCTCACATTTGAGATATTTCTATTCTATTTGCATCCATTCTCAAGCTGACTGACTAGCTGATTACATTGTCATAGTTATTGGTTTATATAAACATTTATAAAAGTACTTGGAAGTTGGTCAGAGCACTGTAACGGAAATATAGAGGCCCGTGGTTCGAGTCCCAGTGCTGGAGTCTATTTTTCTCTGTCTATTTCCCATTGTTAATAATAATTATAATTTGATTTAATTTAGAAAGTACTTATTTGAATCTTACAGATTCTCAATTCACCTGAAATCAGGTACTGTCAATTTACACTATTATTTAACAATATCTCAGACATCGAAATAGATGAAGCTACCAAGAACTAAAAGGATATATAACAAGAACAGGATGAAATAGCAATCATCTAGTGGTTGATAAGAAAACAATTTAATTATTCAATACATTTCTAAATATAGCAATTTCACTGGAGTTACTGACAGTAAAATGTGGGTTTCAGCTTAAGAATGACTCAAAGAGGGTCGAAATATTGCAAAAGTGAGCTTTTAAATTTTCCTTCAGACCCTGCTATCAATAAGACTAACATTATATATTTTTTTATTGTATTATCAGTATTTTATATGACGTAATGAAACTCCAATATACTCGCATAATCACCATTAAAGCGAACAGTATGTACTTTTTAAGAAGTAGGTCTTCTTGAATTCTAGTTTACCTACGTAAGATAATTACGTAATTCACGCCTTCTTTTTCCACGACAAAACCAGATATATGAATTAGTATTTTGTCTAGTAAATTACTAATATTTTTTATTTTTTCAATGCTTGTTTTTTTTACATCTACTTAAAAAAATTATACTCTTAATTTCCTTATAGCAGTATTTTAAGAATAATATTTATACCTATAATTTACAATTTCGAATTATTGGTTGCGCATTTGAAGTAAAATCATTATACATTGAACAAACAAACGCATATATAATCATTTTATTATTAAGTAACAATAATAACAATAATTTATATTCCTTTTGAAATTATACACCTTTTTAAAATCATAACTATATGAACTCAAGGCTCTATAGATGTAGGAAAGAGAATTCTAATTACATGTGGCGCCAGGCGCTACAAAAATTATAATAATTACTATCGAACATTTATCGAATAATAATTTATATTTTATAGTTATGCGATGATTAACTTAAGCCACATATTTATGGTAAATGTTTATAAAAGTATTACCTTTTTCTGATTTTCAGAATATGTACATTCATTCGAAATTGCAAATTCAATTTTATGATTTTGATAAATTTACTCTTTTTGAGGTTCCCCTAGGGTTTTAAAAAATGTTTGACCATTATCTGTGCAGACGCGTGCAGCCTTAAATTTTAAGTAGAAATGAAAGGTATTAAAGTGTAGATTACAAATATATATACCACTTTGGGTTAGTGTTTAGTTTTCGGCACTATTTTGTCAAAAAACATCAACATTTTTCGTGCCCCCCCCCCCCAAAAACCGTACTTGCGCTATTACTAAAAATATAGAAAAATATGCAAAATGTGCGGTCTGCTGGGCCATAGAAAAAATAAGATTAGCAATTCGATCTGATGTACTGGAAATCCAAGATGGCGGATAATTCAGGTAACTCGAAAAAAAATATTTTTTTAAAATTTTGAGTAGGGTATCAAATGAAAGGTATTAAAGTGTAGATTACAAATATATATACCACTTAGGGTTAGTGTTTAGTTTTCGGCGCCATTTTGTCAAAAAACATCGACATTTTTCGTGCCCCCCCCCCCCCTAAAACCGTACTTCCGCACATACTAAAAATATAGAAAATATACAAAATTTGTGGTCTGCTGGGCCGTAGAAAAAATAGGATTAGCAATTCGATCTGATGTATTGGAAATCCAAGATGGCGGATAATTCATGTCACTCGTAATTTTTTTTTTTTAAATTTTGAGTGGGGTATCAAATGAAAGGTATTGAAGAGTAGATTACAAATATATATACCACTTAGGGATAGCGTTTAATTTTCGGCGAACTTGGCCAAAAAGCATCGACATTTTTTGTGTCCTCCCCCCCCTTAAAATCGTACTTCCGCTGTTACTAAAAATATAGAAAAATATGCAAAATGTGTGGTCTGCTGGGCCAATGAAAAAATAAGATTAGCAACTCGATCTGATTAACTGGAAATCCAAGATGGCGGCTAATTCATGTCACTCGAAAAAAAATATTTTTTTAAAAATTTGAGTGGGGTATCAAATGAAAGGTATTGAAGAGTAGATGACAAAAATATATAACACTTATGAGTAATATTTCATTTTCCCCGCCATTTTGTAAAAAAATTAATAATCCCTCCCCCCTCCTCCCCTTACTAATTTTGAAGTGGGGTATCAAATTAAAGGTATTAAAGAGTAGATTACAAATATATATACCACTTAGGGTTAGTGTTTCATTTTTGGCGCCATTTTGTCAAAAAACATCGAAATATTTCTTGTCAATAATTTTGACTGAATGTAAATGGCATTTTGTTTAATATTTGATTTTTTTCCTTCTTTTTTTTTTCAGCGATATCTTAAGGAAGCCCATTAGTTGACCTTGAAGCCCAAGCCAATGGTCCCCTTGGAAAAACTTGGACAGGTTTTTAACCTGCAGTAATATTGCTTTATATACCTTGGTAGGAAAGGGAAGGTATTTTACCTTCTTGTACGACCTCTATCCACCCTTAATCAACTCTAGGTTTCGAATTTGTTAGGGACGTATTTTTTTAACTTAACCTTCTTGTAGTGTAAGATTGCTATTATGAGTCACAACAGAAATATTTCTTTATGCACCCAGATCTAGATTTTGTTTCTTACTTAAACTGATTTACTTATTGAATGGAAGTCAATGTGTCGACATAGTCTCTACCAATATAATTCCAGTTTCCTTTTTAAACGCTATCTTTTTTTTAAATCTAATTTATTAACACTTAAAACATTCTTTAGAATCTATATAGTTCTAATGATTCAACACTGCAAATAAACTTGTTTGTGGTACTTATTATTACCTTGATTCTTATTATTATGGGTCTCCTCCACTAATTATGATGAAATATTTGATGAAATTGATAAAGGGTATATCAGATCACCAATTAGTAACTTTTCTTACTTGCATATTAATTCCTATTAATAGAATTCCCTTCCGAATCATCCTATTTGGAATTTATTAAATTAATAGAAACATGCATCGTACTTTACGCAAAAGACAAACTATAGATATACGAGTATATTGATGTATTAATAGTGATTTCAAACAAATAAATTTTGTTCTGTCACGCTGATCTCTTTAAAGTGTAACATTAGATCATAATCAATATATTCGATATCTTGATAATAATATAACGGTTTAAATATATAATAAATATATTTGATATATTGATAATAATATAAGGGTTTAAAATATATATTTAATTGTGGTTAGGGTGTTCTTTGCTTCATATTGATATGCTTTGCGCATTCCACAAAATACTGCAGACGGAGTGTGTCTGACTGACGTGTGAAAAGTGTCTGACTGACATCAAGCTAGAATTTTGAGTACAACTTTACCTTTTGGGGCGTTTTGAGAAATGAGGTAGGCTAAGTTCGTCTGCGGGACATGGCTCTGCAATAGGCATTTTAAAATAACAAATAGGTGGAGAGTGGCCATGTCCCAATGGGATTTTGACGATCATAAGTTCAAAATTAGTAAGAAGATAATAAATCAAGATGTTGATGTTACTTTGACACTTGATAGGGGACCACTTTGATTTGGAGTAATATTTGAATAACTAACCTATCAAGGGACAAATCAACATCAACTTGATTTTTGGTCTACTTACAAATTTTGTACTCAGGATCATGAAAATCACAATGTCCACCAAAATGGGTGGGATATGCCTCTCTCCACCTGCACCGGTCTGTTTTTTTCAAATGCTTATTGCTAAGCTAAGTACCGTAAACGAACCTAGCCGACTGCTTATTCTTGAAAGGCACCAAAACATAACTTATACTGAAAATTCTACTTAATGTTTATCAGACACTTTTTTTGCACGCTATCTCCTGGACTGCTAGCAATCCACATTCTTGATTTTTTTTTAATCATTTTTGTATTTAATTTATAGCCTTTATCGAAGTTTTGTGAGTAAAATCTCCAAATATTTTATTATTTTCCGAATTGGGCCGTTTAAAAAGGAACCATTTAAATGGCTGGTATGTACTTTAAAGAAGAAGAAAATCTCAATCTGCTACAATTGTGTAAAATAAAGTATCCGTGAAGACAAAAGAGGTGCCAGATGATAAATGGTAAAGAAATGTTTTTACGTTTTAAAGAAGCCTTTATAAGTCAAAGGGTTTGAAGCCAGAGTTAAGAAAAATATATTGAGTTGGGAGTTTTTGAATTTGAAACGCGACATAATTTACTTAGTTAGATTTATTTAGGTTTAGATTTGAGACGGGGATGTGTTATAAAGTGGTTTATTAACATTATCGTATTGTGCCAGATGATGTCGTTATTTTATTTCTGTCGGTTACACTTAGGACCAGCCCAACTACCTGTCCATTATAAGTACATTGCCCTCTAAGAGGATTTCCTTCAACAGAAGGTGATAATAAGAATTTGTAAATTATGGTGGACAAATATTAAAAGATGGCATATTATATTTGGATTTATCTGAATCTGTTATTTATAATGTTGTGTTTTTTTTTTGTTGTTTTTGTTTTGTTTTTTTCCTCTCCCATGAGGGAGAACAGTACATGTATTTCATTCTTAAATTAATAAATCTTCAATAATTAAAAATTATCGGGTCCGAAATAGTTGGAATTTTGAACGGAGAAGAGAATATTTTTGAGGCTGGTTGGTTTCGATGTTCGACGGGTTGTGCAAACGATGGAATGCAATTTTTACGTTGGTTTTTTTGATTTGTGACCGTGGCTGAGTCTTGTCGTACAGAAGGTCGAGGCTATAAATCCTCGGGAGTATGCTTTCAGTCCACAGGTAGTATCTTCCAACGTTTCCTCCCCGGACCTTCTCATGTTTTGATTCACAAAATACAACTGGGATCCGACTTACGGATCCGGAGGCGACTCGTTGCCAACAGTCGATTGATCAGTGGTAAATCCGTGGTTGTTTCTCTTGCGGTCGGAGAGAATACTCACGCGATGCCGTGAAGGTTTGTGGGAAACACAGGTCTTGCTCGGATCTCTGATAACGCCCTAGGGAACGGGTAGCGTGCCAAACCGAGCAAGGTGTAACCGTATAAGTGACTGATAAATTCTGACAATTGTAATATATCGAGCCAAAGGTCACATAGTCCGTTAACTTTTTGTTTAATGTAACATATTTTGATGTAAAATTGACACTTTGGTACTTGGTCCGACACAATACAATGATAACATTAGTAAATCACAGTGCTTCTATTTGTAGTAAGAAAGCTATAAAAACCCTAGCATTTAATGGTAAGGCTATAGAACCAAACACAACCAGGAGCTCAATATAAGTGACAATACGAGTATGTCAGTGTTGAATAATATAACTTGCAACTTTGTTTTGTCGTCCCCTTGTACATCATTTTTAGCTCTGGCTAGTGTCTCTAGATTCTGTTGCCAGTAAAATTTTACTTATTAATTTCCCCTGAAAACTCTTTATACAAATAATAATATAATCTCCCTTTAACTAACTGACGCTTAACTATCTTTTACTAAAATAGATTGAAGTACCAAAATTTTAACTTACCATTTTTTAACAAACCTTAAAGCTTTATGGGTAATTTTTACTTTCAGGGAATGTATTGTTATGGCACGAAAATTCTAAATAGAGAATATGGTTTTAAACGTTTTTGTGTCCCTCGAGTCCTAAAAAGTGTTTTTTAAAAAATGTTTTTCTGTCGTCTGTGCAGACGCGTGGAGCTTAAACTACTTGGTCGATTTTGATAAAATTTTGCATACATGTTCAGGAAAATCATATGCCGAGGAGAAATCAAAAAAATGAATTTTAGCTCCAAATTTTGGGGCACTAACAACAATTACAGTTACGACGATTATGATTAAAAAATTCAAAAATTTAAATAAGAATCCAACGCTATAAGCCTTTTTCCCGAAAAAAATTAGTTTTCAAGATATTGATGAAAATAAATCGGATTGTGTTGAAATCGAAAACAATAAGTTTCTGGGGCCTTGGACCGAAATTTTTATGAGAAAGTTAGTCTGAGTTGTCTCCGGCCGATTTTTTCCCAATGATGTGCTGCTGTTGATTGTTTATTGATAACTAAAACCTGAATGTGTAAAATCCTCAAAATCTAGTGTTTGCCTGTCCAACTATTGAAAAGTCCTATGAAGATAAAGAGATTGCATGCTTCCAAAAAACGACTTTTAAATGTTGTCACGTATTTTAATAATATTTTTTCTACGGGGGTTTAACCTAAGCTCAAGAAAACTTATGTTAAAATCTACTAGAAATGTTGCAATTAAATTGGGTAGACAAACAAAATATGTATCTTTAATTGAAAAATAAATTTTATGTATTTTTTTTCCCTCAAATATTGATATTTATAAATAATGATAAAGTATTTATGATAAAAACAAGTATGATTTTGTGAGTAGAATGAATGCTCGTCATTAGAACTAGTAGAAATTGATTGGCGTGAATATACTCGATAAGTTATTTTATACACATTTTTTCAGTGTTAATATCCTTTTCATCCAAGTGTGCAACAGGAGGAGTTCTCTTTAAAGCAGAACTTTTGAATACTTTGTTTTTCACGCAGTATGTTAATACCGTGGTTTGTAAAGCTTGGTATGTGCAGTTTCTATATTAATAACCATGAACTTTTAATAGGATTTTATTAAAGAGTTTAATCGAGAATTCTATAGTTGTATTATGGGTTTCGTAGCTGGAAGGTATAATATACCGGTGTGCAATCTGAATCTCATGTACTACAAGTTTTTTTTTCCCCAAGTGGAATCCACTCAGACAGAACCAGCTGCAGTGAAATTTGAATCCGTCATGAGTCTGACGTCTCGAGCCTTAAGGGCATATCAGGTAGAATGTGTAATCTCATTTTTTGTTTCGTCGTGCAATCAGATTTGCATTATCTTACTGATAAAATAAAATAAAATAGAACAAAAGCCTTCTTGATTTCAAATCAAGAAGTCTGTAAAGATATTTTTAACGGTGGACCCCCGACACAAGGGATGATGAAGGAGTGAAGGGATGGTACGGAATATTGCTGAAATCAGGGAATATAGTGGGTCCGTGGAAGCGGTTTAAGAAGCTATTAGCTGCTCTAGGAAGACACGATGCTGGTCTCACCGCCTCGAGAGGTTTTGATCGTAAATGGGAATCAGCAAGGAAGGAATGCCCGGCACCTGCCCCCGGGCTATCTGCCCCATCCTCCGCCATTTTTGTTCTGCTCGTTTTATCCTTTTTTCCCTCTCTTTTTCCTTCTATCTCGCTCGTCTTTCTTTTTTATGAATAAAACGAGAGACGGCGAGGGCATCACCATTTTTATATAAAACTAGTCGCCTTTATTTTCTCCCACCTACGATAATCGTGAGCTCTCGGCTTCTCGGCCTCGCCGCATTTTTATTAAACGAGTGGAAAAAAAATTCCGAACCGTTTCTTTTTGCAGTTTTTTCTGCGGGCTCCCCACTCTCTTTACCGACCGGATGACTCTCGGGCTTTGCCGAGTCTTATCGGACAATTATTAGTGACTGAAAGGTCATTCGAATGCGCACTCGTGCTCGCCAAGTCCCAGCCTTTTTAAACTGCCCGTCGTATTAGTAAGACGAAATGAGCCAACAATGTGAAGTTTATTACGGCTATTAAACGAAAAAGGTTGCGGCAGTTAAAGAGGGTTGCATCTCGACCTGCTGCCTTTGTGTATAAATATTTCATACCATATGACATCGAGATCTGCTGCCACATCTTGACTTTCTCTCTCAAATATAAACTCCACAATTAATTGCAATGACTTTTCTCGGCTATATTATCAGAACCAAAGCAAAATAAAATTTCTTTCGAAGGTTTGATCTCACTTGAAATAATTAAAATATCATGGTTTATATTTCAATATTATTGTAGCTCTTAATCTCAGATACAATGTCTTCATTAAGCTTAGAAGTTGAGAACTCACGATCATTTAATATATCAGGGACAATCTTACTCCGTTTTTTTCCTGGAATATTTGTTGCTATCGAAGTACAAATACAGTGTTCTATTAAAAAAATTATAAAAAAGGCTTATGTATTCAGTTATGTCGAGTTGAATGTGTAAGATTGTTATAAGAAGTAAGCAGATTAATGTGCTCAAGTAAGCATAATAACTATGTTACATATATGTGCTTATTAATAAAAAAGGCAAACTTACCTTTTAGTAATCGGAATATTAAAGAAATTTTAATGACTTGAATGACTTTCAATGACGACATTTACAGTCAGATCTCATATATGGTTTAGTCTCTTGTTAAGTTCTAATTCAAGGAGGCTTGTAAGTTCTCTATCAAGAAAGTGATGAAGACTGCGTGATTAATCGGTGGGACTGTAGACGGCGTCTAATTGGGTCTGTCCGACTCCGAAACTCGCAAGTGTGAAACTCGTCTAGACCTCAGCATTGCAAGGAGTTTCTCAGATAGGTAACTTGCAGAAATTCCCCCGTCCGTCCGCTAATGCCCTTGTAATCTGGGATACTCGGGTGAAAAAATGTCGGGAGAGAGGGTCGTCGCCTCGGAGCGGGACTGTCGGTAAGAGAAAAACTTGACTGGTTCTCAGGTTCTAGAAGGATGTCCAGGGGTACCTCCCTAGCTAGCCCGGAGCTACGCGCCTCGGCAGGGAAGCCTTCCTCTCCGGGCTCGCCTGCCTTTATCTGTACCGAATCGGAGCCCGTCGCTTTTCTACCTCGTTCCTCGGCAACACATCCCGCTAGTACCTACTTTTAACATAATCTGCTTTCCGCTATCGTTCCGGCTTACAACATACCGGACAACACGAAACCACGGGGCGGTTTGATACGGCCTCCGAAAGCAGCCGTTTTTCCCTCGACTCCCTTAACTCGTCCTGGCCATCTTTATCGAACCCCCTATATTGCCTTTAATAATATGCTATCCAATAATATAATTCAACTATCACCAGTCTATTAGCATTATACCTCCAATACGGTCTATACTCCTGCCGCCCGTTATTATGACCGTCTCTAAAACACTTTATAAAAACCCACCATGAGATATTTTTCCCCTTCTCTCAGAAAAAAACGGATTTTTTTTTTAAATTAAAACATTCTGTCCGCTTCCATCACAACATTTCTTACCTTTTTAACCTTCATAGTAATCATATTCTTAAAGCATCTACTTTCCTCTATTCCATGACAAAACTTCATAATCCATTCAGCCACCAATTTACAAATGCATCCCCATATATAATCCTGCCCATATCTTTTTATTATAATGATAAACATACTATGGTATAAAAATATGGAATTTAACATAATAAAGATAATAGATTAATGTAAGACATTATTAATATTTAAAAAAAAAATGGTTTAGTTATAATGATTTTCAACTTGCTTTTGGGTTATATTTCTATAATTGATATAGACTGTTTAGTTTTGAGAGTTAAATTCCCTTATCATCTTATATTATAGGAATTATTTAACATCTTTACTGTACTCACTCACTCGAAGGGTTTCTGTTTCTGAATTAATTGTATTGAACGCATTCACCAGCCCTAAACTAGCGTTACGATCAGGCTAACTTCCACGCCACGCTATAATATATTGAAGTTATTCCTGCTAAATCCCTCTTTGTCTGTATTGCTGACATCCTTTCGCACAATATCAACGCACGAATTTGCAATGTTTTCTTGGTTCACACCATGATTCCAAATATGATTTCCATCCATCAAGAGCACAATTGTCGTATCCCAAAACCTTTTCGCTCATTCGCCTTATAGAGTAGTACTACTAGCCGTTCCAAAGCCATGGGTTTCCTCTGGCGAACACTGAATGTTCGAATTCATTGCCAATATCTGTTTTGCTCTTTCAATTTATTCATTTTACACTTTATATCAATTTATATGCTTTAACTTGTTGACATTTTAATCTATTTATTTCTAATGGATATTTTGTTTATTTGGTTGCAAGATTGCAACACAAATCTCCACATTCCTGAAATATTACTTGTATAATGTTACTTTTTCGTCCTTGAATCTATTTCCTTTGTAAATTTAACTTCTGTTTCATTGGATGTCATAATATGACTTTTATCATGATAATTTATTCATAAAAATACCTAAGAAGTACTTTTAATATCTTTTATCAGTTATGAAAATAATAAATAAACCTTGAGTTTTTATTATATTATATGATAAATCTAAAAAAAGATTCATAAATTTACTTATAAATTATCCTTAACTAACTATAGTTAACTTCATTATAGATTTCTACATTAATAGATCAGAATAGAAATGTAAATATGTTAATCTATGTAAAGATCATTAAGTGGCGTCTACAAGACCGGTAGATCTATTTGTTTTTTTCCTTATTTCATTTATTTATAGCTCGTTCATTGCATAAACATACTTGACATTTTGCAGCGCATATGAACTTACCTTGTATTCTTAATGCTCTTAAATGTACAAGTATAATAACAAGAAAAAATAATTATAATAAACTTAATAATAAAAATATACTTATATTGAATGTCTTGTGTCACGCACAACACATGTTCCTTACACATTGTTTTAACTTAAATTTATTTATTCCTGTTGCTTTTTTAAAATAATTTATTATAAAAATATTTATAGCTCTATAAGAAATCAATGCAATAGATAAGGCCATCTAAGGTTATCACTGCTCATTGGTGTACTTCTAGTGTTCATTTATTTTTCTCGAAATGTTTCATAATTGTTTTTATAATATAAGATTTGAAGTTTGTTCATCTTCCTTTCTTACTTTCTTAAGGACCTACTTTAAAACGGCAACAAAACGATAGGATATACTTTTTAAATGTATCCATCCCATTATTAGTGTGGGAATTTTTAAACTCATTGGACATTTTTAATCTAGATTATTGGTGTTGAAGCAATATTGTGGATTTGGGAAAAAGCAACATAACTATATTTTATTTTACATTTAAGATGAAAAAATTTTGAATACATACCTTTAAGAAGCTACTCTGAGACATTTGTGTCAGAGTAGCTTACATTACATTTATCCCATACAGAAATTAATGGGAATATTATATAAACAAATGCCTATAAGCACAGAATTTCCCCCTCCCCCATTTTTCCCCAGCACACACTCCATCAGCAAACTGGTGATGGGTAGACAAAATATAGGTACAATCAACAGGCAAGTACCAAAGTAAAACCAAGTCATTTGCAAGGCTTAACATAAAATAGGGCTCAAAAACTCTCAACTGCAATGAATTATTATATCATAATATTTTTGGCGCATGCTAGATGTGCTTGATGTTCTTTTGGCCTATAAATACCAAAATACCCATTTGTACAGGATATATTGACTGATAATAACCCTTTTTTTTAGTAGTTGTTGTTTTCTTAAGACTGGTACGTTTTCTTAGACTGGTACTAGTGGTACTTAAGCCTTTTTGTTAGTAATATTCGTAAATGTTTTCTTAAGACTGGCATTTACATTTGAATAAAACATTGACTTGTACCAATTCTAAATATATTGACTGATATTAAGCCTTTTTTATTCATAGTTATTGTTTTCTTAATAATGTTTTATTTTTATTCTTATAGTAACATTGACTTGTACCAATTCTAAATATATTGACTGATATTAAGCCTTTTTTATTCATAGTTATTGTTTTCTTAATAATGTTTTATTTTTATTCGTATAGTAAATTTTTTCTTATACTGTTATATTTACCCGTAACCCTTTTTATTCGTAGTAAATGTTTTCTTAATACTGTTATTTACACATAACCCTTTTGTTCGTAGTAAATGTTTTCTTAATATTGCTATTTACACATAACCCTTTTTATTCGTAGTAAATATTTTCTTAATACTGCTATTTACACATAACCCTTTTTATTCGTAGTAAATATTTTCTTAATACTGCTATTTACCCGTAACCCTTTTTATTAGTAGTAAATATTTGTTTACGACTATTATTTACACTTAAATAAAACATTTACTTGTACCGCTGTAGATTGACAATAAATCTAATTACTTAAAATTTAGTTTTTACTCATTGATTTTTTAAAACGAAATTTTTATTTTCCTAAGTAGTATCCTGATTTATTTTACTATCGTATCAAAGATGTAGAATTATTATTATTTTTAATTCGAATATTTGATTCTAAATAATTGTATTTAAAGTTTTTCAATATATATTTTTTTATTTTGTACTAAATTTTATATATTCTCTCAAAATAAAGAGAGAAATATATATTTTTATTATGATTTAAAAATGTACGTATATAAGGTGAATATTTTCCATCTCTCTTGTTAAAATGTTGCAAGGTTCTAATGAGCCAGTGTTATTTGCATATTTTATACTTCGGTCATGCTTTTCTCAAACACTTGAGATATTTTTAATACTTATAGTAGGGAGCGATGCGCATTCCAGTCTTCCCCCACTTTACCTCTGTTTTTTATTTTTATTTTTTATTATTTCCATCTTTTTTAACAGATTTTAGGGTAATTATTGTCATAAATTTAAATCCGACCTACGCATTAAAAATCATCACATCGCGTGGCTCCGTGAAAACATATTAAGTTTTTTTGTTTATTTTTTATTACGTGCCATTTTATTTTTCGTTGTGATTAAGTTGTCCTATAATTTTTTATGATAAATTATTGTATTTTCCTTAGATTTTTGTAAGAATTTCAGGAATATATTCATTTTGAAATTGCAATGCCTATTAATTCTTATTTAAATGCAGTTTAGTCAGTTGTATAAATGCAGCTTATTCGCTAAATAGATGTTGACTTGGTTGAAACCTGAATAAGTTTAAGGATTACAGCCGCTGTATTCAAGTTATTAGAATAATTTATCTATACACGCTAGCTATGCTGCATTTTAAGGATTTATTTTATAATCGTGGTCACATAAGTATAAAATTATGAATAAAAATGTAATTTTCTAAAACATGAATGTTTTCAAACAATTAATTTGTGTGCACGTTCAAAAGGATGAAATTTAAGCATAAATGGTTGCAATTTATTTGTGGGCAAAAGTATGACATACCATCCAAATTTTATCAATGTTAGACAAGTAGTTGTCACAATATAGGCATTCGAAAAAAATGACAGAGATCCGCTATATTTGAGATTCGTTTGTTTGAAATTCGGTTAAGGGAAAGAATGGTTTAAGATTCGATCGTTCATTTGAATGGTAAACGGGTCATCGGATCATATATCTAACCCGTTCATTAAAGAACGACCTATCTGCGATCTCTATGCGAGATATGTTAAGTGGATATGATTTACAACTCTTGATTGGAATGCTCAAATATTTGAAAGCGCCTTGTTTGCAAATTCTTCACGTCTTGTTTTAACCAGTGTCTGGTTCAAGTAGACGTCGTTTTGTTTGTTTGCGGTGGTTTTTTTTTTGCCTTTGTTTTGAGGGGATATGCTATGTTTATTGATATTCATGACGCGCTGCCAATGCCCACGAGGTGTGGATGATTCCCTTTACCGGTCCCAGTTTCTCGTATAATACATCCCGAGCTCTATGAACGCCGAGCAGTTTAAGAAATTCTCAGGTGTTAAGGTGTTGAACATAATTCATTCTACGTCTAATACCTACCCTTATACCATCCGACTTAAAGCAAATACAAATATCTTGGTAAAACTCTCATCCCAACACAAAGAAGACGCAATCGTTCTTTCATTTCTTTTGATTTAAAAACTTAAGTGAGACAAGCAAAAACGATTATTTGAGTTCTTCCTTTTTCTCACTTGTATTGAAGGCGATGTGAATCTAAAGATAAAAGTCAATTGCTAAACAGTTTGCTAGGTGAATTAAGTACGTAAGTCTGAGATGTGCTTTTTTTCACTTTTAGAAGACTCGAACATAGCAGGAGAAGAAGGAGGAAGACTATATACATTTTCTGTTTTTTCAATGGCTTCAATAACCCTATAAATAGTAATTAAATAGTACAATGTTATATTACCGCATCGAGATTTTGTGTGACAATATTTTTTGAAAGAGCTCAAAAGCAAAGTGGATAATTTTACTCAAAATTGTTCTGTTGATTAGCTCAAGTAAATTATTGTTTTGTAAACGACAATACACGTTTTTTACTTTGTCAGGACACGTGGAGTGAAAGTACTGTAATTAAAGAATTTATTAATTCTGATCGGGTTTAAAAGATTTATTATTCTTTGAGCTCTTAAATTTTATTTAGTCATTTATTCATCATATTCTAAAACCATTTAAGGGAGTAAAAACCTAAAGACCACCATAAAACCCACTAAAATATTACGTTTTTTAATACAAAACGAATTTCACATTCTTGAAAGAAAATAACTCTTTTCCTGATAGTTGATGCGAATGCTCACACCCTTAAATCAAAACCTAATTATGTCAAAAATATCATATGAGATGATTTCTAGAAGATACAGAGAAAGAATCCACTAATTTCATTATCTAATTTCCATGAAAATTATAATTAAAGTCTACATACTTTCATGTTTATAAAAAATGGGTTTGAACAGTTTTACTTTGACACTGTCAAAGTAACTTATATACGAATTGCTATTTCGGTAATACCAACGTTCCAGTATCCTTTCAATGGATTGTCCTATGCGAGAAGCATGGAAGCAATGGAGATTTATAAACATTTTGGTAGCAAAGAGATGTTTAGTCCAATGTACTTTGGGACAAAGGAATAACACACTACAGTTTTTATAAGGGGAGTAATAGTCTAAAAAAGAACATTTCGTACAACTTTTTTAGATTTTTACTCCCCTATGTTTTCTTTATAAGGGGAGAAACAATCTAAAGAAGTGACTAAAATGAGTCGATCGTTGACTGACTATAACTTTTTTTTTACGTAGAGTAATTGCTTTTATTGATTTTTTTTTTACTCCTCGGATAATTCTAGTTTTTAAATTTTCTAATTTCTTTGTCGAAGGTATTATTACATATGCGAGCATTTGTTCCCACTACTTCTTGGAGTCAGAAGGCCGCTCCCAGCTCTTAATCAGAAACGACTCACAAGATATTCTGCTTGTAAATGGCGGATATTTGACTTTGCAATACATCATGTCTCGGAGTTTCCATCATGAGAGTCCTTGGTTCCAAGTCGCTTATTATATTACGTTAAAATAATGTTCTTTCGGTATAAGAGCAGAAGGTGGTTTGGATAAGTAACGGCAGCCCCTGAGATATGTCCAGTTCAGCCATCCGTCAATAATTTAAACCGTATCTTAACTATAATATGTTGCGAATTTTCCTTTTTCATAGCCCGGAGGGCATCGATCGCTAATTTATAATCCCCCCACCGACTTAATTTCTTTTCTTAATATAATTTTATCCTCTTAATTTTTCCTGCCAGTATTTTCTCGGGATGTTCCCACTCTTTATGATTGAACGCCGGATCTGCCCACGTATCTATTTTTCGTAAGGGTCGTTGTTTTGACGTCGTCGAAGGAGGAACGCTCGTTCCTGCAAGGACCTTGTCGCCCTCTCACCATAGACGCCTCTGGCACAGCCTCAACCTATCCCCCCATCATTCATAAAACTCCTATACTTAAATATGATTTTACTCTTTTTTTTGAAAATTCAAATAATTGCTTCATGATTTATTAGCTTTTGAACAATTTTATGGTGTCTGGTTTCTGGACGACTTTAATTTTAAAACATCTTCGGGTAAAAAAATAAAAACTAATCCTTACAACAACTAATGATAGAGTATTGTGTTCTTCCATCAATATATTTTTTTTATGATAAATATAATTGCGTGGTTCTTCTCTGATATAATTTTTCAGCTGAGTTATTTTTTTTTATACCAATATTTTTAATTTGATTATTTGTCCTTATATCATTTGCATCCTTAAGACTATAATTATAAGATATTTATAAAAAAAATGTTAACTTTTAATTTTTATTACATTCACAATTTAATTACATCACATATACAAATAATTGTGAATTTGAATATTACTGAAAATTTTAGTCTATTCGATGAAAGGTTTCTGTCAATTAAATAATTGAAGTTGTTGGGGTTTGTTCAACCCTAAAACGGGTAATTTGCAATATTGGCATTAACTTAGCACAGACCGACACACAGACATCGAACCAAAAATGTTCTCTGATGTTTAAAACGGATTTATGTCTTGGAGTTTTTGCAATCGGAGACCTAAAAATGTTCTGTTCTTCAGAACGATCACATAGCTTCCTTTACCTTTTGTAAGCTCGAAAGCAATATTTAGTGTATGTATAGTCCATTTAAATATCATATTAGTCTCTTTCATGTAAAACATCTATTTCACGTAAGAATGGTAAGCATAAAATAGGGCAGAATGGGGTACTCACTATAAAAATATTCCAAAGTTATTTCGAAATGGTTTTGAACTTTTATATTAAAATTTTAAGGTTGTATTTAGTAATTTTGTAGTGAAGTATTAATTTTATGTTTTTAAAAAAATTCTTCTTGTCAATGTTTTATCTGGTTGTTTTCATCACGACTGAGCCATCTTTAATTCGAGCTCGTGATTATGTTTAGATAATAATCAAGATTCTTTTCTTAAGGTCTGTAAACCCAAATTAGGTGAAAATATTCTTATAGTTTTGCCCTCTGTGTCAAGCCTACATCTTATAATTTCGTTTTATATCTCGTCCGTTACGCCTTTGTCTTGTAACGTTATCTGGACTGGAGATAAGAAACATTTTAATTTTACGCTCTTTATTAAATAGTTTACACATTGTATATTTTAATGTAATATAATGTATGTAAAATATCTTATATCCATTCTATATTTCCCTTATTTTAATTGAGAAGTTTAAAAGGAATAATTGCAAGATAAAAAGAACTTTTTATATACTACGTTTTAAAATTTTCTGTCATAAATCATAATTTTGAAACCTGTCAAAATGAAGATCGTAAATATGTCAAAACAAATAAAATAACTTGCGGATTTTTTCCAAACTAACTTTCCATACAGCAAAATTTGATGAAAACGAATTAAATATTGCTGAAATATGGCTAGCAGTATTAAAATAATGCATTGTCATCGCATTCTGAGCTATTCTAAAAGTGTCAAATTATCTAGCTGCTCGGGAAGATAGTTAAAAATCGATTGCAAGATTTGTACCGGACAAACGAACAAACAAACAAGAAAGCAAGCTAATAAAAAACATAGTAAATAATGACTACATAAGTGAGTACACTGATTGTTGAATCAGTGAACTATCACTGAACTCTTTTATTTAGTGTAATATTTGAATAACTAACCATTCAAGGGACAAACTAACATCAACTTGATCTTCGTTCTACTAACTAATTTTGTACGCAGGATCATTAAAGATCACATTGTCCACCATTATTGGTGAACATTGCCGCTCTCAACCATTTCGTTTTTTTTCAAATGCCTATTTCTAAGCTATGTCCCGCAGACGAACTTAGCCGTCCACATATTCTTAAAAGCTACTAAAAAATTAACTTCTACACAAGATTCTAGCTTGATGTTAGTCAGAAACTTTTTCGCATGTTATCTCCTGGACTAATTGGTTCGGTTATTTGTTCATTTATAGAGATTGCAAATTATAAAAAAATATGTATTGCATAGCTGATAAATTTTTGTTTGGACTTTTATCTTTTAAGAGTATGTTCTAGAAATTCTGGGTAAGTTAAATTATACCTTCTCTGATGAATATTCATAATTGATAGATATAAATGTCACTATAGGTAATCAATATGACTAGTTTAGTATATTACTAAATTCAATTTTTTGGTAGTATTCATACTACGAAAAATTTAAATTTTAATTAAAATCAAATTATAATTATTATTAACACTGGGGGATAGACAGAGAAAAATAGACTCCAGGCCGGGTCTTGAACCACAGGCCTCTACATTTCCAGTGTAGCGCTCTACCAATGTAGAGGCCCTTGGTTCAAGTCCCGGCACTGGAGTCTATTTTTCTCTGTCTGTCTCCCAGTGTTACTAATAATTTTAATTTGATTTTTATTAATAAAGTGAAATATAATAGAACTATAATTCAGTACTATCTATTTCTCACTGCATTTAAATAGTATAGCATTTTATTGTTTTCTGAATAACTAAAGACTGTAATAAAACCACACATTGAGGTGGAGGTGACGCAGGAAAGAACAGCACAGTTTGTTTTAACCACAGAAATATACCAAAAGACACGAATTGGAACGCAGAGCAGGCCAGGCCAGTACTACCTCACACTTGGCCTACACGACACTAGTAGATCCGGCGTCTCAAATTGTAGTCAATCAAGTGGTCTCGTAAATTTCAGCAGCTGAAAATAACTGTGCTACCCTGTCCCTTTGTCATGTGCGTCTTAATGAACGCCCGGCCTAATTGTTAAAAAAAAGAAGAAAATTCTATGCTAGCGGAAAAAAGCATTTAATGTTACATATACTAACGTTGAGCCCTTTGTAAACGAATGAAGGTGAGCCGATCTATCAATAAGATTGATTTGGTGAGCTCATTGATAAGATGATTGCTATTAATAAGCATGATTGTTAGAATTGAAGATACCTCACACCTCTCTAAAAGAGAAGACCAGATTATCTTAGTTCTTGATCAATTTAAAACGATGTGAGATCTCAAATGTTGAACAGGTACAAATGGGCGCTGAAGGTTGAAACTTACACGGCACCAACAATGTGATATTCATGACCTACCCTAAAATCAACTGATCTTGGAAGTTTTGAAATCGGAAACATAAAATATTTTCGTTCTTCAGAACGATCACAGATCACATAGCTTCCGTTACCTTCGGTAAGCTCGGAAAAAGCCTTGTTTTGTTGATTGTTTTGTGTAAGCAATTAAAAAAGGGTTGCTTATTATGTTGCAGAACCTTTTTCATTTATAAAACTAAAATTGGTGTGGAAATACCTATTTCAATATATAATAAATACCTATAGTAAAGCAGTGAAGAGAATTTTTTTCTGCTGCGCAGGTAGTGAAAAGATTCTAATAAACCAAAAAATTATTTGACAGTCAATAACATATACAAGGTAATTCCTCTGCATAGATCACCAACTGCTGATAGATCATTATAAAATAAAAAAATAAAAAAATACGATACAACTTGTCATACTAAACTTTCTCATATGATTTTTTATATAATTACATATAATTATTATGAGTACAAAAAACGATTTTTTTTTTTTTTACTTTGGTTACTTTTTTCATAATTAGTTATTCCGAGTTTTCTTGGTCAAATTGAATTTATATTTAACATTTCATAAAAATGTTTCATAAAAATTTCTCCCTCCGGCGAGAAATCGAACCCAGCCTCTTACCGTCTTAGTTTACAGCCATTTTTTACTACCTTTTTTTTCAGGAAAACGACATATGGATAAATTTAGATTTTCTTGTACCACATTATCGGTTTTTTTTTGGTTTTTTTTTAAATAAAAATTAGTCTGAACCGATTTCGAGAAATAATCTTTTTTTAGGCATCTGCTCATACTAAAGGACGAAATTACTACTTATGCAGTAATTTAAAAATACTCATTTTTGTATTCAGAGGCCCTCAAAACGTGTTAATCCCGAATTTTTGCGCCATCACAATACTTTCTCATTTTATTTGCTACGTATTTTAGAGAGTAAAAAAGGAATTTTTCGGAATCTATCCTAATCTTAAAATATAATGTTTTTGCCATCATACTTTCTTCCTTGTATTTTTATGAGGAAGTATAAATTATATCATTATTTATTTATTCTTCCATTTTTTTTTTTTTTTTTTTTTTTTTTTTTTTTTTTTCGTAATTTTGATTATTGTCGTTCTCTTTAAATTATCCTTTTTACTATTTAGGAAAAAAAAAAATGTACATACCTAATTATAAATGAGGAATGTCATGTGTATTATTGGAGGGTTTTTTACATAGTGAAAAATCTATAAGAATTTTATAACTGTTTTGTTGATTACTGTAAAAGGAAGTAATAGAAGCTACGTCGCGTCGGTTGTTAATCCACGGTGAGACTCGGAAGATTAAAAAAAAAAAAAAAAAAACAATGGGGCTAGGTAGAGTTGTGGTTTTGTTTCTCGTGGGTCCAGCCCCGGGGCCTTAATTTAAAGCCAAGGATCCCTCACCTTATTCACCCAAAAAACTATTTCGACTGATTTACACCGTTTTATACTCCGTTCCACAATAGAGAACAACTACAACACAATCTCCTTATTAAGTTATGACAAGTGCTTTAAGAAAATAAACAAAAAACACTAGAAGAGTTAAAGCTTTAAATATAAAAATGGGTAGGAAGAGAAAATGTTTTATTAGTATTGGCTTCGCATCGGGTTATAGGTTATGTTATAGAAGCGAGCTCCAGTATAGTATTGTAACATATAGCATGTAAACTTGTCTTTATTCTTATAACATCTCCTTCCTGTCGCTATAAACTTCAACATATGAACCTTCTTCTCCTATCCGTTATATGAGGACAAACGAAACAAACGAAAACAAAGAAGAAAGGAAGAACAAAAAAAAAAAATCAAAAAGACAAATAGTCTCAAAGAATGAGTCATTTTTTTGTGTTTCTTTTTGTTACATTGAAGCAGGGAATATTGATTTTAGTGAGTAAAGTTCCGGAGGTAATATTACGTATGGTTTGAATATATATTTTCTTCTCTCTTTCTTATTTTGTCTGTATATGATTTCTTGCATTGCTTTAAACCCTCTGGCTATTTGGTAAGACTTCTCAATATGGAGAAAAAAAATAAATATATAAATAGAATTGAACTAACTACACTCAGAGAACTTGGCTCTTTCCTTCCACATTGTTATTTATTTATTAATTTCTGTTATTTGCACTTAGTTTGTTATAGAGGTAAATATTATTAAAGATAAATATGTTACCTAGATTTTCTCTATTATTTTACTCTTATAATATATTTTAGAGGTTAAATATAATAGTAGTGATTCAAGATTATTTATTTAATGTACTTTTATTTCCAAAAAAGACCTGGATCCCGTGGAAAAGACCTTTATTGTATCCTTAAAATTGTTATTATTATATCAACCCACAAAGAGTTTGTTGCCTCCATATAGAGTTTGTTTTAAAGCTGTTGACTAATTTTTGATCACTATTTTGTTAATATTTTCTCAAAATCTCTGGGATAGCATGGAAATATTACTGATTAAAGCTTCTTATCTCTCTTGTCAAAGACATGTGATATTTAGTCCCTATGTAGACATGTGATATAGTAATTATCTTAAGTTGGGTTGCTGCACAATCTTGTCTATCATAGTAATATATTATTCTGTTTTTTTTTTGTTTTTTTTTTTTAGATTGATTCTCAATCTTTTCCATCACACCACAATTTCAAGTAATAGATTATTTCGTTAGTTGAGTTGCTTCTCAATATTTTCTAAAAGTGATATATTATTCTGTTTATTGAGTTGCTGCACAACCTTTTCCATAAAAGTGATGTATTATTCTGTTTATTGAGTTGCTTCATAATCTTTTCTATCAAAGTGATAGATGGTTATTCTGTTAGTTAAGTTGCTTCACAATCTTTTCCATCAAAGTTATAGATTATTCCATTAGTCCCGAGAGATCATAAAAATAGCAAGATAAAAAGAACTTTTTATTTACTAAGTTTTTAAAAATTCTTTCATAAATCATAAATTTGAAACCTGTCAAAATGGAGATTGTAAATATGGGACATGCCACAACAAATAAAATAACTTGCGGATTTTTTCCGAACTAACTTTTCATGCAGCACAATTTTCTGAAAACGAATTACATTTTGCTGAAAGATATAGCTAAAAGTATTAAAATAATTCATTTTCATTGTGTTCTAAGCTATTCTAAAAGTTTCAAATGTCTAGCTACTCGGGAAGTTAGTTAAAAAACGATTCCAAGATTTGTACTGGACAAACAAACAAACAAGAATGCAAGCTAATAACAGACGTAGTAAAATATGACTACATAAGTGAGTATACTGATTATTTAAAAAAATTAAATTACTGTTATTAAGGGATAAAATCTGTATAATTGATATGATTAATTGACAAAGACTGAAGATGACCTTAGTCAGGGTCGAAACGTATCCTCAATGCAACTTGTTGTAAATAGTTTTTTCTCACACCTACGAAATTCATCATTACGATAATCATCATAAAATATAAGGCATTGCTCATAAACCTAATGTTAATAATTTAATGATTAATTATTTAATTCTATAGCTTGATTAATAAACAAGTTAATTTGCATCTAATTACATTCCTAATAAAACTGCAGGCCATTTTGGGGCGCAGTAATTATAATTATCTTTAGCTTAGCAATATCATTGTTTAAAGAAGCGAAGAATCTAAGTGTGATTTTATGCGACTGATTCCTAAGTAGCCACAATCCTTATTGTATTGAGAAAAAATGAATCAGCATCATTATCAGAATTATAATTAATCGACAATTCCTCGTCCGGCCTATATAAAATAGTCTAATTTTCTAATAGCATATTAGAATTTTCTATAGTATAAACCCTTGGTCACGCGGATTTCACCCGAAAACCAAACTGTTCATAGTTTATACCATTATGTACTTTCTAGTTCTCTTGTTTACTATTTAGTGTTACCCTGAGCTTTTTTTTTTTTTAATTGAATAACTTTGAGCTCTCATATTGCTATGACCCTATTAGAGTATTTTTTAAAATAAAAATTGTGAAAATCCTATGTTTTACCTAGAGCCATTTTTCTTTTTTAGTTTGGACCACGACTAGGTAACTAAACTTTTATTGGGTTTTAAAATACCGAAAATGGCATTACCTCATAGGCATTTGAAATTAGAGTGATGCAAGCGGAAACATTATAATTAGTTGCTTGATTAACACCGCAATAAGCTTAAATCATAAAAGAGATGTTTTATTATCTATGAAAAATAATTTTCACCTTAGAATTTAAAGTACTGGATGCCGTATCTTTCGGCGTTTTGTTTACTTACTTATTTACTCCATATGGCGTTGCATCCGTTCTATCAGCCCAAATATCGTCGTTTTGTTTAGTTCACCCCCCCCCCCCACCAAAAAAAAATGTCTAAGAGTATACCTGGTACAATTATTTAACTTGAAAACATGACAAGGTCATGTTGGGCCCTCCGAAAATTTTATTTTACGTACAGTCTGTCCTAGGGACGAGTGTTTATTTAAGAATTTCTGAGTAGGCATTATCTCTGTTCATCAATTCTTTAATTTGTTTACCCCCTCCCCCTTAATTAATTTTGTCAGAATATATCCTTAGGTATATTTTTAGAGCTACTTCTTACGTATTTGAATTGTACGTGGGCTGAAAGCTGATAAAATTCTATTCATGTTGTACCTAACGATAAAAGTTTTTAATTATTTTCAATCGATTATTTTAAGAACAAGAGATCAGTTATTTTACTACGTTTTTATTAGCTTTCTTTCTTGTTTGTTTGTCCAGCACAAATCTTGAAATCGATTTTTAACTAACTTCCCGATTAGCTAGACATTTGAAACTTTTAGAATAGCTCAGTCATATTTCAACACCTTAGCCATATTTCAGCAGAATTTAATTTGTTTTCAGAAAATTTTGCTGTATGGAAAGTTAGTTCCGGAAGTTATTTATTTGTTTTGATATGGCCAATATTTACGATCTTCATTTTAACGGGGTTCAAATTTATGATTTATGACAGAAAATTTAAAAACGTAGTTTATAAAAAGTTCTTTTTATCTTGTAACTATAATTTTATTTACTAAATCTCATCGAATACTTTGTAAAATGGTTGATAACTAATTTTTTGGGAATGGAACCAAATATTCGCTCTGTTGAATGTGCTACATCAAACGGCAGCTCGGTAATTTATAAGCTAGTTTTATGGAAGCCAAAAAAATGTTGAATTGATCTAAGATGCTCGTTCATTTCTGCAATAACAATAGAAACATAAAAAGTAGTGGCTTTCTCAGAGGTAGCTTCGATAACGAGGATCCATCCAACCAATTCAAGAGGTGTTGCGGTGTTTTTGATTTGTGCTTCTTTTATCCAATTAAACGACTGCTAAAAAAAAAAAACAAGAAAAAAAAAAAAAAAACACATCTCTTTTATGATTTAAGCTTATTGCGGTGTTAATCAAGCAACAAGCAACTATTAAATAACAGTGTGAAGAGATAGTGTACCTATAATTCTTCAGTTCAATCATTGTCTTATAAAGACCGTGCGGTATATTTGTCGATGAAAATCTTTAGCATTTTTATCTTCCAAAGAAGTTATTGGAGATTATTTTAATAATTTCCTTTTATCTTTGAGATATAACATGGTGTCTTTAAGTTTACGCCGAATTGTGGTTAAATCATAATGGTGGTTAAATCTTTTTCCAATCCCGTTGGATTAAGAAATGCCAGTGAGCATGTATGATCAGTGCAAAGCCTTAGCAGACATATTCAAGAGAAAAATTAAAAGTAAAAAAAAAAAAAAAAAAAAAAAAAAAAAATCTCCGTTTTATGGAAAATATTGAATCATGGATACGTTTTTGGGCATAGAATCCACATATAGACATTTCAATGTTTTGCCGTGAAGTGGAGAAAACCCGTATACATTTGTCTAATTGATGTAGTCGATGGATCTTAAAATGCGAAATTATGAAACAATAATCCATTTTGATTACCATTTGGTCCGCTAGGAGCTCTGATATCATTTTATATAAAATTTAGAACTTATATTGGCTAAATATAGAACTACAATGAATACAAGTGAAAAACAAACCACCTCCTCTCATATTCTAACTTCCTTGCACGATATTTTTAAGAACGTCACATTTTTCATGTCGTTTTTTGCGTGACATTTCCTATGTACCCCAGAGCAAAAATATATCCACGTTAAAAAAAAATACATGTGCATATTAATCTGTCTAAGCTGGAAACTGCGGATTAGTATCTAATTATAAGGGAAGATTTATTAGTAACCAGTTATTATCAGAGAATATTTATTAATTTGATTATTTTCAAACCAAATGTAGAGTTTATTCAGACCTCAATGCGGTTGGATTCCCCTATATGGGGCATCATGTATGGAAATGCAAAAATTAACAAATATAATGCACACATAATTAAAGTGTTTCCTATATATTGATATAAATTGCATTATTTATGTATTCTTTTTCATTTCATACACTTTTGAAAAACCAGATACGCTACATCGAATCCCAGGTAATCTATTACATATACATTATACATACGCCCAAGATTCCCAAAATCGGCCTGTATACATCTGTGTCTCAAAATAGAGATCTGAAGATGGAAATTGTAATAAGAGAAAACTTATGAAATGAAAGAAGAATCCATAATTGGTGCATTTTTTTTATCAAAATATAGAAAAGACTTTAATTATATGTGCCAGTTTTTTCCATTTCTATACATGATGCCCCGTATAGGGTAGTCCAACCCTCAATGCTCCTGATATTAGAATATCTTGAGATGTAGAATCAATGGTAGCTTATTTATTTTCGGGTATTAGGATAATAATTCTATTATCAGACCGATAAATATCCTCTTAGGATGTTAATAATTTGTATGTCCTTCAAGTCTTCGAGATACATTAAGCTGCCCACTAGAGTTCTAAAGGATGCCTACTTAATTTAAGCGTTCAAATCCAAAACACTTTTACTTCCTATTACCTTCTCTTGCAACACGCTTTATTGTAACGTAACTTATTTTTAAAAGAATAACAATAAATCATTGGTTAGTTATGTTTTCACAGAGTTGTTTTGTAAACGACCAGAATACCGAAATAACTAATGAGAGTTTAAACGTAAGTTGCATGAAATACAAACCATAACAGTTGCAATTGCAAATGTGTTTAATTTCGATGAGAAATGGATATTAATGGATACTGATTAATTGTGAATAGAAGTTCTCTACGGGTACACAGTAAAATAGGGAAATAACTTATTTACACAGTGTACGGTAAGTTACTCTGATCATGTGCAGAAATTGAGAGAAAGATATATGTATCGATTAATAGTGACTAGAAATTCTTATTGGCACACAGTGAGATGTGGGAATAACTTGTTTACACAGTGTGCAGCAACTGCACTTAGAGGGAAATAACTTGTTTACACAGTGTTCGGGGCAAGTTACTCTGATCATGTGCAGAAATTGAATGAAAGGTATGCATGTGTACTGATTAATTATGAATACAAATTCTTAAGGGTATTCATTGAGGTGGGGAATAACTTGTTCACACAGTGTGCGCAGCAAGTTACTCTGATCATGGACATCTAGAAAATTGAGTGGTCAGACCACTGGTGGAGTCAGACCACTCTGTAAAGCGGAGTGAAATCTTACCTTTGGTTGACAGTCTTCTAGAGCAGTGGTTCTTAACCTTTTGGTTACCACGGCCCCCTTAAAATCTCTAAATTTAATGTATAATATAGTACCTAAATACCTTTCGCGGCCCCCGGGTTAAGAACCAATGTTCTAGTTCTAGAGGACTCTCTACATTTTCCTGACACCTGATCTCTGCCATGTCTAATAACTCTGAGAAAACGCCACTTCTCGATTAAATAATTAATTCTTCTAAAACCATTATTACAGACTTTGCTTATAGTTAACTTTAATTTTTTTGTTTACTTTAAGAGCAGTTAAAAAATAATTTTATAACTGACCTAAGCCTTCAAGGTCTCTCTTTGGGGTGTCATCCCTTCATGCATCATCCCTTACCTTTGGCTCCATAGTCCTTTTATAGCCATATTCCACTTTTACCCCACTTGTACTGTTATTTTAAATCATGAAAGCTTGTAATTGTATTACGAAGCCAGTAATCTTTACACTTACTACCTTAACATTCAACAATGAAGATTTCATCTCACGTTTCCGTTACCCCAATTTTGAACCACTTCCCGTCATTCAATCTTCCCAAATTTTGCACATAAGAATTGAGGTGAAGAATTCAGAAACCAAAAAAAAAAATAATAGATCGTATATTACTTTGCTATGTAAGTTTCATCGCACACCTATTACCCCAATTTTGAACCACTTCCTGTCTTTCAATCCTCCCCAAATTTTGCACATGGAAACAATTGAGGTGAAGAATACAGAAAAAAAATTTAAATTAGAGCAGTTTTAAAAAATTGCATTTTTATATTATCTATCATTAATCTCTTTAATCATAATTAATATAAAACTTCATTATGGCGTTGTAAGGGACCAATCTTGTTTCAAACAATAGACAAGATAATTACCCACATCAGCGAAATAGTTACCAGCTCTATAAATCTATATTTAATGTAAAAAATTATTAGCCCCATTATAACTTCCTTTATGCTCGATTTTGTTCCTGCTGACTATAAATTTCGTAATAACAATTAAATAGTTTTCTTAGAGATAGGATAAAAAGGTATTTATAAAGGATAAATAATTTTAATAAATAATAATTACAATAATAATTACGTAGGCTCAGATTCGTTTAATAATTCATTTAATTATACATACATTAATTACAGTAGTCAAATTAATTTGCACATTTTTATTTATTTGAAACTTTAAAAAAATTTGTATTACTTATAAAATTAAATCTACTATATATACAATATTATTATACAATAAGAACAAAAATAATTGACAGAAAACAATTTTTTATTTTTTATTTTACACACAATTAAAAGGTGTGACTTTCTCACTTATATTCAAAATAATAATAACCAATAAAAAATAATCGTAGAACAGAGACAAAAATAAATTATTATAATAAGTTTTTTAACTAACCATTTTTATAAAAAGAAATACTATTTTGAGAGTTACATAAATTTTCAGAGAAAAAAAAAATATGATACCTAAGAACTAGGTGGATGTCATTTGGGTTAACGATGTTTCAGAAATATATTAACTTTTCAAGGTATTAAACAACTAGGTCTTTTGACCATTTAAAAATTTAAGCTGTAGGTCTCATTCTTACTATACAAAAAGCCTAGTTACTTCATTAGTGTTTTTTTTTTAAAATTTATATTAGTTGTTGGAGTTAATCAAAAAACGATAATATCCAGAAAAAGTTAGAATTTTCACAAAGAAATTAAATTTAGTAGGTTGTTCTTGGATAAAAAATATCTTTAAAATCCATAATAATTTCAAAGCTGACAGTATTAGCTTATTCTTAGCAAATTCTTTTTAGATAATTTTTAAACTTGTAATTTCTTTATACTTTTCAATTTGCAATTTTATTATAGATACATCTTTTTAAAATACCAATTATCTTTTGAAAATACATTTGTAAAATTTTTTTAAAATACATTTTTTGTAAAAATTCGATCAGTACTTAAGTTTAAGTACTTTTAAAAACTTAACTATTTCAATCAGGCTTGACGGATTTAATAAAGACATGCTTTAGTGTATGCCTATAATGCGCTTAAATAATAGCAACACTATAAAAGCCTATTAATTTTTTAAAATGAAATGATCCTAGCTTTTTTTCAAATATTGAAAATATACAATTTTTAACTTCTAACACCGGGAAAACTGAATTAAAGTGATTTAATATTTAATATTGGTAAATTAATTATAAAAGTAAATAGTTTGTAGATTTACAAAAATAAAAATAAAACACAAAATAAATAACTTTACATTGGGATAGAATAAATAATCATATTTTTATTATTATTATTTTTTTAATTTTAAAAAAATATTTTAATTTTTGATACAACAAAATGATTCACTACCATTTTTAATTAACAAATAAAAATAAAATAATTTATCAACTTATAACATAGTATAAACACATTCTTAATTTACAAAGTGAGAAAGTTAAACACCAATATGGTTCATATAATTATGAAATAATTTATTAACATTATTTAACATATATACAATATTTATAGAAAATCGTTTTTGCTTAATTATTTATCAATTTCTTTTTATATTAACGTTTTACTATCACAATATAATACAATAGAATGATGAGACTAGTTTAATATTGGTATGTAATGAGCTAATTTACACGGCGAATATTTACATACAAAATGATAAAAGTGATAACAAATTTAACAATTTTTATTTATCTTTGTTTTTCTTAATTTTAATTAACACAATTATTACTATTTCTTTTTATTAGTAAGCAAACAAAAGTTATAAACTTTTACATGAGTATACATTTTTTTTGTTATTTAACTTAATCAATTTTGTACTTTATTACAAAAACTTTGCTTAATTTATGTTTAAGTTATTTGATTCAGAAAGAAGGATTAATATTTAATTTTAAATTAGTTAAAAATTACTGTTGAGTAAGAATAAATAATCTTTATTTAATAATTATATTTCAACATTTTATTTTAACTTATTTAATTGAAAAATTGATTACTTTTTTCGGCTGAATTGCAGGAGAGGATACAGTCGAGAATCGCTTGGCGGCACAACTTTGCTAATAATTTATACACTTGAGAGATTATATTCCTTTGTCAAACAGTACTTTCGTATGATATAAACATTTGAGAAATTATATATGTATGATTGTTTCATAGGAGAGTGGATGTCCCTTTGTCAAAAAAATACCTTGGACTGAGGGCCCGCCATTTTTTCTATAGACCGTATCATATTCTTCAGTTTTACCCCTTTTTTCTTGTTATTTTTTCATATGTTTTAGACACATTATTATATAAATCGTATACATTATTTACTTAAAAAAAAAAAAAAAAAAAAAAAAAAATTAAAGAAATTGAAAAAAAGATAATACAACAGAGTAATAATTGTGTGGTTATTTTGGACAGATATACGACGTAACAAAATATACACCAAAAGAGAAAAATTCAAGCGGTAACAACTACAAAATTTGGATTATTTTTTCTGCAAAATTGGTCCAACACACACGAAAATAACTTTCTCTTATGAATAGTGATACTCATTTTAAATCAATAATTTATTGATAAGTAGGTAAATTTAAAAATTGATCAACAAGTAGTTTCAGCAAAATTAAATTTATTTTCACAATATTATCTGGAAAATTAGTTTTTTTTCCGGGAAAATGATTTATAAAGTTTAAAATTCGTATTTAAAAAAAAAACTTGATTTCAGAACTTTTTTTTTAAATTAAATCAAATAAAATTGTTTTTAAAGTTTTATTTATAATTTAAGCAGTATATTTTATTGAAAATTATATTAAATTATATTATATTAAATTTTTATTTAAAAAAATATATTAGGCATTTAAAGTAAAAGAAATTGGCTTGATTATTTTTTCATACATCAAAAAGCAGAAATAATCATAAATCCTATTTCCTTTTCAAAGGACTGTTAAGATCNGTCCGTTGAGAAGGTCTCCGATTTTCCGAGTGGAACGCAGTTTCGATATAGCGTCCACCGTAGAACGTCTAAAGATGCAAAGTGCGTCAAGTAAGACGCTGTGGTAAGATTCGTATTTATCCAAAAGCCGGTACCCGTGTAGAAGGCCGCTTTCGTTGTCAAGGAATACAAGAAGTTTGGAGTTCTTGTCCCTCGCTAGGTTGTGAGCAGGGGCCTCCATCATACCTGATATATGTGTGTGTGTGTGTGTGTGAATATGAATTTATACATATATTTTTTAAATATTTCTTTGGCAATTGAACATTCATAAAGTTTAATAACATAATATTTTTTTTAAGATACATAATTTTTCAGAACATTTTTTAATTAATTTATTATTTTGCCTTTAATTTTTATTTATTTTGACGGAATAAGAAAAACATAATAAATTAATTAGTTTAATTCTATCACAAACTCTATACATTTATTTTAAAATATAAAAAAATTACAGGGGACAATAACTTTAATAAATTTATAATAATGAAAACTTAATTTTTATTTAATATATTTACAATATAGACAAATTGGCAAGACACTAAGTAAGGCCAAGGATTTGTCCTGGGCAAGGAACGCGTCTTTAAGACGTATCACAGTCTAAAGAATTTTTATTTTTTACAAATTTTAAAAAAGGTTGACACTACTTGGGTAATATTACCTCTTGGTCAAATCCGATGTAAATAATAACTCACAATTTAAATACAAATGATGAATTTTGTGTTGTTTTGTTTTCTTTAAACGTTTATTTATTGGACCTAATTAGGCGATTAAGGGACAACGTTATTCGCTTCGATAGCTAATAAATTAGTAAAATCAATCAAAAATTTACATTTACCATAATATAAATTACATTGATTTTGGCAGTATTAACAATAAATAATAAAAGATTAAATAATAAACGATTAGTCGTAATTTTTCAGTTGCCCCTTAGACTTAACATTTATAGAAAAGAAAAAAAAGGCAATGAATGTCTGGTCTAACCAGCACAACTCGTTTTAAATCAAGGTTTCCCTTCAAATATAAATTGATAAAATTGGCAACAATTTATCTTACAATATATAATTTACCTATACAAAAAAATATGGAAGAGCGGTAAGATCCTATAGCTAAGTATAGGTACAAGCTTCGCAACAGTTAATGCGGGGCTGGTAACACAAGAAATAATAAGAAATGCGACGGCTCAGCTGTCCGGATATTGCTTTCGACACCAGGAGACCTGGTCGTAGACTCTGTCTAGCCTGTCGTTAAGTATTTTAATACTTTTTTCTGGCAGAGATGGTAAGATCTCGTTCGGAGAAACCCTGGACAGTCGTCCGTTGAGAAGGTCTCCGATTTTCCGAGTGGAACGCAGTTTCGATATAGCGTCCACCGTAGAACGTCTAAAGATGCAAAGTGCGTCAAGTAAGACGCTGTGGTAAGATTCGTATTTATCCAAAAGCCGGTACCCGTGTAGAAGGCCGCTTTCGTTGTCAAGGAATACAAGAAGTTTGGAGTTCTTGTCCCTCGCTAGGTTGTGAGCAGGGGCCTCCATCATACCTGGATTCCACTGCAGATTGTACAAGTTATTAACTACTCTATCGAGATTAGCAGTTAAATAATCGAATATTACTAAGTCCGACCACTGCGCCAGTTCTCGTGCACGCTCTAGCGGGACTTCCGTAATGTCCGGTGGGTGAAGTCTTCTAGATGTGTTTCTTAAAGGGCCGGGGATCCTGGCAGGTTCTAAATCGTCTATGAACTCCGTCAGGACTAGGGGACGACCCCGCGACCACTGTGCTAAAGTCATTTGTGACCTAACCCCTGACCATATTCTGTCTTCTGCGTCTACGGATCCCGGGGCGGAGGGTGCTAAATTAGTCAGACCCAGTTCTCGACCGAGATAAAAACTAAAAAGTTCACCTTGGATCTGATCAGTGTTTTGCCTGTACCTTGCACAAGCTTTTACTCCTCCTTCAAACGTGACGAGACGGTTTTGCATTCTTCCGCAGCCGTCCTCGATTTTAACTACGGGGTTCGACGAAACGAAATTCTCCCAGGATCTAGCTTCGGCTTCACCGTAACCGTGGGGCAGACTACTTTCCACGTCTCTGCTCCAAAAAATACCGTCTACCATTCCGCTTCTTTTTGGTGGATCGGGTTTGGTCCTATTTACGACGAAACTCACTCCGACGAAGGAAGGCTTAGGAAGCGTACGAGTACTTAGGTTAGGCCTTGGAGACCTGTGGTCCAACGCGTCGGGAAACACGTAGACGGGTATAGTGATGCCCAATCCCAAGCCGAGTGTGAAGGCTAAGAGCGCCGTGCACAAATAAATAGTCCTTCTGAAGGCCATTCTATCCGGGTGATGTCCTCCCGGGGGATAGAGCAGAGTCCGTAGGACGGTAGTGTACCTGCTGTAGGGTCTCCACTTGTCCGACATGCTCGTCAGTCCGAGGCGCCCTCCCCGGACTCTTGTCCAGACGACTTCATGGAGGAGAGGCCGGACCCCACCACGGTGTTTGTTCAGCCTCGGGACTCCGGATCGTGTGGGCCGCCTCGACGATTAACATAGGTTTACTTAGGCCACTGCTTACTCAAACACTCGAACGATCTGTAACAAAGAACATCGTTAGAGCTTCTAACTGTAAAGCCCCCTCTCGAGTCCCTCCCGTATTTACCTTGGCCCGCACTATTTGTCCCTATCGCTCCATTATCGATGCGCATGCCTCGGGCCTTACACCGTCACTCCAGGATTCCCTTCAATATAAAATATTTCTTCCTCCGCCCATCAATACCAATCTCCGAAAAATCTAATTTTAAAAATATTTCCTTATCTACATAAATTACTATGACTAGATTATTAGTTATTCATTTATATCTATAAAACATTACGAGCAGTCGATAACTTAGATAGAAAATGGACACGACTATTCCCAAAAATTATTATTATTAGACTTAAAATATCTAGGCTATTAATCAAATTTAAAGTACCTATACAACCAGCAATATTAAACTAGAATAAAGTGGGGCCAAAGTATTATATTTATATTTAGTTTGAGTTGAAGTATTTTTCTCGAAACCAACCATAGGGTATGAGAAGACATTTTGGCACAGAAAAAAACTCAAGAATTCGATGTAAAGCTTGAGGACGATGGCCTTCATGCATATGTATTGGACGGACCTTTTGTTTTTAGTCCGAAGAATAGCCAAGCATAAAAGGCCATCTCCCAAATTCTTCGAGTTCTTAATATACTTCGACTTAATGGTACCAGGGAATCTTCTTCTTTTTTATATTACTTTATTTTTGCTTATTTTTTTACCCTGCCAGGCCGATATGTGCTTGCTCAGGTGCTTTAGATGTGAAACTTTTCATCTTTCACGACCTTTGAAGTAAAAAACTCAAATTTCATAAATATTTTTATCAGTAAAACACTATTTATAAAATTATTAAAAATGTTGTGATACATCAAGTACCACCCAGGTAGATAAGGATTTCTCTATTTTATAAGTATTCATACACAATTAGCATGTAATCTGAATTTTCTGCATGCTAAATTTACGAATGCGCAATAATTTAACGAGGTATGTAGTAAGTATTGTCATTTAAGAAACTGTCTCAATTTGGAGAATTTATGGCTAACATTATATACAATCCTAATTTTATTAGTACATAGAAGACATATATATTTAATCAAATCATAAGAGAATGTCACTGACACACATTAAAATAAACATACACGTGAATAATTTGAATATTTTAAAATTATTTTTAATCTTAG
This sequence comes from Gerris buenoi, assembly GCA_001010745.2. NCBI lineage: Eukaryota > Metazoa > Arthropoda > Insecta > Hemiptera > Gerridae > Gerris > Gerris buenoi. Next base: position 737,191 of record KZ651039.1, read on the forward strand.
TTAGGAATAAATAAAAAAAAGTAGAATTTAAATTAATCAAAATTAAAAACTATGAAGGTAGGCCTATAGTCCTAGCAGCTATATCATAATGATAAGCTATATATATATATATATATATACATCATATATATTATTTATAATGTTAATAATTGATAGAATATATACTCGTATAATCTTTTATTTACTTTTCTGCTTTCATGTTTTTTACTTCTAAATTTACCAAAGCCATAATTCATTCCAAGGCTCAACATTTTTATTTTCTTATATAAAGAAGAATAATGGATTTACACGTTTTTATGTCCCTTGAGTCCAAAAAAGTGGTTTTTAAAAAGTGTCTGTCTATCGTCTGTCGTCTGTACAGACGGAGAGCCTAAATTACTGGGCCGATTTTTACGAAATTTGGCATATATGTTAAAAAAAATAAGAAAATCATAACCCGAGGTGTAAATCAATAAATTAATTTTAGCTCCAAATTTGGGTGTGCTATCCCCGAAAAACTGAAAAAAACGAGAAAAACTATTTCTCAAAAACGGTTCCGACGATTTTTATTAAAAAATTCTAAAATGCTGTTCATTTAAATACGAAAAAAATATGGAAGTGCGGTAAGATACTTTAGCTAAGTATAGGTACAAGCTTTGCAACAGTTAATAATGTGGAGCTAGTTGTTGGCAAAGAATTGTTGTTTTCCAGTCTATTATTGTTTTAAAACCAAGGTTTAAGGCGAAGGATCAATTAAGTACTCTGATAATTGGAATATATAACCGGGTAAATTAAGTTTTAAGATGAAAATATTTAATAGATAAATGTGAAAATGTCGTTACCCTTCGTGTAATATCTGCAATGAATTCAGCATCGATGTTACGAAATGTCGACTGAGGGTCTCACAATAAATTGTTTATTTCCATACCTCTTTTTAAATCTGTTAAATAAAGTCAAGGGTACTTGCTAGTTGCTAATTCACTATCTGAAGATTTTTTATTGGCGTGTAATGTTGTATCAAATAAAACAGGATCGATATGGGGAATGACGAGCTAGCTATAAGTTAACGAGACGGGAAGACCGTGTCAAAACAGAAGGGAAAAAGGATGGGGACGATAATGTATCGGGACGAGGGAAGAGATGGGCGAGGAGACGAACCTTGACGTCTATTGGCCGGATCTGACGGAGAAGGAAGGGGGATAATTTCATAGAGCTGTAATTTGTAGTTCGGGATGGCTTCGGGTGGGTTCTTTATTTATCGTTTATGGTTCTCTTTCTCCGGAGAAAGAACTGAGAAGTAAGAGGGGATAGTTTGGCACGGCCCAGGCTACCTGTTTATACCTGGGCGACTCGCCGCTCCTAAATCAAGGGCCGACCTCACGCTGCGGCCTCGTCATATAGCACGATAAACAGGGCAAACATTTACAGCAGTCCCGGCTCCAACAACCACTCGCACCGACACGCACTTATCTGCCTTAACTCCACCGACCCCGACTATTTGTGGCTTCGCTCAAAGAATCAAGCAGAATTACTATCCGTTCTACTGACTTGCGTCAGTTCGTATTAGCACTGCTAACCACTCAACAAATTCAATAGTCTAACTCTAAATAATTTTAAACAATTCGTCCGATTAATATCAATCGCTATAATCACCCTTTATTCACTTAACTAATGAGAGGAAGTTATAATTTATGGCAATAAAAAAGTCACGAGTGAAGCAGAATGCCTCTTTTCTTTCCTTTTTTTAAAGTTATAAAAATGAGCGATATTTGTATAGTTTATTCTAACAGATGTATATTTTGATTTCAGCTCACTAAAATAACACAAGTCATTACGTGATTAATTATAAAATTTAATTTTTATTTTTATTTATATTTTTACTTTTTGTTAAAAAAAAAAGAAAAAAGAAAAACGATTCCATTTTACTGTTACTGTGAAATGTATTATATATAGATCGCAAAAGCAACTCTATTTGTAACAAGTATTTTAAATCTACTTAAACAAATAAACTTATTCTATTCTATTGTTTAAAAAATTGAATTAGACATTAAAAATAAAAAGATTTTGAACTACAAAAGATAGACAATCTAAACTTACTTATCGAATAAACGAAAGGAAGAACAAAAAGCTCAAGATGGATTTTCTGGTCAAATGTGCCCCTATCAATTTTACAAAAACTTAATTTTAAAAAAAGCATTGAAGGTTTAATTTTAACCTAGAAATGGCTAAATATTTAAGGCTTTGATTTCAAAGCTTTGATACCAATAGATCATCTGTTTTTAAAGAAATTTGCTAATAAAATCGGCTTTAAGATATTTATAAAATTATTCTAAAAGCATATAAGTTTGGAAAGACGTTTATCTTGTTGAATATAATTTGATATGAGAAATGTTATTTTTAATTGTCACGGTCCAGTTGTTAAAAAAAGGTGTTTCAATGCAAATAGTTTTTAGAAAATATGTATTTGAATGAGTTAGTAACATTTAGCAGTACAAGAGTAGCGAACTTAAACTCGACGGAAAGAGGATTAATAAAATGAATATTAGAGAAGGGCAAGAGAGAAGGATAAAGATAAAACGTTTAACCTTGAAAAATTCAGAGTACTTGGGGATCAAGAATGAATGGGGCAGTTAAAAGAGTTTGACGGGGATGTCAGGTGTCAGGTGGGGTCTGTAGGCGGATTATTTGGGTTGAGTCGCTCTGCAGGAGGAAGAAAGGGTAGGGGATGGTCAGTTAGTGTGGACCCCCTAGAGGAATGTCAGTCTTTTCTCTTCAAGGCTTACAAGCCATCTTCTTCAAAATTCCTTCTAGGTCAAACCTTCCTCTTCATAACTAAAACACCCGGGGCCTCTCAAACAAATAATATACAATAAACCCTATTAATAATAATAATGTAACAAACCGAAAGTGAATAACTAAGAAAACCGATACTTCTTAAAACTCGAAATTCTTTAGGGTATCCGTGTAAAAAGATTATGAAACAAATCTAAAGTACGTACACTAATAAATACCACAGGCAGTTAATTCACAGATCAGCCAATGAATAGTTCAGTGTACAATCATGTATCAAATATAATAAATGCGTTATGAATTTTATGATCTAAATGAACTACAATTCGATGTGACGTTCTGGTAGATTGACCGAATAATAAACTTTTTAGATTTTTTTTAACGAAATGAAAGGTAAGGACTTAATAATATGATTAACCGATTGAGGATAATCAAGATATTACCCGAAGATTTATGGGAAAGAATATTTAAGAAAAATAATAAAAAGATGTGTCCAAAATATAGTAATAACCCGTAAAAAAGTCATATACTCGTATCTTGAATACGTGTTCAAACTTAGGAGGGATTTTTTGTAACATCGTAAAAAACAATAAAGTACCGAATCGTGTCTGGGTGATGTTTTTTAAGAGAAGACGAGGATGAAGATGGAACGGTACATAAACAAAATTTGGACACGGGCCCAGAACAGTCTGACTGTCTGAGGTTCGAACTCTCAAAACGGCAATAGTATAGAATTGGAAGCAAGATCTGTCCCGTTCCAAATTCACATTGCTAAGTAGGCAGTTTGTATTCGAAGTAAGCTGGATCTCGGCCAACTCGAATCCGGACGAGATGTCTGTATTATCGACACAAAAGCTTTTGATGGATTCCGAATTGGACGCGGAGGGGAGCGGAGACGGACCCCGTCCCGGAGGTGTAACCTTTATCACTTTCCTCCGGAGAATTTATGGTTTTGTTATAACTCAACGGCGTCGCGGAGGGTAAAAATGTCCTCATTCCCATGCATAAAATATGTTGATGGAATCAATGAACACTGCATAATGTGGCAACTTACAAATAAGATGCGGATCTAAACGGCATAAATTTTGTCTTTACCCTCTCGAGAGAGTATTGGAGGTAATTGTCGTATGGAAGACGAAGAAAATGGCGAGAAGTTACTGCATATTTTCAACAAAATAAAAAAGAGATAAAAAATAAATAAATAAAAAGATTAGGGGGGTTCAAAAAGATGCAGTCGGCCTGTTTTTTTCTTCTTAACTTCAGGCATTGGCAATAATTCAAGTCAGTCGTATCTTGGGCCGCTTATTGTTGCTAATGGTTCTCAAGAATAAAATGTAAAAGTACGGATTGAACCATTTTCTCTCAGGGTGGTATCCACCCAATCATCTTTAAGTACTATAATTTCACGAATAAGGTATATGTTTTTGCTACAAGATAATGTTGATGATGAAAATTTTCAATTTAAAAGATTCTTAGCAGCTAATTGGTGAAATAAATACTGTCACTAACTTTTACCGAAAAAACTAAATAATATACTTATTATAATAGGACTTCAAAAGAGGAGTATTGCTTCTCTCACAGCTCTTGATTTTTTTACTTGTTCCAATATTTTATAAATTTTGTTAGTAGTTTGTACCCTATTATACTTCTTCAAGTAATAGAGTATTAGAGTGAAGATTGCGCGAAAATTTGATTTCGAGTTTGAGTTTAGCTACGCGTTTTAGGTCCTCTCAGTCCAAAAAGTTGTTTTTAAAAGATGTCTGTCTATTTTTCTCTTTATCCAATTACGTTTTGAAGTTGGAGCACTGAGCAAGTAGTCACTAGTAGCAAGTAGCAAGTAGCCAGTAGCCACAGAACTATAGGATATAGAGATCACGTAGTATCATTTATATAATCGAGTAGTGTCCGTCCATACGGCAACGATGACGCACAAAATTATTTAAATTATTGCTAAGCTGAGGCAACCACAATTATTCCATTAAAAATAAATGTTTGTTATGATTTGTTGGTCTTTAAATATATATATAATGACTTATCCAATATTTACTTTAATCTTATCAAAATTTAGTTATTTTAGTCCATTGCCACAGGTCTAAGGGCTCGTTTTATATAAATCAGTTCAGTGATGGATAGAATTTAAAGATTAAAATTGTTATCACTAAACTAGTCTGTCGTGATTAATCATTAGGTAATGTGATTTAATTGTTAATAATTGGTCGGGTGATAGTGCCAGTCTATTTTAGAATTGTGTGATTAAATTTTGTGATTCATTTACTTAATTCTACTTTTTTATCTAAATATTAATTTAAGCCCGTGCTTAACGGCTCTTAAATAAATAAAATAAAATGAAGGCTTATTTATAATGTTGGATGTTAACACAGGCCAAACCTTGTATCAAATTAAAATAATGAGGACATTTATAGGACATTTTTGTTCCGACATTAAAAAGCAGTCAGATGGAAGGAAGTAAAATTATAATTTTATGCTACTCACAGCTGGTTTTAAGTCGTAATCTCATATAAATACTTTAATTTTTTTTTAAAAGTTTAAATATATAT
>KZ651039.1:758388-773257 GCA_001010745.2 Gerris buenoi
GGGGGGGGGGGGGGGGAGCTAGGTTTCATGAAAGCAAAACACCTGACTTGACTATGGAAATATATATTTTTCCTCTTTTCCTGTGAGCTAGGGGGGGGGGGGGCGGCCTATTGAAGGAACGAAATAAAAATCTTTATTAGAAGAACTGAAACTAGGCGCCATTTTACTTGTTTTAGTTATTATTCGCTATGGATTATGAACATTTTATACTACGTTTTTATTAGCTTGCATTCTTGTTTGTTTGTGGGTCCAAATCTTGCAATCGATTTTTAACTAACTTCCCGAGTGGCCAGACATTTGAAACTTTTAGAGTAGCTCAGAACACGATGACAATGCATTATTTTAATACTTTCAGTCATCTTTCAGCAGCATTTAATTCGTTTTCAGCAAATTTTGCTGTATGGAAGGTTAGTTAGAGGGAAGTAGTTAGGAAAAAGTCCGCAATTTACTTTATTTGTTTTGACATGACCTATTTTACGATCTTCAATTTGATTTGGGTTTCAAATTTACAATTTATGACAAAAAATTTAAAAATGTAGTATATAAAAAAAGATCTTTTTATCTTGTAATTATTTATACTAACGGTGTTATTGTACGAAGTTAAGTTTTCCATATACATTTAATGGCAGCGATTTAGCACTGGCGGCGTTTTATCGCTGCAAGCTGCAAATGTTAAATGCATGCAGCATTCATATTAATATGCATTAGAAAATAATGTAGTCAAATATAAACATAAATAAATTAAGTTCACTGTTCACTGAATAGATCTTACTTGTTAAGTGGCATATTTCAACAGATTAGATGACTGTAAAAAAAGTTAATAATATAGTCATATTTATAACAAGTGAATCATGCATTTTTTTCGAAACACCCACCTAACACATTTAGCGATAAAGTAATGCATTTACTGCATTGCATTATGTATAAATTAATATCTAATAGCTAAATTTATAAAGGTTTTTTGCTGTGGATCGGAATGTAAAATAAAATAAATAAATTTTGTAAGAAATTCGAGAAGGGAAAAAGAAAAATTATTCCAATAAATCTGTCGAAGATTTTGTTTTTAAATAGTTTAGTGGCAATAGCTAATTTGTGAGTTATTTAAATAAAAAAAAATAAAAAAATGTAAGCCAGTTTTTAAATCATTAACAAGAAAGCTTATAAAAGTATTTAAAGCCCATATTGAAAAAAAAAATTAAATCAAATCACAACCATTAACTAAACATTAATCATAGATTATAAATACTTAATAAATTACACAAAGAGCATGAAATACCACTTAAAAAATCAAAGGGAGAAAAAAGAATTTGGAATTCATACATTTTTTTTTTTTTCGGGGAGGTTTTTTTTTATACATTAAAAAGATATTCACTTATCAAATCAGAAAAAAACATTCCAAACGGGATTTTGATTAGAAAATCACGTTAAAGTCCGCACCGAAAGGGAAAAAACAAACCAATAGGAAACAGTATGTTTTTTTTTTTTTCAAAAATAGTCATTCAAAATAATGGTCACTATAAATTATTAAACAAGATAATCTGGGGGAGTTTAAGAGGAGAAGGTTAGGCTGATAGGAGCATGCGCAGTAAAATCAAGTTTCAACCCAGATAACTTATGCTAATTCACTCTCTGTATACTCTACAAGTTAGGAGCAGGCCCAGTCCAATAAAAATAAAACATGCTAATTAAGAATTATAATTATAGTTAGAGACCCTCTGTTTCCAACCACTCGAAGCACTAGCTCTTTTTTCCCCTCTAATGATCCTTAAAAAAAAGGGGCAGAAAAAGAATTTAAAAAGACAACTGTGTTATAATAAGCTTATTTATAATGATATGGCAATGGAACTTTTATTTAGTTTGAAAGAAAAAAATTAAAAGATACGATTTTATACTATAACAACAGTAATAGAAAACAGTTTTAATAAAGTGTAATTAATAATTAAAAATAAAAAAATATAATGATGATAATTTGATTGGACTTACATGAATTGTTTGATTGTCGAGGGAATTATAAGTCAAAGAAAAAACAGATGCAGTTGTTGTCGAACGAGTTAATGAGGTTAGGACGGTTTGACGTTGCGGTGAGGCGACCACAGGACGACAAACCGAACCTGAATACCTCGGCTTGCTAACGTTACATCCCTGTATTATATCAATCGTCTTGACATGTACAGACAGTCGTAACTTTAAAAACATTATTATATTTAATTCGCCAAGCAAACAACTTACTAAGAATCATAGAGTGCTACTAGAAATAGTATTTTAAAGCTGGGCTTGTTTCTCAGTTATTGAAAGTGGTTTCAAAAGTAAATAATGGGCATTTTGTGAACTGTTAAAAATATTGTTCGGTCACGGAGATAAAAGAGATCTGTAAACAAAGCGAGTATGGAATTTATTGAGATGGTGAAAAGGTGTCGCCCTGATAGTACGGCCTGCCGTAAATATACCGACATGTTAGAGGCCTGATAGTACGGCCTGCCGTAAATATACCGACATGTTAGAGGCCTGATAGTACGGCCTGCCGTAAATATACCGACATGTTAGAGGCCTGATAGTACGGCCTGCCGTAAATATACCGACATGTTGGAGGCCTGATAGTACGGCCTGCCGTAAATATACCGACATGTTAGAGGCCTGATAATACGGCCTGCCGTAAATATACCGACATGTTAGAGGCGTGAAAGGTAGGAGTCGAGGCCGGACTGCCGGACCTCAAGCCACCGGACTATTCTAATAGGATATTTATAGAAATACAAACCTCTTGAGTCCTACGGCTCTGTTTATACAGCCGTCACTTTCCGACCGTTCCTCTCAGTATCCTCGGTTAAAAATGAAAGCCAGTTTAAAGAAACGTCCTTAATTGGAGCGCGTTTATGATTGGCGTGGTAACGTAGCCTGATTCACCCGGTTCTCTTCTAGTTCTGTACTCGTCCCGACCGTTCCTCGGTAGGGATCCGATTCGGATCGTCCCTCGAGGGCAATCTACCGGAATCTCGGAATAGGGGCGGACCGGTGGTCCGGTGGCAGGGAGTTCTTAGTGAGGAGCCCGGAAGCCCGGAGCGGCCTCGTGTAGTCGGACAGACCGCTACACGAGGGCCGGAGATACTGAAACCTATTCGAGCCTTTCCGAGACACCCCGGGCCGGCAGTAAAAGGGTCCCGAAGTCTCTCCCTCGTGTTGTTCTGTCGGACGGAAAGGGAGAGTGACTGTTGATTTACGATTGAATGCGCCACTGCGGCACAGACCCCGCAACCCGTACATGATTTACCGCTCGCCTTCCATCGCCTTTCTTTTTATCGTACGGTCTTTACCTTCGCCACGTCTCTCGGCCCTCGCTCTCTTTCTTCCTACCTCCCTTCTACACGATTCACCACAACATTTATACGTATACAAACAACACCGCAACGGGGATAAACTCGCCGATCGCTTCCATACTTCCATCCCGTTTTAGCCGACATCTCAGTCTTTTCGTCTTCCGTTTCAGACTCGACCGAATTCGCTTTTTCTGTCGTCGTCGTCGTCACTCCGTTTCGCCTTCTTTTTCACCGATTTCATTCTGGCCCGTTCTTCTCCTCCGCACTCACTCCTTCCGCCACATTATACAATAGGGTCGTAACCCTACACCTCACAAATACTCGCACATGTAACTTGGCTTACACACCATTACTCTTGTAGCGGACAAGACGGGATACCTGCACGCGTATTACTTCTCTCCCCTGTTTCACTCATATTCCATAACACGCAGCCGACAAATTTATATAAAAAAACATGACTGATTTAACTCCTCATTTTAATTATTTTAAATGAAATATTGTTCTTTATAAACTAACCGTAGAAAACAGGAATAGATAATTAAGTTAGACCTTCTGAAATCAACACCACTCGGCTGCATGTTAAATAATATAAATTAAATGAAACTATTCAAGACCATAAATACGATTTTATTTGAGACTTTCTACTTTGTTCTCATTACGAAGTTTGAGTGAACACTTCGTTTGAAGCTTTAAAAAATAGCCTGCCAATTAGTGTAACACAAAGCTTCATTGCGTCCTATGGCGCATATTTTTTGAAGCTTTTACAAACAATTATTGCAAAAAAAAAAAAAAAATGTAACCTGTCAAAATTGCTTTGATTTTGTACATTAATAGTAAGTCTCAATTTAGCAAATTTTAATGAGCCCAGACGTTTGGAATGTATTATGCGACCATCTGTGGGCTACATTCAACAAACCATCCAAATTTCTTAAAACTAGATAAATACTTTCATAGAAAAAACTCAGAAGAGAAACCAATAGGATCAAAAATTCAAACTTATATGGGACTATCAATAGCCTAATTATAACCTACCACTAAAATTTCAATCAAATTGGACAAGTAGATTTGAAGGTATGTTAGTTGGCAAAAATTGTAGACTGGGAGACACAGGATCAAGTATGTTCTTTGAGTCTGAAACGGTTTTCTGTCATAGAATATTTTAAATTATAGGCTTCAAGAAATTTCGTTTTTTCAGAATGATTAGAGCGTTCCTAAGTTATCGTTACCCTATCTCCGGTACGCTCGGAAGCAATATAGTCTGCTAATTGAGAGTGGTACAATAGCTTCCCTCCATCCTGTCATATACTTTATTGATGTTATGTTTTTACATCTTATTACTAATAATTAATTTGTGTTCCCCTTTTTTGTGCCCAATTTAAAAAATTTATAGACAGAAATTCGTTTCAGACATCAGAGAGTACTTTTGGCATCGTGTCTGCCTGTCTGACATTTTAATTTTGACAAACGATCCTAATCTATCAAATATCATATGAGTATACTTTTAAAGATATAAGTGTTGATACGAGACCAAAAATGAAATTCCTGATTTCAAAAACGGATTTCTGTCCAGAAATTGAAGCAATTCATTCAATTTTTAATTCAGTAACAATGCTACCCTTAAAGTCGTGTCCTGACTACCGAACCGAACAGAGGAAACGAGCCGTAGTATTGGTCTCTGCGCATGCCCAGTTTGAGATGCGCAGGCGCACTTTAGATTGGGCATGCGCAGAGACCAATGCTCGGCTCGTTTCCTCTGTTAGGTTAGGCAGTCTGGACACGGCTTTACTGTATGGAAGTAAAAGGGGGAAAAAAATTGTTGTGGAGAAGGTTGTTAAACTATAACATTAATTAACTACACGAATGGGATGCGAAAAACTCGTGTGTCACAATAATTGGCAGACTTTTTAATGTTGTATGTGTAATAGAAGTAAAATTAACCAATAAAAGTTTTTTATGAGTTTATATATTACGGCATTAAATTCGAAATGAATAAAAATAAAGTTTTTTTAAAAAAAAAAAAAATCATTATAGTTTAAACGAAGTTAGGAAGATGATAAATGCGTAGGCGTTCTCATCCTCCTGGAGTGTCGTAAGTTTTGTCACAAAAAAACTGTTCTAATTTATTCTCAAGTCCTTGATCTATATTGAATATAAATATGGAAATAGCTTTATTCCTATTATTTTTTCTTGTATATTTAATACTGCTTTCTTTGCACCATTGTGCCACAAGCTGTTTAGATGTATTAGGTACATGATGAAACGAACTACTTAATATCTCAGCTTGTCTACCGTCCTATTACTCTTCATGACACAAAATAAAAAAAACTCTCTTACTTCTACCTCCCATTCAATTCTGAGCTCAATCTAAATGCAATTTATTAGAAGTTCAGGACCTCCTGTAGCCTCTACCACTACAAGACTTATATACAATGAGAATGATATATAATACTATTCTGTCATATGAATTGACCTCGGTCATTTATTAAAAAGTTTACAGTACTCGGGTTCTGTATGGGGAGTTGTTGGAAGTCGAAGAGCCCAGAACAATGGTACGGCTGTTTGGTTTGACTGCCTAAGCAACCAATAATAATCGTAAAGTATATTAACCCATTACATAACCCTCTCACTGTTTTCTAACCTAATCACTATTGTTTCTCGATATACAAGTAAAAAGTTGTCTCTGATTTTTTTTTTTTTTTTTTTTTTTTTTTTTGCAGTATACATTTTTAAATTCTAGAGAGGATATCTCTCTTCGAGCATTTTTATTATACTCGTATCCCATGACTTAAGACTAGAGACCAAGAGTAATGTCTTCGTTAAGAAAATAAACCTCACTAATGACTAGTTGTCGAAAAGAGATGCCCATTATTGTCTTAAGCCAATAATTAACTAAACCTATTACAGTAGAATCCCGATATATCGTATCTTCAAGGGGTCGAAGAAAAAATACGATACATCGAGTAGTTCACTAAATCGGGATTATGAAATAGTGATGGTAAAAAAAGAAAAATTAATGTAATAATTAAGACTTTTATTTATTTTGCACATAAAAATACACAGTGTATGATCATAAAAAAATTAAATATGTACTAGGTTTAAAAAAGAATTATAATTTGTTTTTGTTTTTAATTAAACCATTTGTTCGGGTGTTATCCATAGCATTTTATCCGAGTAGAACAGGAGGTAAACAATCAAATCTTGGAAAAGGGTCCTCTCCTTTCATATACGTTTAACCGCGATTTTTCTCAGAATTATAAAAGTTAATTCCTTCATCTAGAATCTAGGCTGTCCAGGAATTACATTTGGTTTGGACACAATCACACTCTCCCCCTTGAGTCTTTTTTTAATGCCGATCAAACGTCTCGCGAGAGTTCTAATTTTTTCCCCTAAGAATGTTCCCTCCAATAGGTTCCTTAGTAATTCGGAATTAATAAAAAAAACACTTAATTAAGACTTCCTCTAATTGTAGTGAAGTGTGAACTGTTTTTATTTTTTTCTAAGACGAGTAAAACAACAGATATAACCAGTAAATAAGCAAAATCTTGGAAATTCCCCCCTCCATTCATACGTTTTATCGGGATTATTCTCCGAATTATACGAGTTATAAGACGTTTATGTTCACCTCGAAAGGGAAAAAAATACGTTATACTGAGGGGACCGAAATACATTGGTTTTATACCAATTATCGGGATTTTTTCAAGGGACTGGCAATAATATACGATTTATCGGGATATATGATATAACGGTATATGAAATACCGGGATTCTACTGTACTAAATAAATAGTAATGTCCTTTTAGAACCTCGACTGTGTTTTTTCTCCAATGTGTGATAGCGACTTATCATTGAGGTAGTTCAATAACCAAACAAAGTCTTCACACAAAAAAAAAAAAATAAATAAAAAAATCTGTCCGAAACAACTCAGACGGACTTACTCATACGCGTGTTCATAATCTCTTAGATTATTGTGTTCTCCATTTATTAGTTTTAGAGTTTTCGTAGGAAAATTTATCATTAAAATAACTTCTCGTCGGCGGGGAAGTGAACTCGGCCTCTTTCTTGTTAAAGCTATTTTCTCAGGAACTAGATTTTTCCAAGGGAAAAATACTTTATCGTTTGATTCGTATTTTAAATGGACTACATTTAAGAATTTTTAATCAAAATGTTTGAAAACGTTTTCGAGAATTTTTTTATTAGGGTTTTTGGGGAGTGGCGCCCCCAAATTTGGAGCTTATATTCATTCAGAATTTAATTTATTTAGACTGAGGGGACGTCAAAACGTGTAAATTCATCAAAATGTAAAAATCAAATTTTCCCGCCATCACAATACTTTCTCATTATATATGAAATTAAATATGTAATTGAAACAATCCACCAGTTTCGGCTATTCTACTAATATCCACCGGATTATCTGGTGGTTACAGAATATGTAAGATCAAGTGCACTCCAAAGTCATTCTGTATAATGACTAGATTGTCTGAAGAAGGCTGCTTTAGAACAGCCGAAACTGGTCAATTGATTCAAGTACAATTATTCTATTTGTGTGAAGTCGTTTTTTGGTCATTGAAGTCAATAATATTCTAGGCCCTAGGCTATAGAAATTAAGGCTCTAACGCCCTTTGACGATAGAAAAAGCGATTATTCGGCTAAAATTAAAATTTATATTATTTAATAAGATATATCACCAAAATCTAGTTATCGATTCAACGATTCAAAGTGGAAATGTGCTAAATACAATTTATTAAATTTTGAAGACGAAGAAAGAAACGGGTAAAACGTTATAAGTATTAATACTTCCAAATATATTTTAAATTTTTTTTTGAATAGGTACATAAATAAAATGATTACAGAAGAATGTTAAAAGTGGAGGGGAATAACACTCAAGATAAAAATATGCAGAGCAGTGACAGAAATTTCACATTTACAGCATTTCTTTCTCTATCTGATACAAACGCATCGTATTCTTGTCATTCGTAAGTTATTCCGTTTGTGGTGATGAAGGACCAACACGCAAGAGGGTGGAATAAAGGAGTTGCACATCATATTATTATATTTACGTATTTAATAAGAAAGAAAAAAATGTGGACACTAACTTAATAATATAATGAAATAGTATTAAAAACCAATTTCGTTATTTTATTGTTATTTTTTAAAGTGGGGAAACGACTTTATTCGCCATTTTTTAACACCTGTCTTCATCCGCCATTTTGGATTTTAAAAAGGTATAACATATGGTCAAGTGATTAGGAGGCTTATTGTCGTTTTTTTAACCACCATTTTCAACTGTATACAAAGTGACATTCCTATCACACGGCAGGAAATAATTTGAAGATGACCAATAATGGGAGTTATGAGTGACAACAAAGACACACACACAGACAGCCAAACATACAGCTAAAAACCACTCAAATGGTCTTAAAACACCTAAAGCGGATAATTCCTCAATATATAGCAAAACAGTGGGAGTTATGAGGTGGCAACACAAACAGACACAGACAACTAGCTAAAAAACCACACAAATGGTCATAAAAACACCCGAAACAGTGAATTCCGATGAAATCTCATTTTCGCATTTCTTGGGTGAAAATAATTAACACTTTCGGCTCCGCTGGTGCAACTAGAGTTGCTTCCCGGGCGCCTTTTTTTTACTAGAAGCTAAATACAACGAAGACTTTTTGTACCGGAAGGTTACAATCTATTCTCTATGGTTACAATTGAACCTAGTAAACAAGAGAAGGTTATAACTTGTAAAGATTTGCGTAACTGCACTCTGTATACTGTATAGTCTCTCTCTTTAACATGTTATATTTTATGTAATACGTACTATTTAGTATTTTTTCTTTATGAGAAATTCTTTATAATTAATGATTAAATTATAATAGTAATTTTTTTTTCAATTCCTTTAATTTGTACAGCAAAAAAATTGCGAAACAGAAATCTTTCGGAATAAATTTTTCTTAAAACTATTTTAAACTTTACAAGGCTAAGATTTATAATAAAGAATACTAATAAGACTGTTCTTTGTTTGAACAAATGAAGTATTTTGATAGTTTTATTTCGCTGAATAATATTCAATAAGACTAACAATTTATCATTTCTTTATAATAAATCCTAGTCATTACTTTTAAATACACTACTCATTATACCCCGGAGTATAAGTAATGTTGATATAATCATATTACATTAATCTTTGAAATCAAAACAGCTCACCTAAATTTCATGAAAGCTTAATTATTCCCTTTATTGTTATTAAATAATAAAATTAAGGAGAAATAGACTGCCAATATGTGTTTTGTGTGGCACATAGCTTCCACTCGTCCTATTTCGTATGATTGTAAAATTATTTTATTTTCCCCCGTTATTTTACATCGGTCATCATAGTTCTGATTTTATAACATGAATTACAACACGTGCACTTTAATGAAACTCTTTAGAAATATAGGGTAAGTGACCCGAATATGAGACCCTTTTTTTGGTTTTGGTGTAACTCAGGATTTAAATAAATAAACAAAACAGTTGATGTGACAAAACAATTAATAATATATTGTAATTCAATGGCAAATGTTTCAAAATAATTAAAAATGTATATTTCTTTAGAAAAAATTTTTTTTCTAAAAAAAGTCAAAATTTTGAGATTTACAAAAGTGGTCCTAATATGAGACCCTCTGTTTAAAACATTTGCATGATTTTTAAACTAATGTTTTACACTTTCCTCTCATTAATGGCAGTATTTGCATTAATACATACATCTGAAAAACAAAAATCAGGCATGATTTGGTAATATAAAAGAAACTGTGCCTAATATAAGACCCTGCCTATGTTAGGCCCGTGATGGGTCTCATATTAGGAACAACCACGTTTATATATTCTAGAACGAATTTGTGAGGTTAGGATTGGTATAAACTTAAAAAGTGAAATACATGTCTTCACCTTGTCTAAATAGCTATCATTATATTATGAATAGATTTTAAGTTAATNTGATTTTTTAACATGAATTACAACACTTTCACTTTAATGAAACTCTTTAGAATTTATAAATATATATCTGTAAATATATTCATATTTAATACTGAATTCTAGCTAAAGATTTTCTTTTGCGAGGTTCTGTGTTCACACTAACGTTTTTAGTGATTTTGCAGAACTCAAAAATTGGTAAAGTACGAGCTCTCTTCTCATGATTTTCTTGAAAGGGTGTGAAAAAATTGTGATCAAAACATTTCTTTTTATTAAAAAATATATATATTATGTTTATTGCACTAGGGAAATTAGAAAATTACTCCAATGAAAATTTGCTAAAGAAAATGAAACAAATACTTAAAGCTAATACTGTATATAAGCTATTTTTATATTATAACCTGTTGTTCAGTACAACTATAACATGACTATAACCTTCCGGTACAAAAAGTCTTCGTTATATTTAGCTTCTAGTTTTTTTTAATAGATTTTTATAGAGCCATGACGCAACAGGTGCGTCACGCTGCGCGCGGGTATACCCTCGTCATGACGCAGACGCCTGCGTCATCGGCGCTGAAAGTGTTAATTTCCTTTACAGGTAAGGAACAGTAAAAATACGATTACTTCTACAACAGCTTTGATACAACGTTCTACAAACATGGTTCTGAAAATGACCAATATATCGTTAGCTAATTATTAAATGATCTCTAATTTGTTTTTTCAGAACCAAAAAAAAGAAAGAAACGGAAATTCTTAATAGTTAATCTCAAAAAATCTCAGTTCATTATTAAGCCATAAATAACTTTATTACTAAACGGTGAACTGCTGATAGTTTAATAGTACAGCTGCCAGTAGAATCTATTTTAATTATAGATCTATCTGATACATACATACATCTATAACATTAGATTAAAAAAGATTATAGATTAAAGATCTAGACAAACAATAGAACATGCTATACTATTATTGAAACGATATCATGTTTTATAACTTCATACGCTAAAAAAAACCCTTTTGCCTTATTAAACAGTAGGTAACTAAAAAATGAATATTATTAGATATGCAAATAAAATAAAGTTATTTAATAAGCCAAAAAAGCATAAAACTAACAAGAAAAGGTTGTAAAGAAAGTCAATGTTACAAAAAAAAGTTTTGAAGTGGTAATAAAGATGTTAGTTAAAGTAAAGGTGTGGTTTAAATGAAACTATTATTAAAACATTGGCTGATTAGGAAGTTAAGGGTAAAAAGAAATTAGAACATTAATAGTTCAATTAGTCTAATTCGACTCATTTGCTTTACTTAAGAAATGGGTTTCAAAATTGGAATGAACTTGTACCAACATTAGTAAAAGACAAATAGTATATAGTAAATAGTAACGAAATGTGAGACAATAGTCTATAGACTCATGAAAAAAAAGGTCGAAGGGCAATTAATCCTAAAGAAAATTTCATCTTATAATAAAAGTTTCAAAATTAGGTAGGCACTTAAGTTCTAATATTGGTAAAAAAATATATATGTATTATATGTAAAAGTACGCAAAAAGGTTGCTGTTTTTGCAAAAAATGCATTAAAAATTAACTTCTTTTCAATTGTGTTAGATATTTTTGTAATCTAATCATTAATACCTTTCATTTGGATACCCTACAAAAATCCCCTGTGACAGAAATTATCCGCTATTTTGGATTCCCATCTAATCAGAAAAAATTGCTATTTAATTTTTTTCTATGGCCCACCAGACCGCACATTTTGCATATATTTAGTAATAGCAGAAATATACTTTAAGGGGGATTGGAGGGGACAGGCAACATTTTGATGGTTTTTGACAAAATGGCAAGTAGCAAAATGGTATATTAGTATTCTACTCTATAATACCTTTTCTTTGATACCCAACAAAATTATTTTTCGCGTGACATGAATTATCCGCCATTTTGGATTTGAAAAGCTTTTAATTTTTGAGTTCGCTTTATTTTTCCAATGTGCGCGTCAAAACGATCTTTAATTCTGCAAAGTTTTATGATTGTATCTCTTTTGATTCAAAAGTTATTGGAACCGCGAATACAGAGTAACAGAGAGACCAGGAACAAAATTATAATAGTTTCTTTTTTTGGTTTTAACAACGAAACCCTAAATATAGTTCTCTATAATAGAATAGTAAGCTTAGAAGCAATGATTCAAAAGAGGATAATACGTATTTTAATATTGACTGGTTTCGTCTATTTCAATTGATTAATCATTACTTTTATTTCTGACTCTAAATTGTATTTATATAAATATTTATAAACAATTTCGTATAATAATTATATTATCAAATTTATATCACTTAAATTCCATTTAAATTGACTAGAAAATAATCATGGGAAATTTTAGTGAATTTCGGTTTAGTTTAACCGATTATTTAAATATAAAAGACCGTTTATTTAAATATAATATTTATATAATAAAAAGACTAAAAGAATGAACAATAAAAGCTAACACCATGAGAACTAAAATAAAATATTATTTTTACCACCCACCACGTAAATCTTTAAGTGACGTTGACAAATTAATTATTATAAATTTCAAAGCTCTAAAGGGTCTAAACAAGCATCAATTACGACCATTATTATAGCTGGGTAGCCACTAAGATGTTGTTTTTATTAGTAAGCGGTACATTCATTAATTTAATGCCTTTCTGCCGATTTTATAATTTAAAGGTATTAATTTGATTCCGTCTTTCTCCTCTTCCATCCAAGACTAGATCATTAGGACCATAACAGAGCATTTCACTTATAATCTTAAATAGTAAATCTATTCTATTCATTAACATAATACTAAAATTAATTTGATTCGCATAATGAATTAATTTTTGTATTAATCATTGCTTTATATTTGTCAAGATATTGAGCGAGTATTTTTCACAATGAAATCTTATTCTAAAAATTACCATAATACGAATTTTTTGTTTTAAAAATTCAGATTTAATTATGAGTAAGATTATCATCAGTCACACAGAAGCCAATTCGATTAGGTAATTATTTGTAATTTGTATGATGCATTCTAAATTCTAATTATTATAGTGAATTTAAATAAATTACATTCGTTTAAGTTATCATAGAATTTATTTTAGGTGTTCAGAAAAAAATAAATTTAAAGAATTAAACTTTTTAAAACTTGGCTCGCTTAACTTACTTATTGCTGAACAAAATTGAATTATGCTGAACAAAATTGACTTATGCTGAACAAAATTGACTTATTCTGAACAAAATTGACTTATGCTGAACAAAATTGGTTTCTGTGCGACTCAACTAAACTATAAATTGACTAAATATTTTTATATTTACCTTAATCTAAATAAAGATGAAAATATTGAAGATTTATCCTTTCTGTTTTATTCAATCATGATTTTGATCCAATCTGAAAGAGAAAAAATAATATTAGTAATAATAAACCAAATTGATTAATTAGTAAAAAATCACAGGGAAGTATGCATCCAAGTACTTTTTAGGATTTCGAAGGTTTAGAGGTATATGTTATTATAAAATGCTGAAATAACATTTCATTATTTTCCCATCCCGCCCTTTATGAAAGTAAAAATAATATAAACAAATTTAAATGGATGGTAAAAAAAAAAAAAAAAAAAAAAAAAAAAGTCTAGAGTATAAGAAGAGTATAGAGAAGGGGTCCCTGGTTCGATCCCCTGAGAGGTTACAATGTTTTTATCAGTAATAACGGAAAGTTAAATAAATTTCTTTCTGGCGTCTTCCATTGCTTCACAATAAGGTATTAGCATGAATCATTTAGTGATTTTAGGGCAAGCCGTTATAGGGTCGTTGGGGGAGAAAATATTTCAGTGTAATTAACGCGCTAAAACGCAATGTTGGCGGTAAAAAGCTATTATAATCTTAAAATTTTATATTTATTTCTAATCTACTCTTCAGTAGCTTTCATTTGATACTCCTCTCGAATATTTTTTAAAAAAATGTAAGTTTTGCCCATTTTTTGCGGATTACGCATGCGTTTATAGGATGTTTAACTTCAGTCAAAAAGTTAAGCCAGTGCGTCAAATTTACACTATTTATACGGTTCAAATATGAACCAAAGTACGACGGACACAGACACATTAACTTCAGCTTAAGAGTCTCGTGTATGATCTCACGAAACCCTAAAAACTAATAATAACAACGTACTCACAATATGCCTGAAACTTTAGTCAAAACAAATGCCACGTAAACTCCACATAAGGGCTTCCCTATAATTTTTTTGTATTAGTGTCATTACACAAAATATAACTGCAAAGTTTCAAAAATTTTATGTTCGATACGTTAGGAAATCAAGAAAATTGCAGACAGACAAACGCGATGTATATATAAATATATATATATATCTATAATATAAGTGGCAATGTCCTGATTGACTGACTGACTGACATAGAATCAACGCAGCAAAATCTGCTTAACCGAGAGACTTGAAATTTTCAGGATATACTCTGTTCATATCATAGGCGTCCACTAAGAAAGGATTTTGCGAAATTTTCATTTTTGCACCCAGGGGTACGGGGTACAAATTTCAAAGTAATGAATACTCTTCATGATGCATATCGTTGAAAAGCTCTTTAAAAGTACA
>KZ651039.1:774601-792520 GCA_001010745.2 Gerris buenoi
TATATATATATATATAAATTGGTTGTGTGTGTATGCATATAGATGTATAAACACATAGGAGGATAGGAAGGAGAAGAAGTCTTATAGTCTGTCAGGCTGTCTGGCAGGGTCAAGACATAGTTAGTCAACAACTGTGTACACAAGACAAGACTTGGCTGGTCTAATGTAAATAAAGGCAAGCAGTATGTAAACAAAGAAACACGAGGTGTACACCCTACCTTTGCCTTGTTGTCTCATATGGACTTCCTAATCACGTCATTCTAACACTCCACCCGTCCATAACCACATACTTGTCTCTAATGATTCACCTCATTCATTAGATTCTTACAATTAATTTTAGTGAGCAAAATGATGATTTAAGATTGGTATTTTTAAAATGTCATTGGAGTTACAGGAATAACACAAACTGTTCACTCCAAATAAATTTGTCTCACGTCGATCTCCAACATGAAGTACACTCATATCTCATTAAATCTTCTCATTAAGATCTCTTTTTCTTCCGCAATAAGCACTGATGATGCCTTACACACGCTGATGATGAACTTTTAAAGGTTGGAAAGCTGCTTTGATATTTAAGTCACTTAATTTACGTGGAGAGACAGTTTCTGTTATTTCTTAATGATGATTTCCATAGACACTCCATATCTAACATCGTACTTACGTTCATTGTCATCTTTTTAACATTGTGGTCTATAGTTCAACAAAGTTATCAAATCTAAAGGTTTATAAATAAAAGGACGATTTAATATATACGCTCAAGTAACATTCGTCAACCAGTAAATATTTTAAGTTAGGTGGACAGACGATTTATGAATTTTCTTTTTGGATGCGAAACAAAATCAACTTTCAACTGTAGAATTACTTAATGAGCCAGAGCTTTACTCCATATTTTATGTGAATTGGGGAAAATTGATTAGATCAATTTTTAGTTTTAATTCAAAACTTTTGAATGACAGAAAAAAGCTATTGATAATAATAATAATTATAATTATAATAACTAAATTGATAAAACTATACATTCTCATTTGGTATTTTTAAGGGTTAAAAAAATGCAATCCAAATTTCATATAAATTGGACGTGTAGTTTTAAAAATATGTGCTGGGTTCGCAAAAATGAGTGACCTACAGACAGATCAAGACGGAATCAAAAATGTTCTCTGATTTCTGAAACGGACTTCTGTTTGGAATTTATGAAATTGGAGACATAAAATATTTTTTACATATTAAAAAATAAAAATAAATTTATATTCCCACTTTATTAAGTAACTCATCATCATTTTACCCCTCACTATATATTAGAAGAAAATCGTAAGAATTAATAAATAATAAAATAAAACAACTAACTTTATATATTTCTCTTAAATGACAATAATAATTTTACAAGGATATTCAGATGCTTTAACGTAGGAGTGAAATCTTATTTCGTAATTCTACAGTTTAGTTTTAAAATAATAAACGAGTAAAAAAGAACAGACGCTAGTAAAAGTAAACATCCTACTATAAACTAGAAGATTCTTAAAAAGATCTTGATCTACTGCTGGGCAGTGTGTCAGCCAGTCATTAATCTATTTGGCAGCTCATGTCAAACAGATACTTTTAGTTAAGCATTTGATAAATGTTTCAACGGTTGACGGATACACTTAAAAAGTGATTTTCACGGTACAAGATCATGCGGGTGTTTTTAAAGTAAATAAGCTTGTAATTGATTCAACCGTGATGACGAAATGTTACTCGCTGAATAAACAAGGTCCTTAAGACAGCAACGAACTATATGTTACCAGTGAGACGTTTATATCCTTTAAGTGTTATATTATTAGACTATGAAATATAAATATGGAATAGATAATCGTAAATCATGTCGTATCCTTGATAAAAGCAATGAAATAAGAATATTTCAAGCAGAATGCGGTTTCTTATGAATCCAAGTAATCACGATGTTTATGTTTATCTTCATTGAGCTGAGCGAAGCGAAGTTTTTATGCTACGCATGCTAAGCGTGCTAAGCGTGCTAAGCGTAGCGTGGTTGGACACATACTCCTCCTAAACGGCTAAATCGATCCGCACAAAATTTGGCACGGTCATAGTGACTAACTACGGGAAGGTATAAATTTGAAATGGTCCAAATTGGAACACAGGGGTACGGGGTAAAAAAGATAAAATAGTATATGCCCTTCATAATGCATGTCGTTGGAAAGTTCTTTGAGAGTACAGTTATTGTTGTTATGTTCACTTTTGTCATATTTTCATTTAAGAGGGGAGTAAAATAGAAAAACAGGGGAAAATGTTGTTTAATTAAAAATTGGAAATATTACTATTTTTGATCTGATTTCAGCTATTTATAAATAAAAATGTTGATGGTTTATGATTAAAATGCATGCTTAGCTTAATATTGCAAGCATAGACAACTGCATTGCACACCTAGTTTTATAATCCTCTAGTCAATTAATAATTAGATTTAAATTAGAAAAAATTTAGTTATAACCATTAGTTTTGATTTGGTTGCTGTTTCTTGATCTTCAAATTATGTAGTTGTTTTTACTTTCTTTGTAGTTGTTTTTTTTATGTAGTTGTAGGTACGTAGTATATAAAGAAAAAAAAACTTTTTTTTTGTTTTTTTTTTTTAAATATTTAATTCTATAAAACACAAAGAAGTTTAAAAAATCATATTGAAAGTAATGTTAATTTTATAAATAGTAGATATATATCACTTGCAGCTCTTCTAATTTTCTTTCTGTAATCGGTTTAGAAAACCATTGTTTGTTTACTGGATCAAGTAATGTAACAACAGGAGCGGATGAAATGGCTTAGCCTTGTCTTGCTATAGAATTATAGGAGAAAAGGAAAGATAGAAATGAACTGTGGCAAGGAACGAGAGAAAAGCAAACAAGACTAAAGCAGGCATATCTCCAAGTCTTTTTACACAACTGCTCTCTATGGGGAAGTACAAATAAGATGTTAATAAGGCTGAGGGACCGGTGTTCTAGAGGCTTGGAATGGGAGCACGACCCGTCATGCTGGAAGAAGACTCCTTGTATAGCTCGAGGAGGACCTCTTTTCAGACGGTTAACCTTCGCGTAAAAGGCAAGCACTAGACTCGCTGTCGTGAGAGACCGGTGCGTTTAGACCTCGCGCAATCACCTATCACATGCTTTCTAAACCTCCTACAACAATTCTACCGACTCGCAAGGGCTCGACCATTAATTATGCTCTTCCGTCTCGATCTCTTACAGGCTCCTCTGTCTTCTCCCGGCAGCAATAAGCCCCGGCAAGGCTTCCTTCACAGTCGTGATTAAAAGACGCGCCGAGCAACAGTCAAATTTTTCGGGTGGAGCTTCTTTTCTCATCGCCTTGAATTGATGTTATGTCACGGCTCTGGAAGCGATTCCGATCTAACACGGGCAACTCGCAGTATCACAGTTCTCACGGCACATTGTGCCCAAACATTGACTAATTTCATCCTTTCAAACTCTCGTAATCCACCTTCAGCCTCTTCTATTATCTTATTACTATCCTTCTTAGTGACTGCTTTAACAGTTATTAACTCACTGCGTCAACTTAATGTAACGTAATAAAAAAAATAAATCTCCAGTTAACAACTTGTTGAAGTCTTAGATTATTATCAAACCAGTTTAGTTTACACCGTCTAAAATGCTTTAAACATTTAATGACACTCTTTATACGTACTTATATAAATAAACATATAATTGGCATATAAAGAGTTATTATTTAAAGGTATTTATATAAGCTTGTCTGAAAGAGTATTGGAGTGGCAAAGTAGATAAAAATAATACTAATCCCTACTGTTATTATTAAGTAATGGCCAAAGTTACAGAGAAGACCAACGATTAATTAGAAAATTATCTCCTTTCTTCGCCTGACAGACAGAAACAATAATAACCGTGATAAAATGAAGAAAAAAATAAACTTTATTTTTTGAATTGAAAACTTTTAGCATGTTAATAAGCACTGATGTGCTGTGCGAAGGCGATGTGAATTATATATCAATTTCAATTATATGGAACAAATTAACCATTTAATTTAATTCATAAAATTTAAGGAGTATACTTGCCTATAAGCTGATGATCGTCAAGAAAATCAGAAAATAAAACCCAGTCATTTTTCTCGAAAATATTGTACGAATATTTTTTGTTTGGAGTTTTTTTTGGGAAGTTAAACGCGTAGTTGTTCGGGAGTGATGTGTATGTATGGCGGATCATAACTATTCTTCAATACCGAATGATGGATGGATATTACACGGCATATAGCAGCCGTGTTACAGGATATAGGTTTCCTTTGTTTAACAATGGGCTCCTCAAGTACATTCCTTACATTCCAACATGGCCGATCTATTCACACAAAGAAAAATAAAGATGTAGGAAAAGAAAAAAAATCTACAAGTTAAAACATGCATAATGCAGGTGGTTCTAAGATACCTTGGATGAAGTGTACTTAAGAACTGTCAGCAATATTTGAACATATCGTATTTATTCAAGATTTCTGAATATCGAAAATTTATTTAAACGTCTGTTATTCCCTAAAATGATAAAAAGAATGTTAGTGAATATATATATGGCATAAGCTAATATGCTCTTTTAGAAAAATCCCGATAATTCCATCAAGTACGTCGTTATATCACAGAAAGATAAGGAAAAACAATACTTTTCCTACTATAGGTAATGAGGAAAAGTAATAATTAGATAAACGTAACCTAGGTATAACAACAAATTAGTTGGTATTACTATGACGACATAGGGACTGATAGGTCGTTAATAGGTTATTATGTCATTAGTCATTATCAAAGATAAAATTCACAAAACAAATATTCTGCTGAGACTAATAGTAAGTTATAACAACTTACCAACCGAGAAACAAACCCAATTAATATTACTGCTCAAACCATCCCTTTTATCAAAAACGGAACTCCACCCTCAATCTAATAAAGAAAGCAATAGCCCTAACTGACAAAAAATGTATACCAAATCTTAAAGCTACAATACGTATAAAATTAATTAAAAAAATCGAGGAATACTGCAGTAACTAATAATCGAACTTCAAAAGATCCAAGAGATTGCATTAAATATTACAAATCTCTCACACATACGACAAGGCCTGTCAGAACAAATCCAAAAAACATTCAAAGAATCTGACTGTAATAGAATATAATTTGTATTTAAACCAACAAATAAAATAAGAACCGTCTTCCACCAGAATTTAAAAGACAAAACTAAAACAAATAACAAAATTAAATGCAATTACTGTGGCCTAGTGACATAACAAACCATGCCAATACTGATAAACCGAGTAAAACAGCACAACTATCATACAAACAGCTAAAAACGATAAGACTGCCCTTGCAATACACAAAAAAAACTATAACTATAATATAGACCAGAATAAAAAAGCCGTGACAGATTATACAATGAATTTTAACAGACTCCGCAATCTTAAAGAAACAATAGTAATTCAAATCTAAATTCCCGCCATAATAATAAACAAAGGTTACCCAACAGATAATATTAAATGAACTAAAATTAATTATTTTAATAGTTCAAACGAAATAAAATAATCAAATAAATATTTAAATAATATATTGCTTTACCAACATTTTTTTTTTGTTTTTACTTAAAATATAGGAAGGTTAAATCTAGGTTACAAGTTGGAAGTAAACCATGCGCTTTGATTATGTCCGTTATTTTTAAAATTTTTAGGCTTTAGTTATTGTTATTATTTAATGTTGAAATAGATTTTCTGGTTGTTGTCAGTAAAATAAGAGAAAATAATACGAGACAAATCCAATGACAATGATTACGACCAATTCATGTTGAATAATGTAATTTACTACTCTGCATTAGCGAAATGTCAAAATCTGTTCATTACGTATTCTCGTCTGCTAAATTTGATATTCGCTGCCGTCAATTAAGCACCTACGAATTTAGGACACGTAAATATAATTTTTTTGCTAGAGACGAAATATCGCCAAAAGTTCATCAAAGAAGATGAAATAATTTTAGTTTAATTACTACCCTTAATTAAAGTTTAATTGACCCACTTCAAAAACAGGGTTGTTAAATTCATAAACGTCCATTAATATTATCTTATTTGTAACTGTTTTTTTTTAACATGTGCATTGAAACGCTTTAGCCAATTTCATAAACTCCATTTTGCTTGTGTTAATAGATTCGCTATACACTCATATTGCTACAATAAGTTAACGTAATATTAGTTTAACTTATGAAAAAGAAGGTCTAACTTTAACTTTAAAGTATTTAAAGGCAATAGTAACTGAAAAGATCAAAATGATAAATGGTAAACATTAAGTAAACCTCGTTAGAAGTAAACCAAGAAACGGATATAAAAAAATAAAATATGTATTGATGGATCATATTATGTATAAAGCAAAGAATACTTTAGCATAACTTGCAACAATTTAACTAAGATTTAATACTGACAGGTATTTTGAATAAACATGAATTTTCTCGATGACATCTTCTAAAAAGGGTAAACGATTTTGTTGTTTAAATAATTTTTTGTGAATAAGACCTAAAAATTCCTTCTACAGAAAAGAGATTAGGTGCACCCACGCCTGGTTTACCTTATTCAGATATTATAGGCCAATAACTTATCCCCTGTTTTTAGCACCTAATAACGTGTTCAGTGCATTAGAGATATTCTTACACAGGCTAAGAGATTCCCTTGGGTACAAAAGAGAAAAGAGAATTATACATTATTCTTTGGCGTCACAACACAAAACCCCTGCTAACACCTTATCCATAAATTTTATCCCACTTTACTCCATTCTACATTAAACTACATATATTTTGTAAACTGATTTAAAATATATGTATGGGGTTTTTTTCTCTTCTATTATATAAAGTAATAGTTTGTAAATAAGTGTGTGTTAAGAATTCAATTACAAGTAAGTAAATATATATATGTATATTCAAGATAAATTTAGTTTTTCAATATATGCGTGTATCCTTGATTTAAAAACATATTTCAAAGATTAAAATTGTGTTGATTTTTTTGAAATTTTCTTTTATTTATAATAGATGCATACATGTATCTGTTTAGTTAATGGAAATAATTTATTTATCTTCTTGTATTATAAATAAATATTTAATAATATTTCTATTAAGATGTTTTATTTAAATTTTAAAAAGCGATATATCAATAAGACAATAAGTAATGATAGTACTAATAAAATAACATATAAAGTATAAATTTATGTTACCTAAAATTACACACACACACTTCTCTTTTTATATAAAGATTTGTATAAAAATACTAATTACGGTAACTAGGTATTTTTAATTATTTAGAAATTATTGTGGAAGGATAAAATATTGTCTGTGGTAATGCAGGAATGGAGAAATAGTCAATAAAAACGAAAATTTATTTTAGTTCACTTCGTTCATTAATTATTTCAAATGAACAATCGTATATTAACTGAGAACTGTATTGTTTGATAAGATAGTTGTTTAATAGATAGAGTTAAATGATAAACATTCTTGGATTCAAAGGAAAGGAATGAAGAAATTGCATGACACATAGCAACCCACAAAAATCAGAATACTAATGAAATATTTTTTAATTAAAATGATACAATATAAAAAAATCAAATTCTTCTTTTTCATCAAAATGTAAATTAATCATTTGTCAAAGCTAAATTTATCAAGATATCACAACGTTGTTGTCAATACTACAAACCTCCTACGACTCACCGAGCTTAAAAATTTAACTTTTTTTAGGTCCTGTTTCCACCAAATTAGCCTAGAATTGTATAATATGAAATGATTGTTTAAAAAAAAACAAGCAAAAAAAAAAAAAAAAAAAAAAAAAAAAAAAAAAAACATTTCCATAACGTACAACAGATGTACAAAATTAACGCAATATTAAAACGTTGTTCATTCACATATATTGTTAAATCGAACCACGCTTTTCATTATGAACAAACTTATGAGATCATTATGAGAACCTATTTTTCGCCAATAATAAGTGAGTCTGGCTTTGCTAGTATACTTTTATCTATTTCACCTATGGAGTCTAGATGTAGAAATATCTAAGGGGGAATGACTCTAATCCTTTAACCTTTATATTATGTGGATCTTACGCCCACCACATTAATCCTCAAGGTGTACAACACAAGATAGGAAATCTACAAGACTTACACATAATTACATCACATTACATTAAAGCGCCGTGAATAAATTATCAGCGGCTTATTGGAGAACAATAAAAAGACTGGGTATAAGGGAATCATTAAAGCATAATGTAACCCATAGAGTACACTTATTTATCTCGAAGCTTTAAACCACATCTCTTATAGATTAATTATCTCTATTAAACGAACATTTGAATTATTAGGAAGCATAAAAGAGAGGAAGGGCTTCCGTGCTCGGTCTTCTAATTTATACTGTAGTGGACTGCAGATTAATGCTTTGAGGAAGAGGTCCATTTATTAGATTCTCACTAAAGAGACAATCAGCTGCGACTTTAAAGTGCCGCCCTTAACGCTTTTATTGTAATTATTCTTTATGAATATGAAAGATATTCATTCTCATACAACTGTTAATAAAGAAGGAGTGTGTTTAAAGGTTACGGTAAAATGGAAGGAAGGTCAATTCTATTCGCAATACCTCAACATGGAATTTATTAAGGAATGTGAGCTACAAAATCTCGATCGAATTATATGAAATTGAAAAAGCATGAAAACGGTACCTGTTGTCAACAGAACGCAGATCTTCTTCAAAAAGCCACACCCAATGTTACAGGTTGAGGATTTCAAGAATCCTGTTGCAATGGTTAAGGTAACAATCTCTGAATATAGATGACCATGCAAAGAAAAATATTATTTTAAACTGTCGGTCCGATCTAATGGTGACTGTGATCGGGAGCCAGTTTATTATTGATTGCACATGAGACTCCTGCAGTAGAAGGCTGCGGGGAATGTCAATCGACCTGTAAATCTAGCATTAGAGTAGAAGAAGTGTCCTTAAGGATATTATCGGGTTTGTGACGGACTGAAGAAATGACCACTACGAGGACAGGAGGCAACCGGTTCTCTCCTAGGAAGAAAAGAAGCTAGAAGGACAAAAAAGAAACCGACGATGTAAGGAAGAAGAAAAAAAAAAGAATGGATTTCTTTCTGTTGAGACGTGGAATTGATCCATTGGTTGACTTGATTCCTGCAGGATCTTTGCCATCCTGCCGGCTGCGCTTCTCTTTCTGCCTTTTTCTTCACCTATTCCTCTTTATGAAAAGGACATCGACCTTTTTTCTCCCCATCAAGAATATGTGATTTGATGAAGACAAAAAAATAAAAATAAGCAACAATTATTGTAGGTATGAAATAACTGCAATCATATATAGAAGAAGTACTTGAAGACTAAAAGGCGTGCGACTAAAACTAATAAAACTCGCACTTATTTGAATTTAAAAATTGATATTGTAAGCACATATTCTATAATGCACTTAACAATTAAAAATTAATTAGAAGAACTTACTCAAAAATGAAGATAAATCTAATAATTAATCCGTCATAACAACCATCGAAACACATATTTAAAAAATGAATAAATAACCGCATAATAGGTAGTCAAACACCACTGTTTAGTTAAAAAACAAAAAAATAATAAATAAATAGTCTGCCAATTTGTGTAGTTTAGGATACAAATTGAGCGATAGACAGACCGATAGACTAACTGACAGACACGGAACCAAAAATGTTCCCTGCGATGTCTGTAAACAGATTTCTGTATTGGATTTTTTTAAATCGGAGACATCAGATATTTTTATTCTTTTAAACGATCACATACCTAGCTTTCGTTACCATCGGTAAGCTCGGAAGCAAAATAAATAAATAGTATAAAAAAAGTTGTATTACCAATGAAATTTTATAATTTTATTGACAAATACCATATTAGTAACTCATTATATCAATATTGTAATAAAATAGTACTTCATCAAAGAATATACAGATTTTAGAATTTAAGAAACAATTTCTTTGGCAATTTTATAGACTATAATATATATATTTAAAAACGTACTTCAATCTAACTGCTAATTATAAAGTAATTTATTAATTACGTATTTATTACAAAATCGACGGGAGCATGAATTAAGCTTACGCTTGCCGTTTTAATTAATTACGGTTTGTTTTAAGAAGAAAAAATTAATTACTCCAGGTGCAAGCTAAAAACAACGATAGAGAGAAAGAAAAAAATATAGCAAGTATTTAGAATATAATGGCAGGCATAACGTTTCATTATAGTTTAGACATTGATTGATATCTGTTAATAGGATCACAGTTAAAGCAAGGAAGTTGCTCAAGCTCTAGATGTATCTTTAAGTTGGATAGCTTTGTCTGACTATGATTTAGTTAGTTGTTGCGACTTCTTTTCAAGAGGTTTTGGATGTTAGAAGACTTCGAGATGCATCAGGCTGCACTCTTGCACGGTACTATGAGAAATTTTAAATTTAAATGAACGCAACGGCCTTTCTTCATTCCTTATACACTTTTTTACTCCTCTATTTCAATTTTATAATCATTTGTTTCTTCATATCTATTATTCCACTGCCTCGCTTTTTTTTATATTTAATAACTTCTTTTTCTTTGTTATAATTTTAATAAATGCATGAATACAAGTAATTATTATTTTTTTTAACAAATATCGGCGGTTAACATTGCAAGATGCACCACACGAAGATGAAACCAGTATTGGAAGGGAAATGTCTGACTTAAATCCTTTAGTGACGCGGATTTTACCGTAAAACTAAGTTATTTATTACAAAATAACCGGCGAAAGTCTATGAACCATATTCACATGCCAACATTTGACATATACAGTAGGACCTCCAAACAAACTTGATGGTCCAGAAAAAAAAGCAATAAATTGAAATTTTGTAATGAAATTACATTATATAGAAATTTTGATGAATAAAGTTTTGCTGAGAGTGATAACCATTTAAGTCATTTGTAGAGTGAGTGAATTACGCCGTAAAAAGTTAAGCACGATCAAAGATTTAAGTCTACACCGCTAGGGCAGATGACATATGTACATTAAAACAAGGTAATGTAGAGTTTAAGTTTGATTATAAATTATGGCTATAGTAAGAATGTGATAGACATTTAAATTAAATGAATAATTTGATACAAGTTAGTAAATAAATGTAGAAAAAAATAATTTGTTTGATTAGTAAATTGGTCTAAATGTTCACTAATTGTATAAGAATTGTTTTAAAATATGTAATTTTAAGTATAAAAATACTTTAAACTACTACTATAGATGAGGTACATTTTCGTTTTGCTCTTATCTGTATATTCGACCTTAATACGTATGGTGCTAACTAAAAACTTTTGTTTTAGTCGTCCGCCATATTGAAAATATGAAGTGTGAAAAACTCCAAAATTTGTCAAGTTGTTACAAACATTCTGAGATATATGTGTATACCAAATTTCGTCCAATTGGTTGTTTTTCTCGCTCGTTATAGTAGAAAAACAAACTTTTAAAATTACAATCTCTAAAATGTGGAACTTACTATACTCGATCAACTATAACTAAACTCACGTACTACATTTAAATGTATATATAGACTGTTTACATTGTAGAGTATAGATAATGAGGTGAACGATATATTCCATTGAAGATGCAAAGATAGCAAGTTTAGCTTGGGTAGGGTCAGTTACGTAAGTAACTGGATGGGATACGGGCAGAGGGCGCGGTGTGGGAGGGCACAAAACCTCGCGGATTTCTATTTTTATGCCTTGAGGGTGAAGTATGGACTTGTAGCGAGTTATGAAATAAGCCATAACACACACATAGGGGGGCGACTTGCTTTGTGAGGTCATATTGGCAAACAAACAGACCTGGAGAAACTAACAACTTGGGCCAAATATGTAGAGAAAGCTTCGCTCCAGCTTACTCACTACTACTAACTTAGGCAAACTACGGAACAGTAGTTTTGTACACAAATGAAAACAAATAGCTTTCGTAAACATCTCACTTCCTTAAAAGTTCCTTATTTTAAAGTTTCGAACGCGTCTATGGTTTTTAACTCAAAAAATATACGATGCAAATAGGTATTTAACTAATTTAAATAGATAATTAATTACATTTTGTAAATTTTTTTGATTAAAATAAATATTTTTAAGCTTAAAATTCATTACACTTCTAGTATAATAATGCTTCTTAGTCATTAGATTTTAAAAATAAGAGTAAAACTAAGATATATTTAGGCAAGGAAAGGAAACAATTCGATGTTATATTAGAAATGTTTCGTCAAATTATGAGTTGGAAATTTTTCATTATTGAGATCTCCAAAAAGGATTCCATGAATCAGTCTCGTTCATTAATCGAACAAGGCGAAAATAATAATAATTAAATACCAAGAATAATCTGGCACTTATTATGATTAATAATATTGAGTCATTATGTCGACTGTAAATGATTTTCGTTTGTATTAACAAAAAAAATATTGACGATAGATAATCAGATGATCTCATCAAGGTAAATTTCGCATTGTTCTCACGTTGATTTATAGGTCGTCGATAAATCAAATGGTTCTAGAGAAAAAACGAGCGTTTGCGAGACCTAAGACATAGCCTGCAACCAGAATCGTAATCTAGGCTTTCAGGATTCCACCGAGAAGGACAATAAAAACCACGTCCGGAGAGGCGTTACCCTTGTAATATTTATAGCCGAGAAGTCTTGCTTAGTCGCAGGACATAACGGCGGTTTGAATGCATTCGGAAAAACTGGTATTTCTTTTCTGCTAACAAAACCAATAAGGTGATGAAGATTAAACAATCCTTTTTGCCTTGAAAACAGCCGAGTACTAGAACCTATTACCCACTATGAAGAGATTTCTTCAACTTGCCTTTTTTTTCATAAGCCATCAACCATGAAGAACTATTAAAGCAAAAGCTAATTTAACACTAATTTGAAGTCTTCTCTTGTTAAAAAATTATGTAAATCGATTAAAAATATGGGTACGTAAAAATCTTTAAGAGACTAATTCCTTATTCTTTAGTTGTTATTTTTGGTTGATGCAGCTGGTGCCCGATGTTTAGAACTTGAAAAAAACCGGCAAATATTCTTTTATGTTTAATTAAAGTTTTTGCTGTGTATTGATGGAAATTTCCTAATTAATGGGGGTTTTTGAGAAAAAAGTACCTATACATAAATTATGCAATTTTTATCAATGAACAGTACAGAGAATATCTGTAGTATGAACTCTATGCAGTAAACCATACATACAACTTCGTCGATCTTGACAGTGGTGCTCACACACAAACAATTGAAAGTACTTGGCGTCTGGCAAAACGCCTTAATAAAACTTTAATTATATAAATATACAATATTTGCGTGTTTTCCGTTTCTATACTTCAGGTGCCAGATACACTACATCAACCTTAGTTATTCTTTTGTACATTGTGATATAGATGTATTGATAGTAAACGAGGCAGTCGAATGATTTTCAAATTTAGTGATTAGAATCTGATAAGAAGGACAAAATTGATCTTAAGATTACATTTTTAGTTTGTAGAAACTATATATATCGCTAAAATGTTGATAATATATAGAGTTGAGCCTGATGCGATTATTAGAGGAAGTATGTCATGGTGATCTACGAAAGGTAGAGCTAGTAAATGATGGTTTGATCGGTTGTAAATAAGGGCTGAACCGGGTTTAAGGCTAATGTTGGAATATTGGGCCACGTGGGGGCGCTAGTGTTTTAAAGTGTTCCGAAGCAGAAGGGGATGTACAGGCGCGCTCCTTGTTGTTTGGTTAAATAGCGTAAAGGGGTCTTTAGTATCCGAGGACAAGATTACATGTAATACAATCTCTTCCCCGACCAATATTAATAATAATCTACCATTATTGGGTTCTAATTGACAGGGGGACAGGCTCGAGGAATTTTTTTACCTGTGGTTTTAATAAGAAAAAAAGACCAACCAAAAAATAACTGAGGAGTTTAGTTAAAAAGAAGTCTTGCCTGAAAGTTGTTTTTTCCTGGGGAGTGTTTTTGGTTACACATGTCTGGGTGGCTGTTATCTGAAGGATCTCGGTACAGAGTGCCATTGATCAAGTGTCAGAAAACATTAGGACCTGGATGGGAGGGCAGCCAGGCCAGAGCCAGTACCCTCTCCTGGGCTCCGGGGTCCAAGAAAAAATATTCCACGTCTCAATCCCTTCCTTCTACCGGCACCGTATTCATATGGTAATGCCCAAGAAACCCAGGGACCTGCGACACTGCGCAACGCTCGTCTTCCATCAACCGCTTGGGAGAAATACATCGATCAACAAAGCTTCACTTTCCAACATCCCTTGGGACAGCGACATTTCACATGTTCAAAGTATTTCCAAGTATACTGGCTGTTGCTACTTAACAATAGGTTGAATTGTAGGTTTGCTATTAGAAATATATTTTTTTTTCAGCTTATAGTAGACCTAGTTCAGTCGCAGAAGACTTCTACTATCAGTCATCGATCAGTCAAGGTACAGCTCATTTACCAAACATACGTAAAAGAATGAAGGTAATAATAATTGAGGAACAAATACGACCAGGGGCAACTACACCAGACGAATGGCGAGCATATAAGCCTAGTTTACACGGGTCGATTAATTTAGTAGAGTAGTTTAGTAATTTAGTATTCGATTCGTTTGATCACTTTGTTATTTACTAAATTGACTAAAATACTCGACCCGTACAAACTAGGCTTGAAAGGGATCTACAAAATAGGGTATGAACACTATGCAGTAAACCATACATACTTCGTCGATCCTGACAGTGGTGCACACACACAAACAATTAAAAGTACTCGGCGTCTGGCAAAACAGCTAAAAAAAAATCACTGTGGTATTCAGACGTGCATTGTTGGACTCCTATTTGTGCGAGTTTTATGGCGGAGATGACACGAAAGAAAGGAGCTGTTCGAGGAAATATTACGCGATATCGCCAAATATTGGCCTTCTTCATCGAGTTAAGCAGATAACAAACTTAAATATTTGGTGTATATATATACAACGGAAATGCATATAACAAGGTTTTTAAATAGATGTATAGGTATAATGGAAAAGATCCTTTGTTTTTAAAAATTAAAAGGAGGCATTACTACTTGCAGGAATGAAGCAATATTTGGTACTTCTTTATATTAAAACTCCCCTGTTTTTTTTTAGAATATAAATGACAGACTAAATATAACTATTAAGACGAAGGGATGTTTAGTTCAATTTACTTTGGGGACAAAGAAATGTCCCACTTTTATTTTTATAAAGGAAGTAACAGTCTAAAGAAGAACATTCTGTATACCTTCTTCACATTGTTACTCCCCTATTTTTTTATTATAAGAGGAGTAACAATCTAAAGAAGTGCCCAATATGTTGATTGGTTTAATGATGTAGTTCATAAAATTGATGTTTTATTACTGAACTATTTAGAGTTCTCAGTGTCGACGAAAGGATCATCTTACCTATTTCTGTCTCTCCAATATAAAAATCAATCTTTAAGTATTTACAGTTACATTAAAAAATAAACTAAGATCTAAGATATAAAAAAAAAAAAAATCTAAACGATAATTGAAATTTTTTTTTTTTTTTACCTTCAATGATTCTTATGATGAATGTTTTCGATAGTTCTCTGTTTCTTAAAAATTAAAAGATGAGAATTTAGCTGAATTCTTTAAATTTTTAGTTTGTTTTATTTATTTTTTTCAAATATTTATTTCAAGACTTTTATTTTAATTCTTTACTTTACATACCAGATAGAATCTTAAAAGATTATAATATTCCCGACCTGAATTTTAATACTTTTTAATGACTGAATAACAAGAATCGTTGTCAATGTTCAACTCTGTACTAAAGAGAAAAACTAGAAAAATATCAGATATAAGTACCAAAAAAGAAATTATAATAAAAAAAATAAGAAATACATAGTTAACTTCTTTAGTAAAAAAAAAAAAAACACTCAAGATTAAGTAGTTACATTTATTACTATTAAACATATTTGTATAGTTAGACTTAAAGTTTGGTATCATTAACAAATCATATTATATGTTTTTAATAGTACAATGGTTTATCGGTTTTTATTATCTACATTCATATGAATAAATTTTCTCTTATTTCAAGTCATTAATTATCCTATACAGTTATAGTTTAGTACTATAATTATTTTTAATTCAATTTGTAAATGCCATTTAATTAGGGATTTTATTCGTAAAATTCATTTTAAGTGTCTTAAACTCTAGAAAAGGGTTTAAATACTTTTTTTGGTATCTGTAAAATGTAGAAATATTTTATGCAACCATATCTTTTTTATAGAAGTATCAAAATTTTATTATTTTATTAACGTAATATTTTTGTGAATTAAACTGAAAAAAGTATATTTTATCATTTAATTGACAAATCAATAGAAAATATTTAATAAAACTATCTCCAATTAATTTTAATTGGAGATCGTTTTATTAAATATTTTATAATTACTATTTACAATGGGAGACTGACAGAGAAAAATAGACTTCAGCGCCGGGCTTCGAACCACAGGCCTCCTTTAAAAATTATTCTTCAGTGTAGCTTATACGGCTAGAGCGTCTTTACTGAAAATAAAGGAGGCCCGTGGTTCGAATCCTGGCGCTGAAGTCTATTTTTCTCTGTCAGTCTCCCGTTGTAAATAGTAATTATAATTTGATTTAAACTTTCAAAACTTAAAAATTAAATATTGATTTGTCAATTGAATGATAAAATATACTTTACCAATTAAATTAGTTTAATTGTAGATATAAAAGTCATTATTGTTTATTCTAAAAATATATTTAGGAAGTTTATTAAATTCATCAAATAAACACATAAATAGTTCTATCAAAAATAAAAATGCTTACAGATTTAATCATTTAAACACCCAAGAAGAAGAAGACCCGAAACTAGCAAGCTTAAAATTCACTTATTTTAAATAAAATATTTATACACGTATAAGTCTATGAATTAATGAATTTCTGCGCATTCGAACGCTCAATTTCAAGTAGAAAAGCACGTATTTTATATTTATATACCTATATCTCATATTACTCACGTGACCATTAGTCGAGTATTTGGACGCTTGCTATGTGCTACACTACACTACTAGGCAGGCATTATAAACATGGAAAAAGACATTTTTTCTACATAAAAAAAATAAATTAGTATAAAAAATAAACTAAACATAATTTTGTTGTCTCGAAAACGTATAACTAAATAACTCAAAACTTAAGCACAAAAGATAAAATAAAACTAAATATAAACCTAGAATAAATTAAAAGAATATTTTATATTTAACTACATTAAAAATACAGTTGTTATACAATAAATAAACGACACAAAACTGTTTCAAATGCGTCTAATAATATTTAGACAAATTTAACTTAATTAATAAACATTTACTGACACATTAATTTGAGAAAAAAAATGCATTTATATTAAATAAATATAGTATTTTTATTAGCCATTCATGTAAATATGAAAAGAAAAATTATAAAATTTTAAATTTAGAATCTGTTTTAAGTTCTACAACCGAAGTCATAGACCAGACAGCTGGTTTACGACATGATATAGACAATTAGTTTATAACAATAATAATTATACATGTATATCTTGGATCTTAATGTATCTTGGTATCTTAATGCCAAAATAAATAAATTAAACAATCTTTCTTTAATAATATTATGTTACGCGGATAAACAGAATATTTTTATTTTTATTTTATTTTTTTTTTTAATTATCTCATAAAATATTGAAATGTTTCTTCTTAAGGAAAATTCAAAACTTAAAAAGCTTTACATACCTTCTAAAATTAAATTAATGTTTTACACTAGTTTTAACATAATCTTTAACCATATAATTAATTTTTTTTATGTTTATTATGGAATCATTCCAGTATAAATTTATA
>KZ651039.1:792919-803337 GCA_001010745.2 Gerris buenoi
CTGTACATTTAAGTTATATATATATATATATATATAGCTATTAGATGGATATGCATCCTAATGGAGTGATAAACTAAGTTATCAAACTATAATTCGTAGAAGTGTGGTCTCTAAACTCGCGATGACATATTTAAAAAGAAGATACCTCATTTGAGATACACACACACACTTATATATATATATCTATAGCCACATATACCTTAATAATTTATAGATGGTACGGAGAAATAGGTGTATTAAGTTTTATTTATGAGTTAATAGTTAATGTTCTTAATATGGTTCTAAGGAATCATTGCCTTATAAAAATATATATCTACCTACATAATATGAATGATATATACTCATGTTTATGTATAGTAATATTCATATATAGTTTTAATTCTCTCTCCTTCTCGACCAATAGGAGATATATAATACTTAGATACATATCTCTTAATATATTTGACTCGGGGTTTGATTCAGAACTTTTGTGGTTGGGGATTTTAAAACAGCTGTGAGGTTGCTATGTTCCCAAGCTCGGTGTTCTGTAGCCTCTGTGATTTACTGATTAAGATAAGGGAGTCCCA
This sequence comes from Gerris buenoi, assembly GCA_001010745.2. Lineage (NCBI taxonomy): Eukaryota > Metazoa > Arthropoda > Insecta > Hemiptera > Gerridae > Gerris > Gerris buenoi. Next base: position 793,486 of record KZ651039.1, read on the forward strand.
ACAGTTATAAAATGTACCGCTTGATCGGAGAAGCCTTGGAAATCGCCAGCATGCATTATGTGCCCTCCCGTCTAATTCATAAATCAAAATATAACCCTTTTTTTTATACACATATAGGTGTGCGTTATCATTTATCAAAATTGAATAATATTGAGCCCAGTGGAGAATGAAAAATAGATTGACCGTAACTTAAGAAAAAAAATTTTGAAAGATAAAAAAAATTGAATTTAATATTATGTATATTTTATTTAAATGCAATTGAATTTATCGGCGTCAAAATATTTATTTGAATTATATGACAGTAAATATTGTTGGCTTAAATTATCATCTATATACATAGTTAAAATAATTCTTCTGAATAAAACTGGCTTACTGATTATCACAAATTAAAGTGGGCTCTATTATTGTCTACAACAGCAGTAAACGATTATTATACGGATGCCGTTTATTTCAAATGGTGGCCTATAGATGTCGACGGTTTTTGTTAAGTTAGATTTGGTAATTACAGTTTAATAAAGGACTTGTTTCCACTACTTAAAAAGGTTACAATTACATAAACAAGTTGAGGATTCATTGCCCTCTTAAGGGGTTTTTTAAGGCACTCTCATGCAATATCTCATCATTATGATGAGGATAACTAATGAATCATTAGCTATCCTCATCCACAGTGATGATGGTTCGTTCATTCATAAGTATTCTTTAGACGAAACAATGGGTCTGTAAGTACAGAGTTAGATTTACTTATTACAGTTTAATAAAGGACTAATTTCCCCCATTTAAGAAGGTTACACTTAGCATACAAAAAAAAACAATTTGAGGATTCACTGCCCTCTTAAGAGTATTTTAGACCCTCTCATGCAATATCTCATCACTATGATGAAGATAACTAATGATGGTTCATTTATAAGTATTCTTTAGAAGAAACAATGTGTCTAAATACAGTTCGATTTAGTTATTACAGTTTAATAAAAGTCTAGTTTCCACCACTTGAGAAGGATACAGTTAGCATACAAAAATAAAAACTTGAGGATTCACTGCCCTCTTAAGAGTTTTTAGGCCCTCTCATGCAAAATCGCATCAATTATGATGAGGATTTCTAATGTATCATTGGTATCCCCATCTCCATCTTAGTGAAGTGATGATGTTTCATGCATAAGTATTCTTTAGTCAAAACAATGTGTCTATGTACAGAGTTAGATTTTGTTGATGCAGTTTAATGAAGAATTATTTTCCACCTCCACCTCTTGAGAAGGTTACAATTAGCATACAAAAACCACAAGTTGATGATTCACTGCCCTTTTAAGAGTTTTTTAGGCCATCTCATGCAATGTCTAATCATTATGATAAAGGATATCTAATGATAGTTCATTCATAAGTATTCTTTAGACGAAACAATGTGTCTTCCTACGAGGAGTACAATACAATGTGTCTACGTGCAGTACTGCAATGCAATGTGTCTACGTGCAGTACTGCAATACAATGAGTCTACGTGTAGTACTGCAATACAATGTGTCTACGTGCAGTACTGCAATACAATGTGTCTATGTGCAGTACTGCAATACAATGTGTCTATGTGCAGTACTGCAATACAATGTGTCTACGTACAGTACTGCAATACAATGTGACTACGTGGTGTTTTGGCGTTCTCAGTTTTGACATCATTTACAATTCTGTCAAAATTATGTCTCGAAGTCAGGAACCAAATATGTTTTGTTATTATTGTTATTTACATGATTTATAAGTTGGCTCACAATGTTTATTTTCAAAAGGCATATTGACTCTATCAGGTAAATTTAAACTGATCTGGAAGTCGATTTGTTAAAAGGAAGCTCAACTGTTGAGTCGAGTTGATCCGGAAAGTTCATTTGGAAAAAAAAAAGGTTTTTTGGCGTGGATGTTTAAAACGAAGGAAGGCAGGTATATAAAGGAGAAGGACGAACAGCGGACGGGTGAAGAACTGGACGCAGCGGACCCCCCTACATAAGCAGCCATCCAGTTAGATGTTGTCTTGCTCGTTTTTTTCTACTCACAACCAAACAGAGGAGGGAGATGCCCCAAGAGGAACCAAACTATCCTAGGAATTCACACTCGGGACCGTCTTTCTTCTTCCACCTTCCAGTCCGGGGACCCACAAGGGCAAAGAAACCCCCCTTCTTAACTAAAAAAGACAAAAAGGAAACAGAAGAACGAAAAAAAAAAGAAGTAGTTAAGATCCAAACGAGTGATGCCTTAAAAACAAATAGTCTCCAGGTCTGAGGGGACCCAAGCTATCGTCCACAGGATCTAAAGCTGTCCCCAAACCGACTTTGAAATGTAATAGGCTATTAGGAAGAAAGTCAAGAAGGGCGAACAAGTCAAAAACCCATGAACACTTACACAAACAAAATAAACCTTATCAACTTTTCTCTTTTTGTCATCAATACCACAAAAAAACATTGTCTTCAACTATGTTTTTATAAAAGAAAAAGGAGGTAATTTAGTAAGAAATATGTCGGTTTTTCCTTAATGACAAAAACTCTTCACTATAATTGATTATGAACAAAAGGTTGGTTTTTTTTCTTCCTCTTCTTCAGAAACGCTTCTTCTTTAAAATACTTGAAATATTTTGTTTGTGGACAGAAGTTTAACCACAAAATATAGTTACTGTTCATTTTAACGAGCACAGTTTTAATAGAACATCATATTATTACACCCATAACTAAACTTTGCCTCATAAAAACATTCACATCTCAGTAAATACCAAGAAACATACATTTAACCAAATATATTTAACACATATTTAATATTAAATGATATTTACATCCGTACAACGTAATATTACAAAACGTTTATACACATTTTTACTCAACTAATATAAAAAGCTCACGTTTGTAAAGTACTGTTTTATTATATAAACAGCTAATCGATACTGTTTTTATTATATAAACAGGCAATCGATACTGATTTTATTATATAAACAGCTAATCGATACTGTTTTTATTATATAAACAGCTAATCGATACTGTTTTTATTATATAAACAGGCAATCGATACTGTTTTTATTATATAAACAGCTAATCGATACTGTTTAACCCAGTGCATGTCTTCGACTTCAAAAATTCGGAGACAGATATCCGTTTCAGACATTAGGGATCATTTTGGATATGTCTTAAAAACTGCTCATCTTTAATGAAATTTAGGAGGTATCCTAAATCATAAATAGTCTATTGTTGGTCCCATATAAGTTTCAACCTTCACCATTTGTTTCTCTTACAAATCCACACAAACATACATTTATTTACATCTATATCTTCAAAAGTACTTAGCCGGCTTGAAAATATGCTGATGTTTTGTCGAATGTACATGTTGACCTACAGGTGGTCTTATAAAATTTTGATAGATTTACACAACGGAGGGATAATTATATAAATTTGACAATAATAGGTGTTGTAAAAACCTAAAATCATTAAAGGATACGAAATAAGACGCGAGAAAGCTGTGTCCTACACTAATTGACAGACTATTTTATTATAATTAGTAATTTTAAAAAATTATTAAAAATAAATATTATGTATTAGTTATTTTTTTAGGCCAGAAGATGCCCAGCTATTGGCGAAATAAATCATAAAATAAAATTTTAAAATACATAATAATGTTTTGAATTATCTATAGTCCCTTCACACCCTGTAGAGACTAGAAAGAAATTTAAAATTAAAGGTATCAAACTAAGAATAAAAAAATTAAATAAATCAGACAAAAATGAGATATAAAAGCATGTAGCTCATCATTAAAGTATTCGCTATTAAAAAAAAGAGGAAGCTATGTGCCACAATATAACAAAGTCTATTTTGAATTAATTTATTTAATTAAATTAAAAATAAATAAATTTAAANATTTTTTTATTATTATTTTTTATTTTTTTATTTATTTTTTTTTTTAGATAATGCTACCAATTATTAACTTAAGAGTTACTGATCGGATCATTGTCCTCTGGGTTGTAACAAAAGAATGAAAGAGCATGCAACAAATCTAAAGAGAAAATAAGGGAAATAAAAAGGATTTTATTAGTAAATAGGTAAATAGGTAGGTCTATACATAAAAGGGCATAATATTTTATAACCACGTTCAACTCGTTGAAACACAAAAGTGAATGTTTTACGGTTTGAGAATGCTTTGCAGTGGAAGTGGTTAGAGTTTGCGTTAAATATAATTTAAATTTATATTAATGATGATAAAAGTAGATAATTGATGAAGGATCTTGATATCATAATTGATGAAAAAGTAACGCAACAAATAAAATCTACTTTTATCAATGTGGTTCAGATGAAACTAAATTTTATCAAAATCTATTATCGACCCTAGTAAAGAAATTTATCAAGATTTGATATGCTCTCATTCTCATTATTATCCTAGCAATAGCAAAGTGATTACTTAATAAGATATTACGACGAGATCTAAAAGAAATAAGATCTATTTAAAAAACCACAACTTTAAAAACAAATAGATGTGAGTTCGATGCTAAATAATAGCAAATAACAGTTGTTTCTTACATTATTTTCTTTTTTTTAAATTTATTATAACATTACATGATTAAATCATTTCGTCTTCAAACGTAAAATTAATAAAAAATAATTTAAATGAGTGAGATACGACTTATTAATTAATTTAGATTAACATTGATATTATATCATTTTTAAACGGATTCTTTTAATATTACAAAAAGTTTTTACAAGTTAATATTAAAAAGAAAGAATTTTGTCATGAGGTTAATATCTAAAGCAATCAAGTATTAAATTTCATTCTGGTGACTGATCCCTACTTTGTAAAAGACAAGCTTCTCGATAATACAATTCTCAGAGTTCTCGGCGACATTCTAATTGCATAACGTTTTGAATTGAATTACACATTCACATTGTGAGATAGAGCTGTTTTATGATTTTTATTTTTTTTTTCTTCTTTTCTCCTTGTCGGTTTTATTTTTTAAAGTATTTGTGAGACGCCAAGACACAAAAAATTGACGCGTAGACAAAAAAAGAAATCCTTTTTAAAATACATAAATTTAAAAAAACAATTGTAAATTCTATCTTTTAAAAGATGAAAATACGAGATAGAACAATCGTTTTATTTCATTTAGATTGCAGAGTATGTAGGAGTGTCGAGTTAAGTCGGATTTTAATTTTCTTTTTTTTTAAGCATCTAGATCGTAATTTTTATCAGAAGTATTTACGGCTTATTGTTTGAATTTCTATTTTGAACAATCTTGCAAAAGCCGATTTCAAAGGCAGTTTGCTGAGCGAGATTTCCATAGAAATATTGCTCATACTGTGTGAGAATATTCATAATTTTAGACTTAAGTTAAAAAATATACCACAGTCTCGCTAATCCGGATTTTATGAGACACTGTCAAGACCACCGAAAGTCCGGAATAAAGGGAATCAGTTTTAAAACATTTTTAAAACTAGTTTTACCTGGATAAAACTATTAAAATCGGTCATCATCATGTGAAGATCGTCATCATGTAAAGACTATTAGCATGTAGAAGATCATAATCATGTAAAGATCGCCATCATGTAAAGATCACCATCATGTAAAGACCATAATCATGTTAAGACCATTATCATTTTGAGTGTTCTTAACGGAATACAAATACAATACTTTTTTTTTTAAAAAAAAAGAGAGCTAAATAGTGTAGCACACAGCTTATTATTTTCTTCAGTGTAGCAGACTTATTATTTTCTTTTATTTATATAATACCTCCTCCTGAGAGATATATAAGCGATAAAGTTTCTGGGCTGACATAATAGTTTTAATTAATAAGGGACCAAAAATAAAAGCTGATAGAGATAGTAATTTAATTTTCATCAAAATCGGACAAGTAGGTTTTAAATCATGGTTGTTGCCAAAAATATGAAACAACAGAGAGACGCAATGCCAACTAGGTGCCCGCAGATGTCTGAAACGAATTTCTGTCAAAGAATTTGTCAATGTGGAGAGATCGATTAATATAATGCTTCCGTTATTTTATTCGCGGGGAATTTGGGAAACAATAATATTACAATTGTGATCCTTCAAAATTAATAAATAAGAGTACAGCCTAGTCTGTTGTTTTATGTAAAAGTTACATTTAAAGGTATATTTTATAGTTATAATTAATAACAACAATTTATAACTGGACTGTTCCTCATTCGGCAACAGATATTATAACCGTATTACTTATTTTTAATTATAAAATTAATTATTTTTATTTTCACTCCTATGAAATAAATGTTTCTTTTGTGTTTGGGAATTAATAAATGCAATTAAAATATAAAAATGTTTATCTAAACCAAGTTAATTGTTTAAAGACAATTATTAATGAACGTAAAATAAATCTCAAATTATAAACCCTGAGTGTACTAAAATAATAAAATTAGCTAATAATTAATAGCTAATTTTAGCTAGTAATTAGCTATAGTAATAAATCGTCTTTAATCAGTAATTTGACAGTGAACGATTAATTATGTATGAATTAAGAATTAACTATAAAGTGGAATTATTTATATGCTAGACAGTATAAAATAATGTGCAGTAAGTATTTCATCGTATGTTATAGAACAAATTTACATGCTATTTATTGATAAAAAAAATGGTACTCAAAAATAGTTTTATTTTTTCAATATTTTCTGGATAAGAAATAAAATTACATCTTGTCAAGATTGTACATGCTGAATTTCAGAAGATACTCATGATACGAATAATTAATAGGCAATATTACAGAATTTCTTCCGAAACCTAATATACTACAGACTCCATATTATTTTTCAAGCTATAAAAACTTTATATTTATATGATATGGGTAGAAAATAAAATTACATTATATCAAGATTGTATAAGGTCCTTTTTTCAAAAGAAAGGACACATGTTAAGAATATATTATAGACAATGTTATTGATGCAAAGTCAAGCTATTAACATAATATTAACATAGATAAGCTAGGTGACATAATTACATGAAATTAAAATTGCATTAAGCTAGGGTATAGAAGGGCATATTGTAATAGTAATATGTATTAGGCAAATTTTGCCGATGTAAAGTCAAACTATTAAGATTTGGTAAGCTATAGGTAATAGGTAAGTGACATATTTACATGACATGAAAATAGCACAAGCTAGGGTACAGAAGGGCTGCATAAAATAGTAATATGGTACAGGCAAATGTTACCGATGTAAAGTCAAGCTATTAAGATATGAGAAGCTAGGTAAGTGTAATGTAATTACATGAAATTAAAATAGCATAAGCTAGGGTGCAGAAGGGCATAATATAGTAATATTTTACCGGCAAATGTTACCGATGTAATGTCAAGGTATTAATAGTATATTATGTTACTAGGTTGGAAGTGAGTTTTTTCTTTACCGCGGCAATTACATTTACTGTCGAGCGAAGCGAGACAGGAAATATTGCCAAGGTAAAGAAAAAACACTTCACAGTCGTGTAGCATATGCTATTTTTTCCGAGGTAGCAGACAATGAAAAAACATTAAATATTAATCAATAATCAATATAATAATAACAAATATTAGTTTTAACTTAGATTAAAAAAAAGAAACCTTAAAAAAGAGGTTACACTATAAGAAAATATAAATAAAACGCATTGACATCTAGCGGAATTTAATCGTACTAAGAGCCACATTAGTAAGAAATCAGCGCTCCAACGGAAGTTTTGACAAGTTCTTGTAGTACAATAAAAATTTTTTGCGTCCTAGGACGTAAAAAAATTTTTCTTTACTCCCAGGAGTAATGAAAAGATTTTTCAAGTCCACGTAACAAAAAATTGATTTTAGCTTTGTTTTCTAGGCTCTAAAGTTACTTTTTCACAGCCTACCACGGAAAAAATATAATAAAGCTAGGTAGATAATATAATTACATGATATCAAAATAGCACAAGCTATAGGGTACAGAAGGACATTTTCCTGTACATAGTAGTTGATTTGATAATTTTTTACAGAAAAAAATTAGTGTGTGAACGATTATACAATTAAATAATTATCAACATTCATCATTTCTATGTTTGGTTTGTCAATGAATTAATCTTTTAACCTCGTGTCAAAAATATGAAGCATTGACAAATTGAATGTAGGCATTTTAAATTGATTTTTATCATTAATATTAATTACCACTGTTTTAATACACCATTTGTTTTATTTCCATTATAATATAAGTGTGACAAAGACAAAGTAAATAAATAATAGTTATAATTCTCTTAAAGCTCATACATTTATCAAAATTAAAAAAAGTAAACGTAAAATTTTAAATTTCTTTCTATTATATTATGTATCTTTATAATTATATATTTGATAGAACCGAATATTAAAACTGTAGGCATCAAAATTATGTTTTTTAATTTCTCGTATAACATAATTATTTTTTCATTATAATTTTTGTTAAAATAGTTTTCGATAATAATTTTTATTATACATATATAGTTTTTGTTTTTTTAATTTTTCGAAGCCCTCAAGACATATTTGATTGTACGTAAGGTTGTCAAAAGTTAGGGAGATAAATTGAGGATAATATTTAAGTATTCTTTTTTTAATGCGGTTACACTGTGATCGGTGCATAGCCTTAGGCTATCTAGGGGCCCTGTCCCGCGTTCCATATTTTTTTATTTATAGTCTTGGACCATTCGCTGTAATTTTATACACTTAAGTCCGTTCAACGGAAAATCTTTCTTTTTTTTAATATAATTTTTTTACCGAAAAAATATTTAAAAAAAAAATTAATCCATAATTTTTACAAGCATACTCCAAAAACTCGCAACATCAAAAAAATCCCACTCTTTTCCTTTTTTTTTTCCTATTGGGTTATACTCATAAAATACTATTTGGCGTGTTAGCGATCCTTTATAATTAGGTACATTTAAAAAAAAAAAAAAAAAAAATGATGATGTCTTTTTTTAACATTTTTTTGGATTAAAAATTAAATGAATGTTTTCTTTTTTAATTTCATTAGCCTTTCTTTATTTCATTATTTAGCTTTTTTTACGTACGTGAAGAAAGTGTTTTCTTTAGTTAATAGTTGTTAGTTCTATAGTTATAGTTATTATTTCATAATCTACTTAGACTTTTTTTTACTTTTTTAATCATTAACTTCCTGATGAATTATAAAATTCAACCGTTTATGTAAAAGACGGATCTATTAACGTTCTCTCTACTAACAACTACAATATAGATGTGTTTTGTACATGTTTTATACTTCTCAACTGTACATAAAAATGGTAGTGGTCGTAGTGACTAACTTAGTGGCCACAGTACCTTTAAAACGTATTTACTACGTAGTCCAGTACATTTGAAACGTATTTACTGCTACGTAGTCCTTCGGTACTGACGTAATGGTCGTAATGAGTGGCATAGTGGTCACAGTACCTTTGAAACGTATTCATTACAACGTATCTTTCGGTACTGATTTAGTAACCGCAATACCTCTGAAACGTATTTATTACAACGTATAGTCTTTCGGTACTGATTTAGTGACCGCAATACCTCTGAAACGTATTTATTACAACGTATAGTCTTTCGGTACTGATTTAGTGACCGCAATACCTCTGAAACGTATTTATTCTGAAGAAATCGAAACCTACTTATGACAAACCACTTATGTCTCTCTCGATGGTCTCCAACACCATAAAGACTTCCCTTCATATTTTTAATAAACGTAACTCTAGTTCTTCTTAAAGTGGCACTGATGATGGAATTTTTAAAGACCGAAAGCTACTTTGAAAATGTATGAAGAATCATTTTACGTGGAGAGAAAGTTTCTTTGATTTTATACTTCAAAAAACTTCTTTGATTTGTCGGTATCTGATCGATTTTTGTTCTTAAAAATATGTATATATATA
>KZ651039.1:821855-836373 GCA_001010745.2 Gerris buenoi
TATATATATATATATATAAAAACAGTAATAACCATCGATTTATTTATTTATTATGTAGTCTTGATAATAATAATACTATTTTTAGCTTAAAAACACATTTACATTTGCTTAATTATTATTATATAATTAAATTAAATTTTATCAATAACCAACTCGGCTTAATTATTATTATATAATTAAATTAAATTTTATCAATAACCAACTCGTTTTTTATAAATTGCATTAAACTAATAGATAAAATTAATAAGCTATTTTTATTAAAAAATAAAATTCAATTAACCTGGTTAGTATCAATAAACTTTGTTTTGTGAAAACAATTAAACTTAGTAAAATGAATAACTTGTATTAAAAAACAATTAAACAATTAAAAGATAATACTACTTTAATTGTACCCACAAGAAAGCACAATTTTAATAAAAATGCCATTTAAATTAGTAATATCAATAAGCATTTTCTAAAAATAAAACTGATATCAATCAATACCTTTTTAAAAAGTAGAACCAGTTAAACTGACATCAATAAGCATTTTATTTCAAAAGAAAATTTAATTATACTGATAATTGCAAAAAACTGACATCTGATTATTATACTGATATCTATAAGCACATTTGAATCAAAAGTACTATTGAATATGTAACATTAAACTGGGAATGTTTGAACATAGAATAAGCAGTTAGCACAGATAATATTAATAAAAACCTAGCAATAAGAAACTAAAAAAAGAAAAAAAATCAACATTAAATTATAAAAACAATTCTTTTAAATAACTTTTATAAAGAAAAAGCTTGCAGTTCTTAAAACTTATGTGATGGAAATAAGTATTCATTAAACAGTATAAATTGTACATAAGAGAATTGCTATAATTTTAGATGACATCGATATCATTTTTGAACTAAATTCTATCTTTTAGTACGGATGAGATGATATTTACTTAAGTACTGATATAATTACATCAGAATTTGACTTCCGGATTTACTAATTTTATCAAGTTCAATAAATGCTCGACACCAAAATATTGGTTTTAACTTAATGATAAGAATAAAATTTTTAACACCAATAGGAAATTATAGTAAAAGATATCATACAAATACCATAAGATTACAAATAAATATAATAATAGAAGATCATGATACTAAAAGAGATTGAGGGGAAAGTAGTTAAAACTGTCAAGGATTATAACAAAATTATGATAATAATTTTTTACAGAAACTGCTGAAAGTTCTTATTACCTCAGTGATAATAATATTTTATAATGAAAATATTTTTTGAATGAAATATGCTTCTAAAATATATAAACATTTTTCTAGTCCAGGAAACAGCGTGCACAAAAGTGTCTGACTATCATCAAGCTAGAATTTTGTGTAGAAGTTAATCTTTTGGTACCTTTTAAGAAAATGCAGTCGGCTAAGTTTGTCTGCGGGACATAGCTTGGCAATAGCTTTTGAAAAAAACAAACCGGAGGAGAGTGGTCATGTTCCAATCATTATGGTGGACAATGTGATTTTCATGAAAATTAGTTAATAATAATAATAATAATAACCATTTATTGCAAAAAGAAATATTCGAACAATAATTAATACATTTTTGTCACACTAATTTGATTTGATATTCACTTTTTTATTTTTATTTATTTTTTTTTTTTTTTGGAATTTTTTTTTTTGCAAAAAAAAAATTAGTTAGTTGACCGAATATAAATTTGATGTTAGTTTGTCACTCGATAGAGGATCACTTTGATTTGGAGTAATATTTGAATAACTTGCTCATTAAGTGACAAACTTCAGGACTATTATTAAAACAATTATATTTAGAAAGTACAGTCAATATTTAACTTTCACGATAGTATCTTTCCCAAAAAAATGCCTTAAGAGTTATCAGTGAATGTATGGAAATTTACGTGTATGAAGTAATGTTGATTACATACAATAACATTACAATTACAATAAACAACGTTTTCACACAAAAAAATGAATAATATTGTAATAAACAATTGACCGGTTTCGGCTGTTCTAAAGCAGCCTTCATCAGATAATCTAGTCTAGAGGTTCCTGGTTTGATTTTGAAATCACAAAATCAGTCCAATTTAATATAAATTCGCCAAGTTAATCCAGTTAACTCTAGATTATCTGAATCTCAATTACGCTTATTACAGTTTTTAGTGTTAACATATTGTTTGGTTATTGAACTATACCTCTTTCATGATTACTAACTATCATACATTGGAGAAAAAAAAAGATCGAGTTGAGTCGATCATAGTTGATTCACGCAAAATACAACTTAACTAATATGAACAAAAAATGTTCAAAGTTAACTGAACATTTGAGATGACTGAATGAATAGATTACCGAAAGGCGAAAACAACCGATATAAAAATTATAAATGTTTTATGAAGTGTTTCGTTTTTTCTTATAAAAGTTTTTTTCTTGTGAGGGTGGATGATTAATAATAGAACTCATAAAAAAGTCTTCTTTGGTCCCCAATTATTATTATAATAAAGTTAGTGAAAAGGCGTTTTTGATCATATATTACCCGAATATTATTATAATAAAGTAAGTGAAAGGGCTTTTTTGATCATTATATTACCCGAATTATTACTACCATAAAGTAATTGAAAAGACTTCTTTGATTATATATTACCCAAATTATTATTAACCACCGACCTATAGGAGACCATTTTATACCAATATAGATATCCACGAATAGGTAGGGTGGGTTCGCATAATGTTAAAAATAAATAATGGCTTATACCTAAGGGAAGATAAAAAAGGGATTGACCGTTTTGTTATATTTTTAATTTTTTGTTTGTTTTATTACCAATATCTTTTAGCACAAATATGATTACGATATCATCTCATTTCAAAGTATATGTCATTATGCTTTTAATAATTTTTCTCTTGGTTAGGGAAAAGGAAGGACGGATTTATAAATCTTGACTTAAACTTACTAAACATCAAATAGCTATTTGCCCTTTTTACTACAACGAGCAAAATCTTATTAATTCTATAAAGGCCCCCATACACGATCAAAATGCCTTCGCAAATATTTTGACCGTGTATGGGGCTGTTTGATGTTTGCTCAAACATGATGTTTGACGTGTGTGGCTTAAATTTGCTCAAATATTTAAAATGACTCTACTAATATGTTTGTATATGTGTATATGTGTGTTATACATATATATACAAAAAATTGTGAGAAATTGTGAGGAATAAAAAAATTATTTATTATTATTTATTATTATTAATTACGACATTATAGTCGAAACTAGTATGTTTATTTTAAGTTTGTGGTATTGACAATATGATACTAATATTTATTACACTAATACTTGTCCCATATTGACAATATGATACTAATATTGATGATTATAGTAATACTAGTCTCATATTGACAATATGATACTAATATTGATGATTATGCTAATACTAGTACCAAGCAGTTGCAATGAGTACCTATATCTTAAAATCTCTTCAAATATCACTTACTTTATGTTATAAGCTAGCTTCGGTAAGCTTCTTTATTTACCTTCTCGACAAATCTTGTGTGAATAAGATATCATAAGTTTAAGAAGAGGTATAACATTTCAAAGAATATTTAAAGTAAAAGTGGTTTTAAAGATCAAAAAATAAGTAAAAAGAACAAATTATAATGTAAAAGTAGTGGTTTAAGACTATAACTTTATAAGATAATCTGCCGTCAACAGAATTACAAATTTGTTTTCAAATCTTTGATAAAAAGTTTTTCAAGATAACTATTGTTTAAAATCATTTTACTTTAACAATTACTCGTACCTACAAATTTATAATTTTTATAATGCTTGCTATTGTTACCGGAAACTTAATATTTAACTAGCCGTTCTCTATATTATGCTTGCTTTTATCACCGGAAACTTAATATTTAACTAGCCAGTCTCGATATTATGCTTGCTTTTATCTCCGGAAACTCAATATTTAACTAGCCGGTCTCTTTATTATGCTTACTTTTATCACCGGATACTTAACATTAACTAACCGTTCTCGTTATCATGCTCGCTTTTGTTACCGGAATCACAATATTAACTAACCGTTCTCTTTATCATGCTTGCTTATGTTACCGGTAACTTATTATTTAACTAGTTGTTCTCGTTATTATGTATTATGCTAGTTTTTGTTGCCGGAAACTTAATATTTAACTAGCTGTTCTCTGTATTTTGCTTGTTTTTGATACTGGATACTTAATATTTAACTAACCGATCTTGTTATTATGCTTGTTTTTGATACCGGATACTTAATATTTAACAAAAGTAAATTAATAATACAGACAAATTACTTTTTTAATAAAAAAAACTATAAGATTTTTGTCTTCATAAATTATAATATGTAATATGTAAAAAGTATACTAAAAAAATATTTTACACTTTTAGAATAATAGAAGCGCAAGCGGAGTCGTTGTGGGATTTAGCTTCAATTATACTATTCAATTTAATTTGTTATATTATTCTTTTCACTAATAAGGGATTAAATTTTAAGACATTTAAAATAGTAAGATCCAAATGTTGTATTTAGTTATAACATTTTAGTTTAGATTTGTTCTTGCGGCTTCAAAATCTATCTATATAATCAAAAGATAAGTTTGAAAAGAATAAAAAATGTATAATATTATTGTTAAAACAATCTACTAATATAATTGCTAAATGTTAAATTTGTAATACCTACTTATTGGCGAATCTTAATTCAGTAATTTATATTTTAATATTAATTATATTATACTTGATATTGTTTAATTGCCTGTTTTGATTCGAATATTCTTGATATAAAAATCTTAAGTAAAAGGAATTTAAAAATATTGCAGCCTAAGCAAAAATTATTCAGTTCTATAACTGGTTAAGGAATCGTTTATAACTTTAATTTTAAAACGACTCACTTAACGGATGGGACAAAATTACTTTCATAAATTGTATATCAAATCAAAAACGGAATCAGAATATTGTAAGAAAAAAAACGGAATTAAAAATTATTGTTCAATTTCTGATCAACTCATTTCTTGTTTATTTTTATGTACTGAAAGAACAAACATTTATTTTACCAGAAAAAAAAGAAAAGGAAGTTTTGCTTGTATAAACATGTTATATGATTTACTGCTACATTATTATTTATGTATTCAAGCAAGCAAATACTTATATATAGCTATGTAATGATGTATAGCCTCATTTCTATGTGTTCACTACAATTCATAGGTATATTGATAATAATAAGAAAAAAATACTGAATAAAGAATTATTTTTATTTTTTAGATATTATGCCATATTATTTTTTAAAAATTTAAAAAATAATTTTAAATTTTTAAAATACAATTTTATTTTTAATGAATCTTTAATAAAGTAAATATTATGTCGTATTATATAAAATAAACTGACGGATAAACAAAATATTTTATGTATATAACATAAAAAAAAGGTTTTGATTGTATAGACATCTTACATGATTTATTGCTTTATTATTTATTTATTTATTCAAGCAGACAAATACTTATTTTAAAGTTTATATTGTTTAATAGTTCATTGGCACTTGTTAAATATACTTTGATAAAAGTTCTGATTTGTTTTTTCTAAATTAAGGAATTCAGGAAAAATATGTTGGTGGAATATAAACTATAAAATGTTTGTTTCATTGAAGAATTTGATGGTCATCCACTATTATTAATTCGTGCACTCGCAATAAATAATATTTTACAAAACAAAATAACATTTTTGTAAAGACGTCTTATTTGAAATATTGCTTTATTATTTATTTATTTATTCTAGAAGATATAAATATGAATAACTTTATTTTAAGAAAAGGATAGTTCAGTGGTACTTATTAAAACATCGGATTTTAATACTGATCTTAATTTCAATTCGTCTTTTTAGAATTTGATTTTTATGTTTTTAGGTACTCGATATTTGAAGTTAATTAAGTAAGTAGTTGACATTAATAGAATAGTATTAAAATATATAATGGTAGTTTTTTTTTTTTTTTAGGTTTATTTTCTTAAGGAATTTTTGTTTTTATATTATCAATTTGATGGTAGAATGGTGTTTTTTTTTAAACTTAAAATTATTTGTATGCTGAAATGTATCTTCGTCGGCAATTTTATGTTTACCGAACGGCATATTCGGCACATGGATTGTGCTAAGTTAACGGTAATCTTAGAAATATGAATAGTTCGTGAAATTCTTTGAATTTATAAGTAATCGTTAAAACATGATCATAGAAATATAATTATAAATGATTACTACTTATTTTTAAAAAGGTTTTTACAATAAAAATGATTGTACTTACGTGGAATATAGAAGAATTGCGATATGAATCCTCACTTGTCGGTTTTTCTATTGTTTTGAAACGATGACAAGACGACGACTGTTACATCAACGAACTGAAATTCGGTAAAGATGTTGAAAGTCTATTCACAGATCAAAAAAAAAATAAAAGATAAGAGTTTTTGTAAGGTAAAAAAGTCTTTAGTGAAGTTACAGTTTATAAAAACACGGAGCGTAGATTAGCACGGCACGAAGTCTGGGCTAAGACTGACTGATTGGTCGCAGACCGGGTTTCCACCTGCCCCCCTCTACCTCGTCTTATTTCTACCCCCTCCAAGTACCACCGCCTTCTCCCGTTATCGCCACTGCTCTTGTGCTATGGACTTGTCATAACTCTATCCCCGTCTAGTTGTTTGGTACGCCATTGCTACACCTGCGGATCTTCCAGACACTCACACTGACACAACCCCCTTTAATGGAGGGGGTATTTTTCCCCACCCTGTATAATTTTTTTTGCCCCCCCTCTTTTGGTTTCCAGTTCTCTTGATATACATGAACTTTAAAAAAAATGTGACCAACCCCTCTTTACTTTGGCATCTCCACCCCCTGTTACGGTGTCCAGGTTCCTCAGATGAATTTGCCACTTATGAGTAATATATCCCTACATCCTGAGTTGCCTGACCACTCACTTCATCCGGTAAAAATTCTCCCCTAAATTAAGAAAACCAAGCAACAGTTTTTATCTGAATTGGAAATGTATCCTATATTTGATCCTGAACTTGTCCTTGAACTGTCACATCCTCATATCAACACAAAATTAAAATCATCTCTATCCTTAAATTTTTCTTACATTTCTAAAAGTTGCTATTACCCTTTTCTTAGCATTACCGCAATTCTAATAAGTTCCCTTGACCTATTAATCCTGCTCACTTATGAACTTGTTCTTGATCTGTCACAGTCATATCTCATTCTTAAAACATACCCTTGCGCCGTTATCTTTTCTCACTCCTCAGTATGAAACTTGTTCTTAAACTGACGTATCCTCATCTCTTTCTTGCTCCGTTAAGTTATCTTAGTTAGAAACTTGTTCCTGATGTACTGTGATACTGTTATCTCAACTTTATAACCAACCATTGACTCTTTTTACTTCAGAAATCATAACTTGCTACTGCTATCGATCTACCCTTGTCTTTTCTTTAATAATCTTATATGTATACTTTTAAAATCAACTCCTGCCATATCAGTATTTGTTTAATATCACATTTAGATAAAGACCTTTCTCATATTCCCACTTAGAATTACTTATTCGTATTTAAACGAATAAGTCATCATCGTTCTTTAGAAAGATCACGTAGCTTCCGTTACTTTTGGTAAGCTCGTAAGCAAAAGAGAAATTAACTAAAAGAATATTAAAATATACACTAGAGTTTCAAGGTACAGTACAGACTCGAGAGTTCGAAAAATTGATTTTCTTGATTCTTATTTTTCCATTTTATTAAAAAGGAAGGTCAGCAGTTTTTATTTTTTGTTTTACTTTAGATTTGTGTTCTTCGTGGTTTGAATATATTCAAACGCCCGAAAATTCGAAATTTTTTTAGGCGAAAAATTGGGCGAAAAACTAAAAATTGGCGCATTTTCTGGGAAAACTGTACGTATAGGAGAAATTTTGACTTCAGATAAAAGACATAACATTTTGCTGAACAGTGTAATCTGAGTCAAAAGAGAGTTCATGGAAAGAAGGAAGAGGCAGCGGCTTCCCTGAATTAAACACAATCCTAGTAGGGATCCGTATGATTTCATAGAATTCCTTTGCTGCTTGAGCAGCTTTGTTTACATTCAAATTCAGGGAAGTCTATTAATTTATTTTTTCTTCTTCTTCAGTTTTAAGTCAGATCTTAAACTGAAATCATCGCGTTACATTTTTACATTGAGTAATCGAAAACATACCGAACTTTCTTTAGCAGTGAAAATAGATGTGTTGTTGTATATAGATAATTGAAAGCGCAACTGAAAACAATTACACGAGTATTAGATGTGTAACTGTGGGTAATTAGAAACAGATAAGGATGCAATTATTTTAAAACCTAAAAGTATTATTTTTCAATAAATAATTAATATGTAGAATTCAAAATTTAAATTTTCCGTAAATTTCTAATAATCCGAGTAAGTGCCAGTCTCATAATGAGACTCTAATGTGAAATATATTTATCTATCTGACTAATCATCTCACTAATCATCTCACTAATCATCTCACTAATCATCTCACTAATAATCTCACGAATCATCTCACTAATCAACTGACTAATCAACTGACTAATCAACTGACTAATCATCTCACTAATAATCTGTCTAATCATCTCACTAATCAACTGACTAATCATCTCACTAATCATCTGACTAATCGTCTTACTAATCATCTCACTAATCATCTGACTAATAATCTCAAGTATATAATTTCAATGCTTCTAATGATCAGCCTATGCAGTTGCCTACTTTTCTTTTGGTCCAAAGAATTTTCTAACAAATACACATAATTAAAAGGGCTCATGTTACTTCTGAATTAAGGCTCACATACACGATTAAACTTGGCTCGTCTAGTCAGTTTGAGGGTGAATATGTGAGTTTGATGGCTTAATGTGGTGTACACATTCAGTGTCAAACTTTTAATCAAACTTGCTTTAGTCAACCAAGTTTGATCGTGTATTTGTGGTCAAGAACTTAATTTTATTTTTGAAAAAAAAAAGAACTATTTTGTAATTATTAGTTTTAGCTTTGGTTGTTATTTCAATTGTTAGGTTTTTCCCTCCTAGAGATTTGGGATATACCTCATCGGGGAAAACAAACTTTTCTTTACGAACGTAATTAGTTTAGTTGAAGTTTAACTTTCATCTTAGTCTAAATTTCCAAATATTAACGGTATGTTAGTTTATATATAGAATATTTTTCGATATTTCACTTTTCGGTTAAGGCTTAAGGATATCCTAAATCCTAATATTGTTCCCCCTTTGATATAAAAACCAATGTGTAATATTTTACACATTTGACACCCAAATTATTATATGAATAGAGCTTTAGCCTTATATTGGTTCATAATACATTTGGATTGGAAGAAACGAAAACGTAATTTAATGATTTAGAGAACGGCGTGTCTTCATAATTTCAGAGGCATACAAACTGTTGTTACTCAACACTTTTTCCTTAATTAACTGTAATATGTAGCAGTCATGAGTTGATATTTACGCTAAAAAGAACTACAACAATATAATTTTTAGTTTAGTTTTCGAAATATTAGACCACTGAAGTGGTCTAATATTTCAACTCTATTATTATGAAATTTTATGAATTTTTGTTTTATGACAACATATATTTTTTATATCCTTATATAAAATAAATAAATAAATATGTTGACTTATCACAATACTTCGCCTCTCTAAGTGTGTTATCTTTAAGAGAAAGTAAGTATGCATGTATAATTATCGGAGGGGAATCGAACCCGGCCTCTTCCTCTTCGTCCACGTTTAAAACGATTTTCGAAGGAATTAGATTTTTTTTTTCCGGGAAAACGGTTGATATCATTAGATTTGCATTTTTATGAAAAACATTTTAAATTATTTAATAAAAGGCGTTTTTTTCGAAGTTTTGGAAATAGCGCCCCCAAATTTGGAGCTAAAACTCATAACTCAATTTCACGTCGGGGTATGATTTTTGTAAGCATGGTATGCCAAATATTTCAGGTCTTTTACGTCTTTACGCAGACGACAGACAGGCATTTTTCAAAACCACTTTTTTGGACTCAGGGAAACTTAAAACGAGTAAATCCATCAAAATAGAATTTTAATGCCATCACAAACTTTCTCTTTATTATGAGAAAGTAAAAAAAACACGCTTTTTTTTATTTCATTCACGGTAATTGAGTATTTTACAATAAAACAAAATTTTTTTTTTTTAAAAACCCGATTTTTTATCAAATTTTTTGTTTGCCTTGTTTGCGTTACTTTCTATATGGTAATATCGTCATGTGTATACTGCTTACAATTCGATGGATTGAATAATCTGAAATAATTTGATGTAATTACTTTTGTAAAAAATGAAAAAAAAAAAATCCTCAAAATTTGAAATTCCAAGGGTATTTTATTTTTAATAATAGAACGAATGATGTATAATTTTTTTTAAGAAGGTTTGGAAAACGTAACTATTTAGGTATTTCTTTTAAATGCTTGGCCTACATGATAAGAGGAAATATAAAGCATAGCATTTTTTCTAATAAAACAAAACTATTTAGATATTTCATTTTTAAATGCTTAGCCTACATGATAATAGGAAATATAAGCATATATTTTTTTATAAGAAATCAAAACTATTTAGGTATTTTATTTAAATGCTTGGCCTACATGATAATAGGAAATATAAGATATAAGCATATTTTTTTTTCTAAGAAAACAAAACTATTTAGGTATTTCATTTAAATGCTTGGCCTACATTATAATAGGAAATATAAGATATAAGCATATATTTTTTTCTAAGAAAACAAAACTTTTAGGTATTTCATTTAAATGCTTGGCCAACATAATAAAAGGAAATATAACCACTGATACCTAGAATTTGATCAATCCATGTGAGTTTTCTTTACTTTCATTTATAAGACATTTTAAAGTGACTAACAATAATGGTTAAATTGTAAAATTTTTAAACCAATCAGACCAAAAAAAAAAGTCCTTTTTTCCCCAAAAGTAAATAGAGAGCAGATGTTTAACAATGTCGGTTTTGCGCTTTTGAACAAAAAAGGTATTGGGAGAGGCAACGCGTTAGGTATAAAATATAAAAGCAGAGCTCTCTACAGTTTTTCAAATGAAAGCTTCACCTTCAGACCAGGTGATATCAATGAATAGAAAACTCCCCTCAATGTCTGCTATATACCTACAGATGTTAGAAAAGTTAGGGATCCTTCAGGTAAGTATTTAACTTAGGGTGCAAAAATAGTAGAATTGAAAGCTCTCTTTCATCCTATATATATATATATATATCTCATAATNATATATATATATATAACCACGTTTTGTGAATCACCCTTAGAGTTTTTAACTTCTTCAATTAACCTACCTAAAGGTTGTGAGTTATCTGTAAATCATATTAGGGCTATAAACCCTTTTGTTCAATTTGTAAAATCTACCCTATAATCTAAAAAGGGGTTGGTTGATATAAAAAAGTAACCTTAACGCCGCCTCGCACGAGTCTTTCAATTCAAGTTCTGCACCTATAAACACCCCTAACAAAAATACCTGTTTTTAAAACCTAATACAACCCTAATTATTTATAGGTTTAATATATATGTATGAATTATTTAATAATATAGGGTAACTATTTTTACTAATAAATTTACAAAAAAAAATGTTATTGACAATGTAATATGTTTAATTGTTGATTTGAAAAGGTTATAGTTCGTCTTAAAATCTAATTTTACCGTTACTCTTGCCAGTCTTAGTTAATTATTACATGGGAACTTAATATTTCAACCGATGTACATTGGCCCGTAAATAGTTTCTAAAGGTTTTGAATGAAATCTTATATGAATGAAAACATAAGTTTTTAAAAGTTAAACGAAATTAATATATACAGCTTGGTTTTCCGGTGGAATCCACGTCTCGAAGGGGATGAAGTCCGACATTTCGCTTCCACTACTGGAAGCATCTTCAGGTGTGGTGCATCGTGGTGTTGACTCGAAGCAATCACAAGATGAACTCTGAATGATTGCTTCGAGTCAACACCACGATGCACCACACCCCTGAAGATGCTTCCAGTAGTGGAAGCGAAACGTCGAACTTCATCCCCTTCGATACGCGGATTCCACCGGAAAACCAAGCTGTTTATTACGAGTCTACCCATGAAATTAATATACTCTGGATGTAGATAAATTGATAGGAATTTAATTTTTAGTTGTTTCTTAATTTTCATTGAATAGTCATCAGCAAAGGTATACTGCTACTTGACTACTTTACTAGAGACTACTCAACAGAATAAGCGAATAATTGCACCTCCATTAGAAAGGTAATCTAAGCTCAATCAACTATTAGTTGGAATCATAGAGAAGTGATACTGATAAATATAGAACGTTCGACAAAAAGCGGAAGTAATACAAAATATATTCAACGAGTTTCAGCAATGATTTAGCACAACCATTAGCTAAACCAAACTCTGATAAAGAAGAAATTTACTCCTTAAGATAAGTTGGAGGGGATTCGTTTATGGTAATTAGGAACGAAATGAAGTTATAAATCGTGGAGGTTTTATATTAAATATTTCCTCGTCCTAAGTGGTCTTTACCCTTCCGATCTCTTCCCTTTGACAAAGATATAGCACATTTGTTCCCATAAGCTTCGTCCAGACAGCTGATCCGAACAGGAAACGAGCATGAGCTCGTTTGGTTCTGCGCATGTCCATTCAGTCTAAATTTCGCCTGCGCATGCCCCCTTTTTTCGGGCATGCGCAGAGACCAATGCTTTGCTTCGGTTCGGCAACCCCAGTATCATCATTCGTTAAATACTCGTATTTTAATTTTATTTTAATGAAGTGTGCTTTCTCTTTAATCATGGCCAGTCTGATATGTGGAGGCGCGCTGTTTGCTAGGTTAACTCAACTTTACCTTTAACAAACATAACTTATTTGCATAAGTGTCGTGACTTTTTTAAAAAAAAGTTCTGTCTTTGGGTTATATGTTTCAAAGCATGAACAAGGTAAAACTAGATACCACAGTAAATACTGTACACTATTATAGGTAAGAATTGTAAACTTATGATGTGAGCAAAAAATGGAAAAGTTTATAGATATTTTGAACTTGTTTTTTCAAAACATACGAAGCAATAAACAATCATAAAAAACTTATGGTAGGCATTTTGTACAGTATAGGATCATAAATATAAGACTATTGTATGAGTCGGAAAGCGATTTGAGTATGTAGTAATGTAAAAGGTGTAAAATATTTAGCCGAAAATAGGTTCTTTAATAATTTACGACGGAAGAACGAGGGGTTCCGGAGTTCTGTTCATGTATGAGTGCAATTCTATTTGACTGTCATGGCAAGTAAAAGGTGAATTTATGGTATCAAGGAGGTTAGGGATTGGACATTCGGGGCGGGGAAACAAGCTGTAAATCCAGCGGACAGTTAAAAACCTTGGTCTAGCAGTCAGGTATCGGTGAAGGAAGAAGTACGCAGCGCATCCTCGTTGGGTATTATACTGCCCAGAACTTCTACTCTACAAGTACTCAGAAATATTGTTACTTAGGCAATAATCCTATTGACTTGGAGAGTGACAACCGCGTTTTCTTGACCCCTTCAAGAGGGAAGATTATGGGCCCTTTTTACATTAGACATTAAGTCTGCAAAGAGTAAAACTACCATAAAAACATTTCTTATGTGGGATTTAAAAGAAAGGAAGTTAAAAATACGACAAAGCGAAACACATGAATCAAATAAGAAGAAGACTTATTTATTATTTCTTTTATAATACAAGTTTAGAAATAAAACGGTGGTGGAAGAAAGCGAGAACTACCATGGGATAAAATAAAAATGCCAGCATTATGGACTATTCACAGTCGGAAGCGTATCTCATAGATGTCACATAGCCATTATAAAATAAATAGGAGAAGTTAAGTGTTGAAAGAAAATAAGCATAGTTGGTTAAGGGTTCACGGGAACTAAATCGAATTATGCGGGCTATTCTTCAACCTTTTGTGTGCTACTTTATCATTCAAAGCGATTAAAGGTGTGCATTATATTTCATCACCATGATATCGCTCTTATAGACTAATAGGTAATTTCTTTTTTATCAGAATTATCAAAAAGCTATCCTCCAATTATAGTGTCCTCCTTCAATGGTTTTACCATCTTTACTTACCATTGCAGTAGGTTCTTTTCTTGTTCTTACTCAGTTCTTTCACTCGGCTACCACATTGTTCTTTTAGCCACTTGTTTGTTTATTTACTCATTTTCACAATTTATTTTTATAATAAAATAGTCCCGTTAAAATGATGCTTATTTTAAGATGGAAGAAGAAATGTTATGATGATCCACTATGACAATTAACTAATAAAATTTAAAGTAAAATTATTTAAAGTTGTGCGAATTTAGTCAGCTCTACATAGTATCTCGATGTAGGCAGTGGCGTCGCCAGGACTTCTGTCACCTGGTGCGGTCAGTCTTTTGTCACCCCCCCCCCCCCCCCCCCCCCCCCCCCCCCCCCCCCCCCCCCC
>KZ651039.1:837139-869573 GCA_001010745.2 Gerris buenoi
TGGGGGGGGGGGTCTTGAGCCCCCCCTTTGGGTTATTATTATTATTATATTATTCAATATACAAGTACCTTTAAACTTACACCCCCCTTGTCGTGGTACCCGGGGCCCCCTGCACCCCCCTGGCGACGCCACTGGATGTAGGCATTAACCCTTGAATTAAGTCCAGTAATTGTTGAGAACTGTGCTACAATATCGTAATCTCGCTCTATTTCCTTAACTTGGTGTCTCTATTGTTCTCCATCTAATTTATATGATTTTTGATCTCTACTTATCGTAAACCTGCATTCTTTAAATTCTCTTATGAATAGCCAGCATATTTATGTTAGGGTCCCTATTTTGTCCAAATAAATAGGGCTTCTATCTTCATCTTTAAGTATATATAATAGTCCAGTAGATAGCATGCAAAAAAGAGTGTGATTAACATCTAGCTAGAAATTTTTGTATATATACATCTTTTGGTGCCTTTTAAGACTATAGAATATGGTGGTCGACTAAGTTCTTCTGCGGGACATATCTTAGGCCTCATTTGAAAAAAACAAAGCGTTGGAGAGCGGCCATGTCCCGCCCTTTTTGATGGACAATATGATTTTCATAATCTTGAGTACGAGCTTAGTTAGTATACCAATAATCAAGTTGATGGCAGTTTGTCACTTAATAGGTTAGTTAGTCAAATATTACACCAAATCAAAGAGGTAACCTATTACGTGACAAACTATTATCAACTTAAATAATTGCCCACCAACTAATCACAAAAAATAAAATCACATTATCGACCATAAGGGGTGGTACACGGCCGCTCTCCACCGGTTTGTTTTTTCAAATGCCTATTGCCAAGCTATATGTGCCGCAGATGAACTTAGCCTACCACATATTCTTAAAACACCAAAAGAACACACAATTCTAGCTTGATGTTAGTCAGACACACATTTCCCCGCTATATCCTGGAGTATAAACTTATATAATGTTCTTTCAATGAAAATATTAATTTTGAATTACCATATTGCCTTTTCCGATTTCTATATAAAAGTCAACTCACGTTGCAAAAGTAACTGTTCCGTTCAAAACTAGTTTCTTCAATTTTCTCTAGGTCATCGATTATTGATGACGACTTAGAAGGACCTTTATAGGTAGAAGCGGAGTTCTGTAAGCTATCTTTGACATGAATCTTAGTAATGATGTACAGTACATTGTAAAACTCATACATATCCCAGCTCGAAAACCTATATATGACATTATCATGCGATGTTTATCATTCCAACTTCCTATGACCAAAAGGGCATTCAAATTTATTTTCTGTCAAAAAAAAATGTACAAGAATTATTCTTTATTCAGCAAAGGTATATAATACAAGGATTATGCATTTGTTAAGTTTTTATTATCGAGCTGTAAGAATCGGATACTAATAAATATTGAAAAGCATTATCACTAACCCAGAGTAAAATAAAATACTTTAAAAATTTACTCATGATGTATAAAAAGAATGCCTATTTGTGTGGCCCATAGCTTCCTTGGATCCTATCACGTACGTTATTTTTTAAATGTCAAAATTGTTTTGATTTTTTACATGAACTACAGTATCAATGAAGCAAAAGTTAAAGATAGATCGCAGACGGTTCAAATTAATCTGGTGCTATCTGCGGTCTTTCTTCAACAAACCTTCAGATGAGTAATTTTAAATATAGGTGAAAATAAATGTATGTTTGTGCGCATGTTGAAGAGAAACAAATAATCGCAGAATTTTTAAACTGATATGGGACCAACAATGGGCTAATTATGACCTACCATGTGGTCTTTAAGAAAAGTTGGTTCGCTGAAATTGAGCGACAGACAGACACACCAGACAAGGAACCAAAAATGTTCCCTGATGTCTGAAACGGATTTTTCCTTGCAATTTTTGAAATCAGAGAGTTAAAATATTTTCGTTCTCCAGTATGATCACATAGCTTCCGTTACCTTCGGTTTGCTCAGAAGCAAAATTATTAATTCAATACATAACCCTACTAAATATTTGTATAAATTTGGTTGAGTAGTGCAGGTTATAGATAACGTTTGCTTAAGAAACACTTAATATAACACCTAATCCAACAATTGCCTCAAAAGTCAAATTGTTAATATATGTATATATATAATATCTACTGCTAAGATTGTTGTTAAATATGACAAAGTAAAAATAGTCCCCTAAATAATAATTCTGTGGTATAATTGTTTTATCAGTTCATGTACTTAACATATGCTAAGACTGCTATTTATTATACAAGGACGTGTCAATTACCTTGGCTGTTAAAAGGGAATAATAATGTTACTAAGTATTTAGTGATCATTTGAAGTACGAAAACTTCACTATACACATTTGAGTGCATATCTGAAGGGAAAAGAGTTATATATATTCATTTCAGTTTATTCAAATAATTGCGGAAGTTTGTGTTTAATTGGTTTAAGAAGAAAGTAATAATTAGTCAATTTTGTGCCTACGTTATTAGGCAGTGTGTTATCTCAGGCTAAAAATACACCGTTGCATCCAATTAAGTTAGCAGCGGATTTTGCAAGATGAGAGCGTGTTTAGACTAGCGCGTACCGAGCCCTGTCCTTATTGAGCCCGACTCGCACCGTATACGATTTATGAACCTACATTGTGGTTCAATTTGTCGCAGAGGTAAAAGATAGTCTTCTTTTGCACGATCCGTTCCCAAGGGTGGATTCCTGTTGGTTGTGCGCGGCTTTGCTCCTGTGCGATTCCCCCCAGTCCATGTATCATCGGAGCCCCTGCCTCGGATCCAGTGGCCTCTGTCTTGCTCTCAGTCGCTGAAACCCTTGTTCTCGAGGCAAGGTTGTTTGTCCACGGCAGTCTTTGATTTATTATGACTAGGTCGGTTTGTATGCGCATTCTCTCCCGCAAGTCTCTCTGGAATTCATGACTCGTACACCCTTACAAGCCCTCCTTGCTAAGCTAATAATAACGTCTTCATATATTAGCTTGACGCTAAGGCAAATCCGCGTTCTGGTTTTATTTTTAACAAAAATAAAAAAACTTTAGTAAATAACGAATGTTAGGGCTAATAATTTTTCTCACCTCACCAAGTCCCATTTATGGTTCATTGATCGAGTCTAGAATAACGTCCTGCGTGTTGGATGATATTATTTGGACATATTTGATTTATCTTTTGGGCTATTTATCACGTTTTACTAATTTATTATTGTTCGTTTTTAAAGCTATGCTATTATCAAAATTAGTATCGTACTTAATCAAAATTCTTAAGTAGTAATTGGTGCATGCGTATTTGCACTTGTTCGTCGGCTATAGGACACGGTGTATTAATATATTTTCTTATTAATAAGCTTATTATATTTTGTTGAGGTATTGAAAGTAGGGAAGTTGTTTCTACAAGTCCATCTATCAATGTTAATAAGTAAGTTTAAGCCTGGCCTAGTTCAAGATATCTACTTGTTAAGATCAGGTGATGAGTCCTTGGTCTGTGGGTCAGGGCAGCCAGTCTCGGGTCCCGTAAACGTGATTCGGTTTGGGAACGGATTGTGTTGGCAAGTGTGATGGCCGGGTGCTGGGTGCTCCGTTCTGTACGAGTGTCGGCACTCCAATTAGCTTCTGACAAGAGGATGACATGTCGACCAGGGAGATTAGGGTCAACGCCACTCCTACCTTCCACTAATCCTTCCCCACCTCGCACCCAACAGCAATCAAACACCGGCGAAAAAACTTTATATTAACAACAAGGACAAAAATACATAAAAGAGAAGTCGATGACTTACCTCGCATCTCCTTGTAAAACCCACATACTTTTCAGTCACATTTAATATTATGTACATTTTAAAGGGAAATTCACCTCTTTACTTAACTCACTAGTATTAGGTCAGATGATGACAGCGATTTTCAGTGATGATGACGTGACAAGTTCGTTTCTTCTTTAGATTGTTACTCCCCTATGTTTTTGCTTCCGAGCTTACCGAAGGTAACGGAAGCTATGTGATCGTTCTGAAGAACGAAAAATTTTTAGGTCTCCGATTTCAAAAATTCCAAGACAGAAATCCGTTTCAGACATCAGGGATCATTTTTGGTTCCGTGTCTGTTTGTCGGTCTGTCGTTCAATTTTTGTGAACCACCATATCTTAAAAACTACACGTCCAATTTAATTCAATTTGGGTGGTAGGTCATTGGGGTTGGTCCCATATAAGTTTTAACCTTCTGCGCCTATTTGTTTCTCTTCCACTTGCGCACAAACACACATTTATTTACACCTATAGCTTCAAAAGTACTTATCAGATTTGAATGAAATTTTTATAGTTTATCAAAAGTAACCTGCAGATAGCCCCAGATTAATTTGAACCATCGTCAGCGCTCTTTAAACTTTGCTAAATTGATAGTTTAATTCGTGTAAAAATCAAAACAATTTTGACAGATTAAAAAAAAAAAAAAAATCAGGGGAAACAATTAAACCAATTAGACAATAATGGCTTGCAAAAGCATAAAATCAATAAAGTACGTAGGTAGGATGCGAGGAAGCTATGTGTCACACTAATTTGCAGTCTATTTTTAGAATATAAATGACTTCGACAAAATAACTATTAAGACAAAGGGATGTTTAGTCCAATGTACTTTGGGACAAAGGAATATTACACTTTGGTTTTTATAAGGAGATTAACAATTTAAAGAAGTGCCACAAGTTCTTACTACTGTACTTCCTTCTTGTTTTAATTTTATTTAATTATTTCTGTTTGGTTTAATAATCTCCAATTCCTTAACAAGTGACTAATCAAGTTGAAACAGATAAGTTATCATCTGGAATACAGTCTAGCAGAGTTAGCTTCTTTCTCGAAATTTGTTAGTACTTTAAAAATCTTAAGATTGCAATAAGTACCTCACAGATATTTCTTACTGGCTAAACCATTTGTATTAACAATTTTAGTTTACGTTTTGTTATTTTTTAAAAATAATAATTTCAGGTTTTATTAAATGAGCTGACTGCCACTTTTTTATTATAGTTAGATTTTAGTCATTATTATAGTTAAATTTTTATTTCTTATCTTCCAATTTATTAATGTTGTTTATTGTATCGTTATTTATAATTACAATACTAAGAGTGTATTTAATGTCTGCCAGGTTCTTATACTACATAAATTTCGTATTATATAAATTACAATAAGAAATGTTAACAAGTTTACCTCCATTTAATATCAAGGTTATTTGGCAAACCCTTATATTTAATGGCAGGAAAATATTACATGACTTCCGAAGTTTAGTTAACAAGAGATTGCTTCGAGCTTCAAATTATGGTCTGTTAGATGATACAGTGGGTAATTGGGGGGCTCCATTTTTCGATGAAGCGATAGCGGTTATGGTACAACCTGCAATTCTCTCATGCTCCCTTCCTGATTTGACTGAATATCGTAATGGAGAAGATATGCTATTAGATAAATTTATTACATTCCGCTTTGGTGGATTTGGTCGTGTGAATCAACGTCATTTCCACCGAAACGGCATTTAGATTCTCGATTTATCACCTTCTATTTGCGATTTATTTTGTCATTTTATTTATTTGATTTGTGTCTGCAGACTGTCTGCGGAGGATGTCTACCGGTGGAAAAGATTGTTGGAGGGCGACAAACCAGTCATCCTACAACAATCTTTTGCACCGGGAGACAAAATTGTTTTGTCACCCTTCATCAATCTTCTGCATCCAACAATCACACTGCAGACTGTTTAGTCTCCAGTGTGCGCTTGGCCTAAGTGTAAGTGACACATGTGTAAAGTGACTGATTCATCCATCCTGAAATGATCCAATACTGTTCTACCAGGAACCCAATTCTGAACACTAACAATTATCTGCAATTAGATAAATTTATTACATTCCCCTTTGGTGGATTTGGTCGTGCGAATCAACGTCATTTCCACCGAAAAGGCATTCAAACAAATATTCAATTTTATTTCAGGCATCAAGAGATATTTGCAATAATTTTTTTTCGTATTAATTAGAAAGTAAGATATTCCTTTTTCCTTTCAACATTTCGATCCAGTTTGGCTTTGGGTTTTATTTAACGACCGCTCTTCCCAAAAATTATTGGACGTGCTTCATAGAAGAGCGAGGTCGGTCTTAAATACCTCCTAATTTGAATAATTAAACGATTTCGTATAAAGAATTAGCACGACAATATGTAGGTATTCTTTATTCTTCTAATAAAGAATATATAGTCCGTGTTCGAGCGTCGAAAGGAGGGAATAAAAATGAAAAATCATTTTTTAGTCTTTTGGAAGACGTGTTTTTCGAGAACGGTCCTGTCGCTATCGGCCGACACAAATCAAATAAATAAGAGGACAAAATAAATCGCAAATAGAAGGTGATAAATCGAGAATTCCCGTGTTAAAGTCCGCGAGAGGGACAAATATATTAATTAAATGGGAGTAATAAAATTGATAGAAGGTCGGTGCCGGTCCGAGGGTGGAGGAGCCCGGGTATATTAAGCCATCAATAGAGGGGACTGGAGCGGAGGAGCAACGCTATAAAACACTCTAGCGGCAACACGCACAACTACTACCGGTATATAAATATGGTTGCGTCATAATATTGTTGTGCGGGGTGGGCGATGGTACGCAGTCGCAGCGATGCTCTTCTAGACTGACTCTCTGGTAATTCCGCTGGGCCACCGGCCCCTAACGCCTTCGTGACACGCGATTCTTCGGGCCCCTTTAAGACGAGCCTTTTAAGCATTATCACAATAGTTGCCCATATCCTTAATCTTTAACCTTGTGTCTCCTAACCTCTTCTCCATGCATTGAATATTAAAAAATATAAATTGAAGAAGATAAATGTTTAGGATTTTGGAAAATGATATTTATGACTGAAATAAAAAAAAGGCGGATGACAACTCTTCTCAAATTGATAAATTCTAACTATTTTATAGTTAATAATAAGGGCTGCAATTTTAATTTATCGTCCTATCAGCATAAGGCACTTATAAAAGAGTATTTTATACAACAAAACATCACTTGAAGGCATAGAAAATGCAATTTTCGTGCGAGGATGAAAAGAGTAGTGAATAAGATTATAAACTATCCAAATGTACATACCATAAAACAGAGGGGCTGTTTGACGCCTGATGCCGCGTTGTAAAGCGATAATGTTTGACTGGAAGCGAGGCCTACTCCGTCCCTAATGGAATTGCCCGTTATAAAACAGTTATTGATGATATACTTCAGTAATATTTTTGAATGAACTTTATGGTAATAGGACCACCGCAGTCATTACCGAGGGGAGATTCGACGTTTATTATGGGACATGGGAATGAGGATACCAGCAAGGTACTAATTTAACTGACGTTGATGGTACCCGAAAGTAAGTACCATTGTTTTTTTCATTCGCATGCTGCGATGGTACGACATTTAATTCCGCTGGATTTGCATAATAACTAACTGAAGTGAAATTAAGTGAACAAATGCAAAAAACAAGGCTTGACAAGTATTAGCAGTTTAATTGTTTGAACTTTGAGGTGTGGCAAAAATGTTAATTGTTACACCAGCTACAAAATCTAAAATTAGATTTTCTTTTGTAAGAGCTGAAAATAAAATTCTATTAGTCCTAACATTTACGTTATTTACAAACAAATGCCAGGTAGCTTGAGGAAACTAGTTTCTTGCGTTAATAATTCAATAGACTGTAGAATGACTATATGCTTTTAACTTTACAGAAATATGTTTTTCACTCTTTGCACATAAACATAACAAACTCTTTACGCTTAGAATCCCATAGTACATAAAATTTGCCTAATACGAAAGCTTGAGGCATGTCGGTTCATTGCATATTAGTTTTGCATACATGATACAATATTTGATTTCTAAATGTTTCATTGTGATTTCAAATAAATTTAACATAACTATTACATAAACTATTGAATATCGTTTGCCTAAAGGTAAAACTCACTAAGAGATTTTTTTTTCTAAAATGAGATAGTAGAGTTAATATATTTTTATGGTCAATTTGAATTAATGGTTTGTTTGAAAATTAACCATATTATAATCATTTTATAAGATATCATGGCAAATAAAACTCACTACAATCTCTTATCTCTTCATAAGATATCGTGGCAAATAAAACTCACTACAATCTCTTATCTCTTCATAAGATATCATGGCAAATAAAACTCACTACAATCTCTTATCTCTTCATAAGATATCGTGGCAAATAAAACTCATTATAATCTCTTCATGAGATGATCGTGGCAAATATAATCACACATGATTAAATCAAGTTGCTTGATGGCTTTTAACTTCAAGCAGAGTAATATTTGAAATTAAAATTCTTGATCGTAGTTTTTCTAGTGATTTGAAGTTTTGTTTCAAGATTGTTTATTTCAAATCTTATCATTATGTTTAAAATTTAAAAATAATAACAAAAATAGACTGGCAATTGGTGTGGCAAATGGCTTCCTTAAATAGCGCAGACGGTTTAATTACTCTAGGACCTATCTGCAGGCTATTCTCGATAAACTATAAAATATTTATATACAAATCACACAACTACTTTTGAAGCTATAGGTGTAAATCAATGTATGGTTGTGCACATGTGGAAGAAAAAAAATGAGCGCAGATGGTTGAAACTTATATGGGACCAACAATGAGCTAATTATGACCTATCTTACAAATTTCATGTAAATCAGACAATACTTTTTAACATACTTTGTGCAAAAATTGAGCGACAGGCAGACACGGAACCAAAAAAGTTTCCTGATGTCTGAAACAGATTTCTGTCTGGAATTTTTGAAATCGTGAAGATATAAAATATTTTAGTTCTTCAGAAAGATCACATAGCTTCCGCTTCGGTAAGCTTGCAAACAAAACTTAAATTGAAAATATTCCACCCTCTCCAAAGTTAAAGATTTGTTTGTGTTTTATTTGCCTTAACTACAAATTTCAACTCAATTCTTCGTATGCATTAGATTGTATTCGATCCTTGGATTGATTATTTTAAATGATACCCCTGGGCAAACTTCTTCAACCTTTTAGGCATATTTCCGACCAGACAATTCTTGGCTAATAATGGGAATAAATTTTAAGTGCCGCACTGACCTTGTATTGTAAACAATTCGATTTGTTAACGTGCACACCAATTGAAACACTCCATTTGGATCACGTTTCTTCTTAAACAATTAAGGAATGTATCGAATACTTTTACTTGAATCAATGTTGATTATTCGAATAGCATGCTTAATTCTATTTTTTCCTACTCAACTGCCATTTTTATCCAAAGGATGATTGTTCAGCCAAATGTTTCTTACATACCATAAAAACTAACTTGAAATACTACGCCTAAAAACCAACCTCCGTTATATCTCAACAAAATTTGCTTGGTTTCTTTAACTTGTTTTCCCCTTCGATGTCTTTGCTGTAGTTCAGAAGTAATTAGGAATCAGTAATTCTTGGAACAAGACAAGTTGTTCTGTCTAATTGCCCGGCGCATCTCGCTCGTGAAAGATCGCGAGAACGGACCGACGAATTCCACCGACAAATACTTATCGAGTTTCTTTCTTTTTCTTCGGTTACCTTCTTGTATAATCAGTAAAACCAATGTATAATTAAACAAGGTTTTAATTATCGTCTGAGAAACTATTAGCTTAACTTGATTCTTTTTTTCGTCGTCGTCGACTCCTGGTTTCCGTTGAGAACGAAGCAGTTCTGGTTACTTTTCAGTCTGATTGCAAGAAACAATTGAATTCCGCAAATTTTTGCGTTTTAAGTCTAGTTACAGAAAAAAAGCCAACCATGCGTATTTTTACTACTTACTGGAGAACAGAAATATTTCAGTTCTTGCACAATTATATGTATAAGATATCAATTTACTTAATTAAGCGATTGGAAAAAAGATAAAATCCCATGGCGTAATTCATTAAAAGAATGCTATTTTAAATTATGTGATTAATATTACATTCATTTTGCTTTTTTTCATAAAGAATTAAAAGAGGGGCTTTATAAAGAAAAGAAAAGAGAGGATAATATTGGTATAAGTACTGAAAATGTTTTTATTAAAATTATTATGTATGTACCTCTGATGTTCGTGGCTAGTGCGAGTTTTAATGTTAATGCTATTTTTCAAAGTCATATACTGCCTTAAATTATGAAGAAATCTTCTCAGAATTTTAATTCTAGGAAGTGTAACATCATAATTATTATTAAATCAAGTTATTTCTTCATTACCTTGTCATTTTGATTTAGTGGTATTTGGTGGAAGGAAACGGTTGAGTCACAAACCTCTGGGTCTGGGGGGTGGGCTTCTTCACTGCTTGCTCATACTCATAAGTAAGATTTTTTGAGTTATAAAGTCCAGTTGAAAGTATATTTGACTCAAAAGTCTATTAATAGACTGATAAAATATGGTTTATAAATATAAAAGCTAAAGGTGTGGGCATGCCTATTGGTATGCTTCTCAGGTATAATCCTGAATAGTATATTTATCTCATCAATTAAAGACACTCGTGAATTTTATTGTTTTATCTCGAGAACAATTAAAATGGCATAAGGTGAAGAACTCGGTAGTTAATACAAAGGCAATTTTAAGTGCCCAGGCTTTTAACTAAATAAAAGGGTGGTTAAAAATACAAATGCGGCATTAAGCGAAGAGTGGAAAAAAGTGAGCAAGGGCATGGGATATTGGCGAAGATGCAGGAGGGGGGTGGAGGAGAAATGACGGAATGTCTGAGGATGATTTAATGATAGCGGCAATTAACTAGAATGCCTCGTTGGACTGGGTGTCTTCCTTCGGGGTAAGAAAGGAAGAATGCGGGAGACTCAGGGCAGTGGCGAGGCGGTGGGGAGAAGAGCAGCCCAAAAAACTATACCTCAGGCATCCGGCCGAAGCAGCGGTGACAATCCTTACCTTTACCTTACTATAAACTGATATAGCTACGCCACTCGAGCACCGACAAACTGCACTCCCTTTCTTCAAACCCCTATCAACTTTAACCGCACCACTTTATCACAAAACCAACTATTCTCCATCAATCCATCCCCTAATATATCACTATAACTAATCATCAAACTCGATAACCATTGCTCAATAAGATACCTTTTATTATTGATTGATTGAATACTTGGCTTAATCATCAAGGAAAGTGGTGAAAGATCATGCTATTTCTGCAGTCGAATTGTGTTACTTTTAAGTATATTAGTGAATCGAAATTAAATTCACGACAACAGACTTGTCGAGATATGTTTGTTGAATATTTTAACATGTTGAACATCCCTTCCATTGTAGATAGGGTTCTAAATTGTAACATTGCGTTCAGTTCAAAACAATCAGAGGGAAGTCCTCTTGTCTGTACCCTGGGATTTCTCATTTTAGAATCCATTGATCGTCCTTTCTTTTAACTATTAGTTTTATTCTTGGCGATATGGCAACATAGAAAATGATTTTTTTTTTTATCGGCTGTAAATTTTTCCATTTTTTGCCTTATTGCTCTATAAAAAATTACTGCCTTTTGATTTTTTAGCAGTTATATAAATTTTCAGGTCATAAATTGGCTTCACCTTAGAGTTAATTACTAGAGTTAATTACTACACCTTAGAGTTAATTACTAGAGTTAATTACTACACCTTAGAGTTAATTACTAGAGTTAATTACTACACCTTAGAGTTAATTACTAGAGTTAATTACTACACCTTAGAGTTAAATACTACTTTACGCGTGTTTTTATTCATGATTGAAACGTACAATAACTAAATGAAATAAAAATCATTCAGTCCACTTCTAGTCAATATTATGTCTTGACATTTTGCTTCCGTGCTTACCGAAGGTAACAAAAGCTATGAGATTGTTCTGAAGAACGAAAATTTTATGTCTCTGATTTCAAAAAGTCCAAGACAGAAATCCATTTCAAACATCAGTGAACATTTTTGGTTCCGTGTTAGTGGATCTTTCAGTCGCTCTGCTACTCCATATTTTGCGCACACACTTCTCTTCCAATTTTAATGAAATTTGGATGGTTGGTCAAAATTATCCAGTTGTTGGTCCCATATAAGTTACGACCATCATGCGCACAAAAGAACATTAATTAACACCTATATCTTTAACAGTACTCATCTGATTTCTTAGCGAAACTAATTGGTGGTCTATTTAATATAGAATTAGTTCTATTTTGGAGTGTATAATTCAGATATGACAAGAACGTATTGTGATAACATTAGGTATATTAATTAAGGTAGTGATATTTTCTTCTGGTAAATAATTAAATAATATATCAAATGAGGATATCCCTACCGTAGATACTTGCTTGATATGGGGATCACTGGGTCGGTTTCGGCTATAAACGCCATCATAAGAGTCAAAGTCTCTCGTAGCACTCATCAAGTCTATATGAGAGAATGTAGACTTACAATTTGAATTAAATAATAGTTTATAATTTACAGGATAGATATGGTTTCTGATGGTATCGAACAAAATTCATTGAAAACCCGATGTTACCCTTCCAATAAAATAGATGCCTTTGGAGAGATGTTTATGGTAGCCTAATATAGACCGTACAAAAATATTTGGCGATTCTCTTGTCAATATATGTGTCTCGTCCTCTCGCAGCAAATTGACAGCAACACATTATCATAGTTAAACTATTGGGGAACAATGATATCAAAGAGTTTGTTATCGCTTTGTATCAAATTTACTAATATCAACAGCAGTTTGTAGATCCATTTTTCTAATCTGTACAGAATATATTACACATTTTGGATACAGGGGACCTCAAAACGTGTGAATCCATCAAAATGTCAAAAGTCAATTTTCGTGGCATTACAATGCTTTCTCTTTATATATGTATTATGCTACGTATTGGAGAAAGTTTTTACTTTCTTATACTTATAATATGGTTGGTATATAGGTATATTTATGCTCACTACAATTTTGAATTAATCATAATGACCATTTCTTTACGATATATGTGTTTTATATTGCTTTAATTTGGTTTATTGTGTTATATATTTTATATCAATTTAAAGAACAACTGTGAAATCATTAAACACTTCTGGTTTTGTGATTAAGTTGTGAGTTTAGAGTGCAAGCAGTTCGAGCGAGGTACTTTGCTCTTCAAGTGCGGTGTTAATGTGCAGCCCCAAGATTATCTCTTTGTTTATAGTTCTTGTTTTGTAGCTCTTGTGGTAGAAACTCTCTTTATGAGTTTTCTCGGATGTTAAGATTATAAGCATATGCAATCTAACTGATTAATCTTTTTATATCATCCAATTTCCGGTTGCCGTTCAAACGTTTGTAAGTTTACTTGAATTCTATCATGAAAACTAAGCATACCTTGAAAATACTTTATTGATTAACCATTTATTAAATTAAATAAGTAGCCTCTACAAACAGATTTAATTAATTCAGTTGTTGCTCTTCCATTTTTTTTTTTTTTTTTTTTTTTTTTTTTTTTTTTTNTTTTTTTTTTTTTTTTTTTTTTTTTTTTTTTTTTTTTTTTTTTTTTTTTTTTTTTTTCTACTATTTATAGTTTTCAATCATACAAATTTGATTAGTTTGACCAGGTTTTGCGTGAACCTGGCCGGCTACGACTGAGGTGATTGTTTCAACCTAATTTGATTTTTGTAACTTTCCCATTGATCACGCGTCATTTTACTTTGTGATGAATTTGAGTAATCGAAAATGGTCTGGATCCAGTATCAGACATTTGTTATTGTGATTTGAGGATTATCTGATGACTTTTAATCTTAAGGTTTATTTAGCAAAAACTGTAAATTACACTTAAGTCCATCCCTCTACAGATTTTTTTTTTAACATGAATTTGTATTCTCTTAGATACGCAGCTCGTATTAGAATTAGAATACTCTTGATTAAATAACCAATTTTTAATCGCGTATATTGCATCAATACACACAAATAAGACAATAAATATAAATATAAGACAATAACAATAAATATTATAGACAATGAAAGCAATAAATTAACATAAATGTAAAATCAGTATAAAAAATCAGACATACAATAAATATCATTTGGTTATTATCAATTACTTTACATGCTTTCTAAATTGATTAATATCAAATTGATTGGTCAAAGCATTGTAGGCGCATGTCTATGATATGTGGCAAGGTCTTGTATAGATTGGTTCTGCCGGGAGGCAAAACTAAGTTGTCTTTATGTATTGAATTAAATCGATTGTATGACTGAAATTTAGAGAAGTTTTGAAGGTCCATTTTAGCGTTTCAAGGTCATCCTAGACCCTTTTGTACCCTAGAAATGTTTTTTTGCAGTTCGTCCGTCCGTCCGTCACATTTTGGTTCATATGTCCCTACCTATTGTTGCTTGAGATTTGAAATTTAGAGTGAAAGTTAAACTTTTTTGTCCAAAAGCAGAAAAAAATGTTGCGAACTTAACGACTCAAAATTGCTTCGATCATCGAGCAACTGTGAACTGATCGCAAAATGTTTTATTCTTTGTAATTTTTGAAGCGGTATAATTTTAAAGATATTGAAGAAACAGATCACAAATATACTCGTATGTATATCGTATTTTCAAAATGGTGGCCATTTTTCCCCCGAAATTACCAAATAAGTGCCTACCTAAAATGCTGAAAGATAATATACACACCTTGCTCCTCCAAAACTTTGGACTTGTGCAAGTTTTTATATAACATTTAGCTTCACGCTTGCTACAGCTATAAAGTAAGTCAGTTATAATATAAGAGAATAAACGCTCGTCTTGAACTAAACTAGACTGAATATTACGACTCTGACATATCAGAAAGTAAACAATAACATTGACGTAAGAAACATAAGGCTAAAACATCTGATTGGCTGTGGCCACACAACATAGGAATATTTATATAATATGAAAATGTAGGAAATATTTATATGATCGAAGAAACCCTTTTCTTGACAGGATTTTTTTTTATTTTTTTTTATTTTTTTATTTTTTTTTACAAATACGCAAGATTTTGCAATAAATACTCGAAGGGAAAAGTTAAGATCCTACATTGTTTAAAATGTCTTTGCAGGAGGAACTATTATTTAGATGGATAATCGTCCTAATTTTTCCATTTTGCACGGTGAAAATTCTTTTAGATTCAGGTTTATTGCCTAAAATGTTGTATAAGTTAAACCTTAATATACAGTAATTAAAGGCTTAAATATTTTTTTTTGTCAATCAATACTTCAAGGAATTTGAAGACTTAAAGTTTAACTAGACTGGCAGATTGTAAGATCTACTTAACTGCTAATAATAAGTGGATCTCATGGTTATTCCTAAGATAAGAATGATATATTTTTATAAACAACTTAACAAGTAATATATATATATATGTCATGTCAGGATGACATGACAGATAACTATATAACATTCCTTCCCTCCCATGGGGGCACTGAGCGGTGTCGCAGTTGGTCAGCATGTCGCCTTATTTGTTTACCCTGTACTTCAACCACATAAGATAGTGGGCCAGTTACCTTAGTTATAACGCCTTCTTCACATCCTCTTTCAGTTGGCTTGTCTACCCAAACTTCCTCCCCTTCTCTAAACTCCTTCCATTTCTTACCTTTATCGTGGTACAACTTTTGGTTTGTTAAGGCTGTTTCTGTATCTCTTGTCATGTCTGGTTTTAAGAGCGATAGTTTGGTTTTTAACTGTCGTCCCAGTAATACTTCAGCCGGAGATCTGTTAATTGTCTTGTGTATTGCCGACCTGTAAGTCATGAGAAATTTTGAAAGTCTTATGGTTAACTCTTCTTTATCCGATTTTGAAGCGCTGAATCTTCTTTTAAATGTTCGGACAGCGCGTTCAGCTAATCCGTTTGTTCGTGGGTGATAAGGGGTAGATGTTATGTGTACTACATTATTTTCTTAGCAGTAAGACTTAAAAGAATGTGAAGTAAATTGAGGACCGTTATCGGAGACAAGTAATTTTGGGAATCTAAATCTTGCAAAAATTTCTGACAGAGTATTTATAGTTTTCCTAGTTGTTATTTGAGTCATGGGAACTACTTCAAGCCATTTTGATGTAGCATCGACTAAAACTAGCCAATAGTTTTTTTCAAATGGTCCGGCGAAGTCTATATGTACTCGAGTCCAAGGTTCTGCTGGTATTGTCCACGAGTACAGCGGTAAATTCTGATCACTGGCCCGATTTTCTTGACAAAGTTTGCAATATTTAACATGTTTCTCAATTTCTTCGTCCATATTAGGCCACCACACGTGAAATCTTGCGTACGAACGCATAGCTGCAATGCCTGGATGTCCTTCGTGAAGGATTTTTAATATACCGTGTCGCAATACTTTGGGAATAACAATACGTCCTTTCCAAAGTAGTGTCTTATCTTCGAATGAAAGTTCTGACCTTTTATCGTAGAACTGATTAAATTCTTCTGAAAGCTGTTTTTTGTCCGGCCAACCGTTCTCTATGAATCCAATTATTTGTGCTAATAGTTTGTCCGATAGTGTTTGTTTATGTAGTTCCTTTCGGGTAACAGCGATATCCTCCAGTCTTAATTGTTGTATATGTTTTCCGAACTCATATGCTTTACTTACGGTTTCTGTGTCTCTGTTTGGAAGGCGTGATAATATGTCAGCTGCTGCATTTTCTGAGCCTTGAATGTATTGTATTTCATAGCAATATGAGCTTAAAGTAACTGCCCAACGCGATAATCTGTTGGCTGTCATTTTTGGTAATTCACAGTGTTCCCCAAACAATCTCACAAGAGGCTTGTGGTCTGTTTTTAATATAAAATTTTTACCGTATAACCATTGGTGGAATTTCGTTACTGCAAACACTAGTCCTAAAGCTTCCCGATCAATTACCGAATATCGTTGCTCTGCTTGTGAGAGAGTTCTTGAAGAGTAGGCAACAGGTCTTTCATGGCCGTTAGGAAATCTGTGACTAAGGACGGCTCCAAGTCCATTTTCACTAGCATCTGATGTCACGATAATTGGAATTTCAGGGTTAAAGTGAACCAGTGTATCCGATGATGTTAAAATTGTTTTTAATTGGTTAATTATGTCTGTATCATTTTGCGTCCAGCACCATTTAACCCCTTTTTTTAAATGTCGATGAAGAGGTGAACACAAACACTGTAAATTTGGTATAAACTTTTGATAATAGTTAATTGAGCCTAAAAATGATCGTAATGTTTTCGTATTTGTAGGTAGCGGCATTTCTTTTATAGCTTTTAGGTGTTCGTCTGTAGGATGGATTCCTTCGGAGTCTATCACATGTCCTAAATAATTGACAGCAGATTTTAAAATTTTACATTTTTCTAACTGGACTCTTATGCCCGCGTCATTTAAGCGCTTTAATACTGCCTCAAGATTTTTCAGATGCTCTTGACGTGTCTTCCCTGTAACGATTACGTCGTCTAAATAACAAGCGGTTCCCTGAAGTCCTGTCAAAATATGATCCATAGTTTTTTGGAACACCGCAGGAGCAAAATTGACTCCGAACGGGAGTCTTTTATATCGAAAATAGCCAATGTGAGTTGCAACAATTAGATATTTACGAGATTCTTCTTTGACTTGCAACTGCAGATAGGCGTCACGGAGATCTATTGTAGAATATTCTTTTCCTCCTTGGAGCTTGGACATAATATCTTCAAATCTTGGCAAAGGGTGTTGAAAACTGTGAATGTGTTTATTAATACTAACTTTAAAATCTGCGCATATCCGGATTTTGCCTGTTGGTTTGATTATGATTACCACTGGTGAAGCCCATTCTACAGGCATTGTGTTGGGGTCGACGGGTTCTATAACTTCTTGTTTTAGTAACCTCTGTATTTCTTCTTCAACTCTGGATCTTAATGCGAAGGGTACCGGTCTTGCTTTAAATATACATGGTTTTGCATCGTCTTTTAGGTGTATTGTAGCCTGGTGTCCTTTAATTGTGCCTAATCCCTGAGCGAATATACCGGGGAATTTATTGAAAATGTTTTCAAGTTCTTTTGGATTTGTTTGTAAACTTTCTGTTTCTATTCTAGTGTTACATATTCGGGCGCCCGGAGGTAACGGTAATTTAAATTTCAATACCCAATTCAGTCCAAACAGTGGGATGTCATTTTCTTCTGTAACAATAACTGGTAAAATTTTCTTTTTTCCAAATGCTTCGACTTGTATTTTAGTTTGACCGAGAGAGGGGATTTGAAGTCCGGTATAGGCAATTAATTTGGGCCCTGATTTTAATTGAGGTGAACCAATCACTTTCCATATCTTCTTACTAATAACTGATTCACTTGCTCCGGGGTCGTAAAGCATGTCAACATTTTTGCCTTGTAATTTTACTTTCAACATCACTTTATCACTCCCTTTTACCATTCTGACAGGCCTCATTGGTTTTGTGTCTTCGTCCTCTGAAGAATAAGTACATGAAGATGAAGACTTACTTGAGTGTCGTATTCTGTTTGTCTCGTACTGTTTTCCACTCGTAATATAGGCTTTCCCTTCTTTTAAACATACTTTTGAGAAATGATTTCTACCCGAACATAATCTGCATGATTTGCCTGTAGCTGGACATTGTTCATTCTGTTCATGTATGCTGTCTCCGCATTTAAAGCAATGTTTTCCCCGAATTAATTTTTTGTGTTTTAAATGTAATTTAGGTTTATTTGATGACTTTGAAAGTTTGTTTGTATATGTATTATTTTCGGTGATTTGTTTTTGGGCTTCATCGGCTCGTTCTAAATTTAAAACTGAATTTTGAATTTGTAATAATGAGCAGTTGGTGTCCGGATGTATTCTTAACAATTCTTTTTGCCATACATTGTTGTTTATGCCTAAAATTAGTTGGTCTCTCAAACGTTCTTCTAATGAATTTTGGAAGTTGCATTTCCCTGCATGTCTTCTCAAGACGTTAATATATTGGGTGACAGATTCTTCGTTGTCCCTAATCCTTCTTCCAAATGTTACCCGTTCAGCCAATGTAGAATATGCTTTGCTATAATATGTACGAAGCACTGGTAGAATTGAACATAGAGGTTGATCTCCTACTTTGTTCGGTCTAAAATGGTCGGCTAAGATCTTGTAAGTACTTGCACCGATTCTAGACAGTAAAAGATCTCTAACGTTTTCTTCATTTGTTATACCACAGATTTTAATTTGAAGTTGGAATCTGTCTTCATAATTTTCCCATTCTTCAAATTCGTTTTGAAAAGTTTCAAATTTAAAATGCCTTAATTTGTCACTTTCATTATTTTCAAGATGTTCATTGAATTCTGCTCTTCTTTGTCTTGGCATAGTTTATTATTATTTTTATTTTTTTTTTCGCAGCGCCAGATGTAAGATCTACTTAACTGCTAATAATAAGTGGATCTCATGGTTAATCCTAAGATAAGAATGATATATTTTTTTATAAACAACTTAACAAGTAATATATATATATATATGTCATGTCAGGATGACATGACAGATAACTATATAACACAGATCATGACGTTTGGGGACGTTACCATTTTAATTTTACTAAAAATAATGAATAAACCTTTTGATGCGTTTATAAGAATTGGCTGAGCACTATTCATAGAAAGCCTTAGACAGATTTTCATGATACAGTTCAAGATCATCGGCAATTATCGCCACTACTAGGACTTAAGTACTGTTAGCATACAGTACTTCTCGAAACTTCGATATGCCTTTTTTTAAGTATGCAAGTTTGATTAATAAATATTAGGTATAATATCGAGCCTAAAATGCTTCCCTGAGGTACGCCTAGATTGCAAAGTTAAAGCTTTGAGTGAGCATTATTTACAAGTACGCTGCACGTTCTGTTCACCAGAAAGGAATTAATAAAATCTAGCAAATGGTCTCTTACACCTGACATAAAAAAATTAAAACTAGTAAAACAGAGTGGGATACCTGGTCAAAAGCTTTTAATAAAGGGCTATTTATTCAAACATTACTCCAAATCAAAGAGGCCACCTATTAAATGACAAACTACAATCAACTTGATTTT
This sequence comes from Gerris buenoi, assembly GCA_001010745.2. Taxonomy (NCBI): domain Eukaryota; kingdom Metazoa; phylum Arthropoda; class Insecta; order Hemiptera; family Gerridae; genus Gerris; species Gerris buenoi. Next base: position 857,062 of record KZ651039.1, read on the forward strand.
TGGTCTTCTAACTAATTTCGTACTCAGGATCATGATAATCATATTGTCCACCAAAAAGGGCGGGACATGACCGCTCTCCACCGTTTTGTTTTTTTTCAAATGCCTATTGCCAAGCTATGTCCCACAGACGAACCTAGCCCCCCGCATATTCTTAAAATGCACCAAAAGATTTACTGATACACAAAATTCCAGCTTGATATTAGTCAAACACTATTTTGCACGCTATCTCCTGGATTAAAATGGAGCAGAAGATTGAAACTTATGAGTTTATCGGATCAACAATGGGCTAATAATGCATCCAAAATTTCATTCAAATTGGACTTGATGTTTTAAGATATGTTGTTTCGCAAAAATTGAGCGACGGACACGGTGACACACCGACAGACAGACACGGAACCAAAAATGTTCCCTGATCTCTGAAATGGATTTCTGTATTGACATATTTATTTATTTTTTTTTTTTCGTTTTTTCTGAACGACCGCATAGCTTTAGTGACCCTCTGATAAGCTCGGAAGCAAAATGCGATAGTAAACCATTAAAAGTTAAACAAATTTTAAATGCCTTCAAAAATAAATTGATTTAATTTGATATCACTGGATTAAAATTGGGTTTCTACGTATTTGAGAAAGTTCTGTTCAAGTTTGCCGAGCCGATTTTCTTATTTAACTTAAATGAATGGACGGTAAATGATTCACGTATTCAAAATGGAGCAAACTTATTCATTAGACGTTAGTTTGAATACGTGCAAGGTGGATATGGATAATGTGGGATGGGATCATGAAGCTACCCTGAAGATCGGTAGGAGCGGCAAACAGGTTTCCAGTATACATGGCCTAAGGCGAGTGTCCCAGCCGAGGTACCTTCTCTCGGCAGCACACAAACAATTTATACAAAAATTATCTAACATTATTCTTATTCTATATCTTCTCTCATATGTTTAAAAAAAAAATGAAAAAATAATTACCTATAACTCATTATTTTTTTTAACAAAAATGCAAGCGTATTAAATACCAGAGATATTACATAAACTTCAAAGTTAAATATACTTCCAATAGTTGTCATTTCACATTTTATAATGGAAAGGTACAAAAATGGACCTGCATATGCGAAAAAAAAAATTCCAGTTTAGTTTATTATATCTTTATTTGCCACCTCTATAAAAATCCTAAGAGGATTATATTTAAATCGCATTAAACGGTATATCGGCTTAGACGACATTTTCATGTAAAGAGGGTTAAATTTAAGATGATCCTATCATCACAAGATAGTTAAACATTTTAGATATGAAATCTTCGTCGACATTCCTGAGGACTTTATTATCCTTGTATCGATTCTCTACTTTAGATTAAGATTACAGAATAAGACGTACTCAAGGAAATATTCGACTGCTTACTGCTGTCTGTAATTGGTTATAAGTTTAGGATTGTATCGGTTAACATGTATTGCATAAATATATTTATCAACTACGCATAATAATACTCAGATATATGCTCCATGCTAAAGACCCTATCGATAGATAACATTTTCTTTACTAGTATAGTCCTGTTGATGACCAGGGTTGAAGAAAAGAAAATAAAACTAAACTAAATATAATTGAAGGGATATATGCTGGAAACCTTTTCTCGGAACGGAATATTATTTTCTATGCAAAACACCCTGTATAAGCTAAAACCTGCTGTGGTTGTTATTTTCTCACCAGAATTGTGGCTTTTCTGCTTCAGGTTTTACTATATTTGAACCTGAAAACCTTCATAAAACAACTTGTAATGATGAATATTAAAACATTAGTTTGGACAATGTACAGAGGCTGCTTATGGAGAGGAAGGTATCGTGTTCTACTGTTACTGAACTGATTATAATGGAGACTCCACATGGAGACCTCTCACTTTTTTGGGGAATGTACTTTGTACCTTTATAACCTTGACCTTTTCCTTTCTTAAACGCACTTAAATTTTAATGGACAGACGCCTTTAAGCTAACAAAATGAGTTAAAGTTGCAATATCTGCAACCGGTAGATCTTCTTTTACGTGATCCTATTTACAGACCATAACCTCAGTAATTAATTGCATATTATATCAGCTGATAAGGCCCCCATACACGATCAAACCTTTTGCGCAAACCTGATGTCGGGAAAATTTATGCCATGCAGGTCAAACATCATGTTTGCGCAAACCTCAAAAATGCCCCATACACGGTCAAAATGTTTGCGCAAACAAGATGACCGTGTATGGGGGCCTTATAAACAGGTTTTATTACTTTAAACAATCCTGGTTGATCACCTCATTGTCCCAGTGTTTTTAGTAGAATCGCGTGTCGCGTGTAAGTAACTTCTCGTTATTTCAAATATCAGGAAAGCTCAAGGTGCCAGGACCATTCTACAACAAGTGTCATTCACCATTCACCAGCTCTCTAACGGTTAGGAATTATTTGTTTTCAGACACATTAAACATCAAGTCATCAAGTAATTTCTCTAATGAAAGACGTTGTCAGATTTACATGCTACAGGCTACATTATAACGTTACTTGACGTTAAAAATATTTACTTTAGTTATCTAAAGCATCGTCTCGCTCTAACCATATGCTACCTTGTTTCCACTGAGTAATCTTTAAAAGTGCTTTTAAAAAGAATTTAAAAAAAGTATAAGTAAGTCACAGTTGTCCGGAGCCGGTGCCGTCAATCTGTCCGTTTATCCCGGTGGAGAAAGGCATCTGTTTGAAGAGAGGCCCTCGTGTATTTCCTAGAGATAGGCTAATTAAACGGAAGGACAATACAAGGAGATACGGTTGGTCCGTGTGAGTTTGTTCTCTCCATTACGGTTACATAAGGAGTCTTGTGGTAGGGTTAGGTGGCTAGGGACATGGTAGATTATTACGGTCGGATGGTCCGGACCAGGGATTACAAGCGGCCTGACAAGGGTTCACCTGCTTCTCTCTTATCTGGTTTCAGCTCATTTCCAGGCCCACCTTCAGGTCGGGCTCTTATCTTCCAGGCCTTCGTCCTATCCACTCGTCCTCACAGATTTCGTTTTTTTGTATTCACTGACTTTCACATCTTTCCCTCCCGAATCCTCACACGCTATCTTTCACCGGTTCCTTGTCAGTCGCCTTCCGATACCCGGATGCCGCTTTTCAGGAGACAACTAGGCCGATTCCCTTTTTCGACGTCGTCAATCTTTAACGTCCTGTCAAATGTTTAAAAATCTCGCCCGGAGAATGAAACCTCCTTCAAGAAAATTCCTCTTTATTAAACGTATTCCTTTATTTTTAATCCGACACTATTCCAAACTTAAGCTCCGATTTTTTACCTCATATTTAATAAGGGTAGTGTGAATTAGATTATGTTTTCGTTATTTCTCGGAGTGATTTTTTATATTTATCTAAAAAACAAAACTTGATAACTTTATAAAAATGTAATTGTTTTCGTCCATAATCCTTTAAAAATCTCGTTTTCCTTTAAACAAAAAAACCATACGCTATACTTTACGACTATACGGGTGTGATGAACACCTCTCACTCACTTTTGTCGGGAATCCTTTATAACCTTGACCTTTTCTTCTCCTACTTTTATTACCTTTTAACCAATTTGTTTTTGTTTTCAAGTACTCTGTTAGTTTGAAACACCTAGAACGATAACTATTTAAACGAAGCATACAAACTAAGTGTGTTTTATAAGAAATATTTTTGTTTTCTAATATATTTTGTGACCCATGTTAAATTTGAATTAGTGTGTAATGACAGTTGTATACCTGCTTTACTAATTGTGGGTATTTTAAAGCGTGAAAATACGTATGGATCTTGGTTTAGTAAAAGGAAGAAGAATTAGAGAGATGTTGATTGGTTGGAAGTAGGGAAGAGAATGGGTTTATCTAGGCACGAGCTGATGACAGCTCTTTAAAGGCCCGGTAAAGGACACAGATGTCGGGGATCCCACTACCACCCTAGTTATTATTACACCCAGCTCTTGAAGCCATCAATTTGCCTATTAGGCTCACGGGGTGTCCTCCCTTATTATCCCAATAAGATAATTACACAGGGCAGTGTTGCTACCTGCGGAGCCGCTTACATGGGAAGGAACCGGACGGTTTTTTCTGAGAGCTCTTCGGGACCCGGGACTTTTACCATTACGTTAAGCGGTCCCATTTGTTTGGTGACCTCGCCATTAGTCGGTATCTTCTCGCTCCCACTATACTCCTCTCATTGACCATTAAGAGTCGAGTTTTTTTTTATCGCCGCGCCGGCCCGTCTACTTAAGAATGTAATTACCTTCCGATTCCCTCCTCTATTTGCGCGGATTTCTCACAGAATCTTCGCATCGTCTTACGAGGAAAAACACTTAATGGCTTGATAGCGACTGTCTACCTTAATGAGGACGTCGGTCATTTTATCCTCTAGACTCCGGAGGATTATTCCCTCCCTTGGCGTTCCCCCTCCGGTCGAAGGACATGGAAACATTCGAAAAAATACGTCGCTATACTGTGACCACAAGAAATTACGAAGTAAAAGAAACCGGCAAAACTCGGTTCGGATTTATTTGTCGGGCAAATCTCTCTGGGTGGCCGGCCTGCGGCACCCGACGCCTCCACATGGCTTTATATTGCGCTCCGCCGGCTTCAGCTCGACGCGGCCTCTATCGCGTTTTACTACTGATTCGAGTTTTTTTATTTGTTCAAGGTCGAACACCATAATTCTCAAAGAGCACAAGGCGAATTAATAAAAGAAATCCGTTATATATACACGTATAAACTCGTTGGTCAAAATTACTTATGCTCCGACCTTGAGAAGAATGGATATTTCGAACCTTACCGAACATGAAATATTTTTAAGAATACTTATTTCTTTATAACTTATAAACCAAAATCACTTTATCCTCTAAACATGAATACTCTCACATCATAAATTTCACCCTTATTTATTAGCATAAACAAAGATTAAACAGAATCCTAATAATAATCATTACATATTTATCATTATACATTTATAACTCGCAAAATATTATCAATTTATTGATGAGTTTCAGATAATTGCAGTTTCGAAGTTCTGAGTTTCAGAGTGATGAGTTTTATAAGGTTATTGGGATTGTCTCTAAAGTTCATGACTATTACACATTATTCAATTCTGCTTTAACACTAAAGAACTATAAATAATAATAACAATATATGACGCATTACTAAATGTTATACACAATCTTAGTGGAATCAACTAATCGTGTTAAATAATTGTGGAATCGATTTTTTTACTTTCTCATATAAAAATCGTTTTTTTTTACTTTCTCATATAAGTATTGTGATGAAATTCTATAATGAGATTATGATGGATGGGTGCGTTTTGAGGTCACCTGAGCCGAAAAAGTGGTTTTAAAAAAATGTCTGTCTGTCTTCTGTGCAGACGCGTGGAGACTAAACTACTGGGCAAATTTTGACGAAGTTTGGCATACATGTTCAGAAAAATCATATCCCGAGGCGTAATCGAGAAATAAATTTTAGCTCCAAATTTTGGGATGCTACCTCCGAAAAATTTAAAAAAAGTGGTGAAAAAAAAAAAAAAAAAAAACTTCTCGAAAACATTCAGATGATTTTCATTAAACAATTCTAAAATTTAGTCCATTTAAATACCAATGTAACGATGTAAGCCGATTCCCCAGGAAAAGTCTATTCCCTGAGAAAATAGCTTTAAACATGGACGGAGAGACGACGGGTTTGATTCCCTGCCGAGAAAAAGTCATTGTTATGATTCATTTTGACGAAGTGTTCAATAATAATTAAATGTACCTTCAAAAACTTGTAATTATTGCTAAGTAATTATGAACTGGCATATGAGAAAGTTTGTCTGAATTGTCTCGGACCGATTTTTTATTTTTTAATGTTTATTGTCAAAACCTTTACAATATCGTTTCTCTATAGTAAAATCCACTTTGTATAATATTTCCACTCTCCAATAACTCTTAAAAGCGGTTCTTAAAGCTATTACAAAAATTTAGATCATGGACCAAAAATATATGGTTACATTTGAACTTGACTGCCATGATTGATATGTCATTTTAGTATCGACTTCTTTTCTAAAGATATCTTACACATTACTATGCAAATATATCTCCAAAATAACATAGAAACTTTTCTAGTATAAGAAAAGAAAGAGATATATAAATAAGCAATTAGTATTCGAGTATTCAAGGTGAGCGGCACAAGGAATGCTTTCTGAAAAGCAAAAGTAGAACCTAATATTAAGATGTCGTGACAGCAAATATTACCTAAAAATAAATATTTCACACAAACACACACAAATATATATATATATGTAAAAAAGTGACAAACGGCTGAATAAATCTTAACACAGTTAGGCCTCTAACTGGTTTCTTCTTTATATGATCTTCGACTGGAGTTATTGACTCATTTATTTCATATCTATCAGCTAGCGAATGATAAATAAATTTAAAAAAAACAAGTCTAATCTATTGAGGTGGAATTTTAATCTCGTCTTATATCAAAATATTAATTCATAAATCATTTGGGTTTTATTACTGTAAAATTAAAATAAAATTCAGTGATTCTTTGTTCAGTAAATTCTTTACGTTTATTGGTCAAACTTTTTTTTGTATGTTTCTATCGGTAAAACTGTAGTTTGGTAATTATTAGAAATGTATAACGTATGAGGTTTTTGTCTTAGTAGTCTATCTTATTACATAGTCTTAGTAGTCTATCTTATTACATAGTCTTAGTAGTCTATCTTATTACATAGTCTTAGTAGTCTATCTTATTACATAGTCTTAGTAGTCTATCTTATTACATAGTCTTAGTAGTCTATCTTATTACATAGTCTTAGTAGTCTATCTTATTACATAGTCTTAGTAGTCTATCTTATTACATAGTCTTAGTAGTCTATCTTATTACATAGTCTTAGTAGTCTATCTTATTACATAGTCTTAGTAGTCTATCTTATTACATAGTCTTAGTAGTCTATCTTATTACATAGTCTTAGTAGTCTATCTTATTACATAGTCTTAGTAGTCTATCTTATTACATAGTCTTAGTAGTCTATCTTATTACATAGTCTTAGTAGTCTATCTTATTACATAGTCTTAGTAGTCTATCTTATTACATAGTCTTAGTAGTCTATCTTATTACATAGTCTTAGTAGTCTATCTTATTACATAGTCTTAGTAGTCTATCTTATTACATAGTCTTAGTAGTCTATCTTATTACATAGTCTTAGTAGTCTATCTTATTACATAGTCTTAGTAGTCTATCTTATTACATAGTCTTAGTAGTCTATCTTATTACATAGTCTTAGTAGTCTATCTTATTACATAGTCTTAGTAGTCTATCTTATTACATAGTCTTAGTAGTCTATCTTATTACATAGTCTTAGTAGTCTATCTTATTACATAGTCTTAGTAGTCTATCTTATTACATAGTCTTAGTAGTCTATCTTATTACATAGTCTTAGTAGTCTATCTTATTACATAGTCTTAGTAGTCTATCTTATTACATAGTCTTAGTAGTCTATCTTATTACATAGTCTTAGTAGTCTATCTTATTACATAGTCTTAGTAGTCTATCTTATTAGATATTTTTAGTCCCCAACAATATCACTATTTTTTTTAAAGCTTTTAATTAACTTGCAATGTATACATATGTATGTTCGGGTAAAATCTTGCAACTAAATTTTAAATCAGTAATCCTCAACCGATAGAATTCAAACTTTGCATACACGTTTAGTTTGAATGACAATGCAAGCTTAGCTAAGTGAATTCATTCTAAATCCAATATGGCGGACATCACAAGATGGCGGAATAGTTATTTTTTAAACACGCCAATGATATGGGTGTCAAATGAAAGGGTATGCTGAGAAGGATACAAATAAAAGTGTGTTTTTAAAAATGTGTTTTACATAAAATTTTATAAATTTAATGTGTTTTAGGCTTCTCAATATTAATAGGTGCTTCTTTAGATTGTTACTCCTCTTTGTTTTTTTTTAATATAAAACATTTTGTCTAACTAACTATTAATACAAAGGAATGTTTAGCCAATGTACAATGGACAAAGGAATATCCCACTTGTGTTTTTATAAGGGGAGTAGCAGTTAAATGAAGAGCATCCTGTACACCTATTTTAGATTGTTACTCACCCTCCGTTTTCTTTATAAGGGGAGTAACAATCTAAAGAAGTTCCTATAAATTTTCTAAGTCTGCAAGCATTTCATTCAGTATAGCTGAATTCATTCATAAAAAAGCACTAATAGTGGAACTTGATTTTGAAATTTATTTATAATTCTTCTTAATATTTCCCCACAACAGTTATATAAAAAAAATATTTTCTATCTGATGTTTAGGATTCATTGACCGACTAACTGGAGACTTCTTGGAAAATTTTTTTGAAAAAAAGTAGAAGTTAGAAAAAAAAGACAAAACAGTAAGTTTATCTTAGTAGGTGGGCAGAAGGACAATAGGTAAGTTTTGGTCTTCAAAGAAAAATCATTGTACAAAAAAGGTCTCCAGGACTAAATCGAAGGTTGTACGAAACAGAAAAGACCCTTATTTCGACTACGAGGAATTTTAAAGATTTTTACTTTCCAAGTCACCTGATGAAGGACCCTAATACATCATATCTTTCGCAAAGGGGACATAGCAACACAAAAAACATCTTAACTAGAAAAGGAATTTTTTTTCTGATGCAAATGGCGGCAATGTTAAGGCAACTGGTACCAACCCTACTTGTCATTCAAAAAAAAATATACCGTTCCTTTCTTCTTACGAAATTCAACAAAAGAATGGTCGCCTTAATTTGGGAAAATAAATCTCTCTTTTGAGGGTTAAAAAAAAGGGTGAAGAATAACCAAACCATATAAATTGTTTTCCTTACTCCCTTGAGGTACTGTTTTGAAAGGTACCAAAGTTGAATTGTCAAGCTCGCAAGAAAGAAGGATTTGTAGACAAATGTCTTTTATATGGGGTCTTGTCAAAAAATATAAAGATCCTTTAATAAACATTGTGGACAACGTTGTTCACTTTTTTTTTTAGAACTTAGTTATTGTTAATAATCGTGAGAAAAGATGACAACCTCTTTATGATATCTTATTTGCCCTAAGTATTAAAATATTTACTTTAAGGATTTTAAAGCCCCTTCAACTTGCTTCCAAACAATAACCAGTAACAGCTTATCATTGCTTGTATTTTTTGGTACTCAGATAAATATATCTATACTAAAATAACTAATAAAACAACTAACAAAAATTATAAAATTATGAGAGCTTTCATTATAAATATATTATTTAATTTCATTAGAAAGAAGAAAACACAGATGTTGGACAAATTGTCCAACATCTAGTTGGACAATTGTTAGTTGTGATATTCTATTTCTTTTAAAAATTAATTTACACCGATTAAGATGATATTTCATACTCGGATTTTTACTGGTCTTATATTACTTTGCTTTGTAAGTTTCATTGCACGTTTCCTTTACCCCGATTTTGGACCACTTCCTGTATTTCAATCTTCCCCAAATTTTGCACATGGAAAAACCCAAGGTGAAAAATACAGAAAAAAAGGCGTCATATTTCTTTGCTTTTTAAGTTTCATCGCACACCTATTAAATCAATTTTGAACCACTTCCCGTCCTTTCAATCTTCCTCAAAATTTGGATAGAATCAATTAAGGTGAAGAATACAGAAACCAAAAAAAAAAAAAAAAAGTGAAAAAAAAAACCAATTTTCAAAAATGATATTTTTATATTAATTATTATAATCTCATATCTCTTATAGCAGTAATTTTTATTACATTGCTTTATTTATTTACATGTCAACATGATAAAGTACTTAACAAAACCCAAAGTTCCAAAAGTGTCTGACTAATATCAAGCTAGAATTCTGTGTATAAGTAAATTGGTGCCTTTAAAGAATATGTGGTAGGCTATGATCCTCTGCGGGACATAGATTGGCAAGAGGCATTTGAAAAAAACAAACCGATTTAGATGAGTAGAAAGTGATTCTTTTCGTATAATTGCGTATTCATTACGCATGCGAGTTTCATCATTTTTCACCTTATTGCACGATTAGCGTGTTTGTTTTTATTTAACAAAACTAATTTGCTTTGCTCGTGTGGTTTTACTGACCCTTGGGTGCAAACTCCACAGTCGCATGCAAAATGCTACTTTCCGCACTAGACGAGTAATTTACCATTCTTTACAGGAATTATTTTTGTTTGTCTCTAAATGCAGTGTGATTAACATTTCAATTTTGATATTTCCGACAAAAGTATCTCTATTCCTAACATTAGGAATCTATTTCTGTACTATATGCCACCTACTATGTCCTTCAATTTAGAAAATTACAAGATATTTTCAACGACCCTCACTTTTACTCTATTACTCCATCCTTTGAAATTTTTTTCTGAATCAATTTTTACCTCCAGTGAATCGTAAAAAAGCATGTGGAAAATACGGACGGACGCAGGAGGAGCATGTTTCATGTTCATGAGATACCGTCTCAAAGAATCCCCTGAGCTCTGCATCTGTCCCACGTTTCATTTTACCCTTTACTGTAACAAATGAGTAATTGCCGTAACTAATATTCTAACTTCTTTTTACCGATTTGAAACGCTCAACCAACAAATTATTTTTTTGTAACTTCTTTTAATGTTATATTTTTTTGTTGTCCTTTTTAACCCCTTGCACGAAAGCATAGGTAGTAAAGAGCAGGTGAACATAGTTTGCATCTAATTGGTAAAAAAAAGAAATTTATTGTACATGCTTCTATTTGTCACACAGAAAAATTAATAAGTAGTGTATGAGTGAGTAAGAAAATAAAATTAATAAAGTTAAGGTTAAGAAGACTAAGAAAAATGCATTAATAAATAAAAATGATATATCTCATAAAGCAGTCTTTGCAACAAGAAAAACTTGCAAACCGTTGAAGAGGAAATTGAAAGAAACCCTGGTAGATAAATATCTTTTGAAGACCTAGTATTTCATTCAAAATCAAAAACTTTCTTTCACATTAAATACACCATAAATCAATGCGATGAGGTCATTATATAAAGACCAGTCGCAGGATAGGCGGGTATAGAAAAAAACCTTCAAAGTCTTCCCCTTGTAAAATTTTGAGTGGCTACTGTTAACATTTTTGAATCATCTCTCAGTAGAACATGTAGAATAATTATAAAAGTTGATCTATGGATATCTTTTAAGAAATGTCGGCGTAAATTCCTCCTTTTGTGTTTTTACTACGTTTTTATTAGCTTGCTTTCTTGTTTGTCCAGTACAAAAAAAGTATTGGCTCGGTTAAAGATAACTCTACACTTACAGATCCTCTATATTTATTTGATTCTGAGCTTACCGAAGGTTGCAAAAGCTAAGTGATCGTTCTGAAGTACAAAAATATTTTACGTCTCCGATTTCAAAAATTCAGATATTATTTTCTGTGTCTGTCTATCTTAAAAATCTACATATCTTAAAAACAACACATCCGATTTTAATGAAATTTGTATGGTAGGTCATAATTAGCCCATCGTTGGTCCCATACAATCGTAAGTTTCAACCTTCTGCGTCCATTTCTTTCTATTCAACATGCGCAGCGCACAAACATACATTTATTTATACTGAACTATTTGTACAATTAATCACATTTGTTGTTTTAATATTTTGTCGGAAATAGACCGCAGATAGCACCAGATTAATTTTTTTAATCGTCTGTGCTCTTTAACTTTTGACAAATCCATTTTTTACGCACCATCATTTATCTTTCGATTTTAATGAAATTTGTATGGTTGGTCAAAATTAGCCAGTTGTTGGTCCCATAACCCGCATACGAACATTCATTTACACCTGTATGTTCAATAGTACTCATCTAATTTGGAGTGTTTGTCGAAAGTAGCCCGCAAATAGCACTAGATTAATTTTAACCATCTGAGCTGTTCAAATTTTGCTAAATTGATACTTAATTTATGTGAAAAATCAAAACAATTTAGACGTGTGCAAAAGATTGTCGCTGGTGACAAAAATCAAAACTTTTGTACAAGGGCAGACAGCCTAGACAGCTCGCAGACGGCAGACAGCCTGCAGACTGTTTTGCCCTCAGTGTGCTCACTTCCATTTTATTCAATTGCCTAGGTCGATTGAAAGACAGTTTGCGGACAAAAAAGTCGCCGGCTGTCTCTTAACCTTTGTCTTTCATCTGTCTTTGTCTCCGGTGTGCGCACTCCCATATATTTTATAAGGCCTTGAGGTAGCGACAAAACTGTCTGCGGGCAAAAAGTCGCTAGTGTGCGCCTAGCCTAGACTATACACACGCTGGCATTTGGGGGCAAAACAGTCTGGCAAAAAAGATTGTTAGAAGGCGACATTTTTGCCGCCTGCGAGAATCTATTGCACCGGGGCAGACAGCCCGCAGACAGTCTGGCAGACTGTTTTACCCCCAGTGTGCGCTTAACCTTCACCTGGCTTGTAAAAGCATAAAATCAATGAAGTATATGACAGTGGCGTATCAAGGGGGGGAGCACAGGGGGCACGTGCCCCCCCCC
>KZ651039.1:882033-966960 GCA_001010745.2 Gerris buenoi
CCCCCCTCTACAACTCAAGAAGCTGCAGGCTCTAGCTGCCTACACCCTTCGGCAGCTAATAGCCCCAAAACAATTTTTATATCCTCACTAAATTATTAAAACATCATTCAAATATCAACATAATTCAAATAAAATATGTAAACAATAAAATGTGAATAAATGTTTATTTTTGAAAATACTGTTTTTTTGTCGACTATAAAGCTCCAAAACTGTTGGCCGTAGGAAGAAAATGCAAAGGTACATTTTTGTTTGAAATTTTATCATCTTTAATTTTGAATAGAATAATATTTTCTGTGCGACGTACAGTTTTCGAGATAAACGCCGAAAACTGAAAAATGTGACCTTTTGCCCCCCCTCCCACCGCTAGCGGCGCCTGAAATCGATGGGACTTTATTAGGCGTTGTTCAGGGAACTATCCTCTACACATTCCTGAAAAAATTGGAACTACATGATTTAATGCAAGATACGACGCCATTTTCAGCTAATTTGACTGGACTATAGCCCTGCCATTGGTTATTGTTTACGTTTCACTCTGACGTCATTTTTTTCAACTCGCCCCCGGCATGATATAATAAACATATTTTTAGCATATTTCAAGCTAAAATAAGATAAAACACAAACAAATATTACAATAAACTAAACTGACTATCAATAATTATAATTTAATAAAACAATTAAATTAAAAAACCAAAGGCAAATAATTTTAGAGTTATGACGTCACAAATTACAAAAATGAATTTTTAGAACGTAGATAAGGTCAGTGACGCTCCTTCTTTATATAGTATTATTCTAAGCTCTTATTTATAAAAATCATAAATTTGAAACCTGTCAAAATGAAGATTGTAAATACTATGGGATATGACAAAACAAATAAAATAACTTGCGTATTTTTTCCGAACTAACTTTTAATTCAGCAAATTTGCTGAAAACGAATTAAATTCTGCTGAAAAATGAGTAAAAGTATTAAAATAACGCATTGTCATCGTGTTCTGAGCTGTTCTGAAAGTTTCAAATGTCTAGCTACTCGGGATGTTAGTTAAAATTCGATTGAAAGATTTGTACCGGACAAACAAACAAGAAATCAAGTTAATAAAATCGTAGTAAAAATGTATGTCTGTCATCTATTAGAAAAGCGTGCATGGAATCAGAATTAGAGAACTGAATTTAATTTGGACATAAGCGTCAACCCAGGCTTCTAAACGCTCTAAGTTTAGGTGATTCCCAAATTGAATGGACGGACATTTACTGGCGCACTTCGGTACCAGCCAAATGAAACACAAAAAAACAACAATTTCTTTGACTCAAAAGAGCTTAAAATGTTTGGGGCCTCATTATCGATGGGAAACTAAATTTCACATACCACAATAAATTTCAAAATAATTAAGTAAATTTTACCCTTTTTGTCGCATATCCCATCTTTAATGTAAGATGCAAGGTCGTAACTAAATAATAAAAACAACAAGTTACTGATTTATAAGCAGTTTATTAGAACAATTTTATTATACGCTTACCCAGCCTGGAGTTCCATATCCGATTCAAATTTTATATCTCTTCAAGTCATTCAGAATAAATGTCAAATGTCACATCATTGGATATTACAATAGATACACTAGAATAACAGAAATGCATACTACCCTCAACCTTCCATGTATAAATTAACTACAAATCTATCAAAATCATTTTTTGAATAATTTTTAATTTTATAATTTAAGGCTTTTGAGTTAATTTTAAATAAAGAAGTTGTCTCTTTTAACCATTAACCACGGGAACACAATGAGGAAACTTTTGGGAAAAATTGTTTTAAATAGTCAATAAGTATCGTTTTATATTTTCTTTTAAGATTGAGCATGATTGAGCTATTGATGAGATATGAAAGCGTGATGGCATTTCTTTTGTTTATATATATGTGTATATTAAATATAAAAAGTAAAAGCTCAAAAAAAAAATAATAACGATTGTATTAATAATAAAAAGGACTGTTGAAGAGAGTTAGAAAATAAAATATTTTATAAACTCTCCTAAAATATAAATAAATAAGGACAAAAATAAAAAGTGAAAAAGAGTTGATATATATTATATAAAAAAGAAAAAAAAAACTTTTAAAACAGAGTTAAACAATAAGGTAGAGAGAGTTGGAAGGTGAGAAAGATTGTTTACGGATTTCGCCGAGTGGCAGCGGCCTAATCGCTTAGCGGCACGCAAAGCTTCTCTGCTACCACGTTTATTATTTGTTTGGCCTTTTAATCGTGCGACGCGCCTTACTCGAAACAGAGGAACCCCTTCAAATTGTAAAAATTGTCGGCAAATTTATCTCTTTCTACTTCTGTTGTTTTTATTTTATTTTTTTATTCGAATTTATTTTTATTTCGTTTTATGGCGCTACCTGTTCGAGATTTTCTTTTTATATATATTCGATGAGACAATGTATTAATGTTCATTTTTTTAAATTTCTTTTTCCCTTTGTTAATTTATTTTTATTTTATTTTATTAATACAATCGTTATTTTTTATAGCCCGTTTTAAAGTTGTTTATTATTTAAGTACCCCCTCAACTATTAGCTGATTTGGTAATAGTAGAAGATAGAAAAGAGAGTGAAAGAATGATAAAAAAAAATCACGTAAAATAACGCACTAATAACCAATAAATGACCAAAGACTAACCAATAACTAATTCATTCATTCATAATTTTAGTAATAGCTTAATAATAGTGAAAGATATTATTATTATTATTATTATTATTATTATTATTATTAATCCTCTTGACAGTTAATAATGTGTACACATTATACATATTTAAAATTTTACTTTAATTTAAATATAGATAACAATTGGTTTTTGAAACCAAAAGTTTTGTTTCCACTACTGGATCATTATAAGGAGGGAAGTTGTTGTAAAATCACGATGATTACATACATGGATAAAACGATTTAAATAGCTACATAATATACATAATCATATGTAAAATTTTGATAGTCGAATAGATTGAAAAATATACCTATATATTATATATTTTTTCATTTGAAGTTTGAAAAGTTCTCTTGATTAAGGGAAGTTTGTTTAATGCTTATCAAAATCAAGGATTTTGCTGTGAATAAATAATAATTGTGCAAAGAATAATCAATAAACGCAAGTATTGTGCTTAACTTAACATCTAAAATATAGATCAAACAATTTTCGAATTGATTTTGTTCAAAAAATGGGGAAAGATCTTGTTCGATTTGATATAATATAATTTACTTAAACGAATATGTTTCATAGCTTAACAATTTAAAAGATTTATTTTCTTTTTATATGTTCATTCGAAATCAAAATTGCGTTAGATCTAGTTAAATATCCGTCTTAATATTTAAATATTTTTTTTATAATTCGGAAAGTACAATTTAACTAATAGTTCAGAAGATAGTGTGCATTAAAGAGACTAACTAATATCAGGCTAGAATTATGTGTACGAATGAGTTTTATTTATGTCCTCCAAGATTATGTTGTTGGCAAAGTTCGTCTGCGGCACATAGTTTGGCTAAAAGCTACTGAAAAATTAAAACAATCTGACGAAAAGGGTTCATGTCCTGCCCATTTTGGCGGACATTTTGACTTTCATGATCCTGATTACAAAATTAGTTAGTAAACCAACAATTAAGTGTTAGTTTGCCACTTAATAGTTGATTATTTTAATTTGGAGAAATAACTCAATAAAAATAACCTCATCATGTGACAAACTAACATCAACTTGATTTTTGGTCTACTAATCAATTTCATCCCCTGTGGGGAGAAAAAGTTATGATTTTGGATTAGTTTAGAGGGACTAAAGTAAATCTTTTCTTTCTTGAACTAAAAAAGTAGAGAAAAAAAGTAAAACCAGGGAGGAAAAGAAGCATTGCCAACTTAATTGAAGCGAGCGTAAGTGATCTTCTTACATTCAACAAACTATGCATCTTGTCTGTTTGTCTGCCTGTCTGTTAGTAACGTTTACGTGTCCGACGATAACTTGAGTAAAAGTTGACCAATTTAGTTGAAATTTTATATATAAGTCCCTTTTACTAATGCTCAGGCTATGTTCGTTGGACATCGTGATCCGTCTATGAGTTCGCGTGCAACGCTCGCGTAAACGTTAGCTTCACATGTAAAATTGGAATTTCAGGACGGGAAAAGATTCTCATATCACCTATTTGATGAGACGAACATTTTTTCGCTCAGGGAATAATGGCTTACCAACTTTACTCCCTAGGAGCATAAATTGTTCTTAAGATTATGAAAATCACATTTTCCCTCCAAAATGGATAGGACATAGCCGCTCTTTAGCGATCTGTTAGGCCAAGCTATGTCCCACAGAGGCATTGCCTGCAACACAATCTTGGAGGGCACCAAAAAATTAGCTTATACACAAAATTCTAGCTTGATGTTACCTCACTTTAATACACGCTATCTCCTCGACTATAATGAAACAATCTCCTGACCTCTAACAATTTTAATTTTGTGATGTAGAAAAGTTATTTTTTTAACAAAACAATCATTATTTTGTATCTTTTCAACTTTGGTATACGAGTCAAATAAGATACGATCCTGACATTTCATCATGACTAACCAACTCCAGGATTTCTTTTTAATTTAATTTAAAATAATAATCAAATATAAAATTCCTTTTTTATATCCTTTTCCATCTTAAGTGTTAGAAACTCCGTAATAATTGTTTGCCATTTTCATTTTTGTTAAAATGTGTTTATTATGGCATCACATAATTTAGACATTGAACTTTGACACTTGAAGAATTCACACATTTTTTGATGATTTTTAACTTAAGAAAGATATATTTTTTTTATTTCTTCATATATTTTTTTATCTCTATATTTCTGACCTCCGACAAGCTTAAATAAAAAAACAATAAGATTTAAGATTTCTTATATACTTTTACTCGTCATTCCTGTATTTTTCCTCCGATTTTTATATCCTCGATGAAAGACTTTTATACGTTGCAAGTTGCACCTAAGTTGTTAAAAAATACATCTTGAGGAGAACATTCTTACAAAGTTTTTCAACAAAAAGACTCCAAGACCACTAATTTATAATAAGCTTGTATTTATCTGGCTTGGAGCCAGATTTTAACCACATAAATTACAATCTATTTATACTTGAATTTGTTTATTTATACTTCTTTTTCCCATATTTCCAAAAGATTAGATTTATTATTTTATTGCTTTTAATTTTCAGTAGCTTTTTTTTTTTTTTCTAAAGTATATTATTTGTCCAATGCTTAACTTTCTCAAAATACTTTTTTGGTTCAATAAAATACTAATTCACTTTCAACCCTAATTTATTGTTAAGAATAAATAATATGTATAATTTACTCCAGGAGATAGCGTGTAAAAATGTGTCCGAATAACATCAAGCCTGAATATTGTTTACAAGTTAATTTTTTATGCCTTTTAAGAATATGTGGTCGGCTTAGTTTGTCTGCGAAACATAGCTTGACACTAGGCATTTGAAAAAAATAAAGCCATGTCCCGCTTATTTTGGTGGACAATGTGATTTTCATAATCCTGAGAGCAATTATTTATAGTAGATGAAACAATTAAGTTGATGATAGTTTGTCCCTTGTTAGGTTAGTTATTCTAATATTACTTTTATCAAGGACCAACTAACATCAACTAAATCATTTTGTACTAAGTATCATGAAAATGACATTGTCCACCCATAATTGGCAGGACATGGCCGCTCTCCACCATTTGGTTTTAAATGCCTATTGCCAAGCTATATCTGGCAGTCGAACTTAACCGACCACATATTATTCTCAAAAAGGCACTTTAAAGATTAACATGTACACGAAATTCTAGCTTGATGTTAGTATAAACACGAAATTCTAGCTTGATGTTAGTAAACACGAAATTCTATTGGATGTTAGTATAAACACGAAATTCTAGCTTGATGTTAGTATAAACACGAAATTCTAGCTTGATGCTAGTATAAACACGAAATTCTAGCTTGATGTTAGTAAACACGAAATTCTAGCTTGATGTTAGTATAAACACGAAATTCAGGCTTGATGTTAGTAAACACGAAATTCTAGCTTGATGTTAGCAAACACGAAATTCTAGCTTGATGTTAGTATAAACACGAAATTCAGGCTTGATGTTAGTAAACACGAAATTCCAGCTTGATGTTAGTAAAAAAGAAATTCAAGCTTCATGTTTTTCACACACTTTTCATTTTTCTTTAAGGAATTAAAATAATTTTATAAACGAGTTCACCCCAAAATTAAACAAATCACAATCAAAAAGTGGAAATTCACTGTAAAAAAAACACAATCTAAACTGGATTATTGCAATCTCGAAGTCTTATAAGCAAGATTTTACTTACATGTAAATAATCTTTTTATAAATAGTAAAATAAGGTTTGTACTGCCTACCGACCGCAGATAAATGTGTTTATTACTAGAGTATGGTTAACTAACTAAAAGTATACAGCTTCGTTTTCTGGTGAAATCCACGTCTCGAAGGGGTTAAAGACCGACGTTTCGCTTCCACTGCTGGAAGCCTGCGCACCAAGTTAAAAGTACGGTCCACAACTCGTGCGAAAACTGCATTTTGCTTAGATTGTGTGGATTTTCTACCCTCGCTGTCGCTCGGGTGCAAACTCTATCCTCGCATGCAAAATGCTAATTTCCGCACTAGACGCGTAATGTACTATTCTGCAATATGGGGAAATAAAAATAGAATCTCCACGCAAAATAATCTTTTACTAGCCAAAGCAGCTTTCAGCCTTCATAAGGCCATCATCAGTGCCTAAGAACAAAACAAGTGATAACAAATAATAATAGCCAAACTAAACCAATTACAATAAAAATTCTACAATAAATTTAGGTTTAGAGGAGAAATGACTTTCTTCATTTCTTCACACAAAGACTTCTTGCAGAGATAAAAAAAAAAATGATATATAATATGCATAGAAAACCCAATAGAGTCACTGACCTCACAATGTCCAACAAAGTATTTCGATTCACAAATAACTTATAGAATTCTCTAGACTCTAGACCAAGCCAAGGAACCGATGAAAATTGGTCGGTTTGAAAAAGAAACAGCAGGTGGATTTATTATGTGAGAGTGATAAATCACTGTTATTAAGATAACGGTGATAAATCACTGTTATTAAGATAACGGTCGAATAAATTGATTCATTAAATCCTAAACTTAACAAACATACCTCGACACAAACAAATCAATGATCTTCATTGGATTTTTCAACATCAATTAAAAACTGAATAATTTTATTCGATAATGAAATCAATCGATGAATAATTTTAAATTAATTAAAGTATAGGAGAACAAATAAAAAAGGGAAACGTGTGTACAGGTTCCATTATTTTTTATATCTTACTTTTACTATTAATATACCTTCAAGTCTAATTTATAATAAACTTTTCTATACACACACTTTCTAACACACGTAAAAATATATATTTCTCTATATGAATTGACTTAATCAGAGTGTATTTATTTGTCAACACTTAATATCCAAAATGTCCCGATTAACACGTATCAACATAATTTAAATATTCACTGATTCAATACATTACTTTTTTAAAAAATAAAAAAAATCCATCACTTGACGGAAAAACACAGAATCATAAATATGTTTCTGGGTATTTAATCAATCCAGTATAACAGTTCAGTTAACTTTTATATCTCCTCTCTCTGAAGAGGATTTCCTTGGTGAGAAAGGTAGTAGTGTCCAGAAAAGAACAAATTCGATTTTGGTCCACTAATAGAACCAAATATAATGTTCCAGAATAGAACAAATTCGATTTTGGTCCACTAGGAGCTGTTTTGTAATCTTCGATATACATAAGATTGAAGTGGTGTCTGTAAATTTATCCCATCGGGCTCAAATTGTGTATTTAAACTAAATGAGTAGTCCTGGACACATTTAAGTTTCAACCTTCTGCGTCTTCTCTACCATGTGCGCAAAAAACATTAATATATTTTCACCTATAGCTTCAAAATTACTTACCTGATTTGAATGAAACTTTTATAGTTTATCGAAAGTTACCCGCACATAGCCCCAGATTAATTTGAACCGTCTGCGTTCTTTAACTTTTGCTAAATTGATACTTTAATTCGTTAAAAAAATCATACCAATTTTGACAGATTTAAAAAGTAAATAAATTTGACTATAAAAGGTTATAAAGGTTATGACTATAAAAGGTTATAAAGGACTATAAAAAAGTTGACTATAAAAGGTGGGACGCGACTTCACCACTCTCTGCTAGAAAAGACGATAAATCATTATTACCAACAGGCATTCGACTGTTAATAACTTAAAAACGACGAAACTATCTCGATACCGATCAGACAAACGGACGTACANAAAAAAAAAAAAAAAAAAAAAAAAAAAAAAAAAAAAAAAAACGGGGAAAACAATTAAACCAATTAGACAATAATGGCTTGCAAGAGAATAAAATCAATATGGTACGTGATAGAATGCGAGTGTCACTAAGTAATCAAGTATTCTGGTGTAATTGAGCTGCATATTTTAGTTTTTGGTTAGAAAATAACTTTATAAAAAGTGTGTTTAATGAGGGTTACAATGTAGTTTTCAATGTACCCAAAGCAGTATTTTATATTTTTTTCCTATACCCCACTTATACAATAAATATAAAAGTTGAAATTTATTTTTGGATTATGGGAAGGAAAGAAGGAATGCCGGATACCATTTTAGCCTAGTTTATATCTCGTTATCCGTTGCCTTACAGAATATCCTCATTATTGCTTATTCAACATGGTATCTATTTGCATTCAATTAGGTCTCACGCGATTCCCATTTGGAGGGATAAGGCCGCGAGGTCAAGGGAATCGAACCGAGCCGGTATGGGATTGCAGTCCTGTAGTCAAGTGCGAAAAATGCCACAAACATGTAAATGAGACATATCCGGAGGCGCGGGGGTGGGGGGTTGACGTGTTTATCCAGCCGCTGCCCCGTGCAGTAAACCTTAAACCTGCCTTGTTTATATGAGGCCTTCTATCCGAGGGGAGGCAACCACAACGGCTTTGCATATCTTTAATCATTTCGTACCACCTCCTTCCCGATAGAAATATTCGCAGTCTCACCGTCTTGTACAGTGCCGTTTATAACACTAAAGTATTTTAGCCACCGTCGCTGTGCCCACCTCAATAGTGATTAGTGATCCATCGTCTTGTACAGTGCAGTTTATGACACTAAAGTATTTTAGCCACCGTCGTTGTGATCACCTTAATAGTGATCCTCCGTCTTGTACAGTGCCGTTTATGACACTAAAGTTTTTTAGCAACCGTCGTTGTGTGATCACCTCAATAGTGATCCGCCGTCTTGTACATTGTACAGTGCCGTTTATGACACTTAAGTATTCTAGCCACAGTCGTTGCCGCAATTGTTGATAATTTTTTCTATCGAAGAGAAGACTTACAGGAATTTTCGAATGCAATTTCTCTGAACCTTGATATTTCCCAGTGACTAATGGTAGTTATATGATAATGTTCTTGGGAATGATGCACCAAAGAGCTTCGCAGTGCTTAAAATTAATTGCAAAAGTCATACTTTTTTTTCTTCGTTATATTCTTCTTGTGAAGTTAGACAGTAACAAAGTCAATTAAAAGGTAATTGTCGTGATTTAAATTAGTATTGTTAACAAAGCATTCTTTGTTAAAGCATATTCTCTCAAACATTTTTAACAAAATATATTGTTGTACTTAATTTATAATCACAGTTTTACCGATGGATTAATAAGAATGGTCAGTACTTATCTTCGTGGAAAAGATGTAATTTCTGTTTGACAAAAAACTGATTGACACTCTTTGTGATAAATTGAGTAAACTCTCATTCATTTTGTAAAACAAATTTGATTACTTTTTACAGTAAGCTCATAAGTATGTAAAATTATTTCATTTGTATTTATCTTTGAGAAATGTATGACAAGACTTCCTACCAACTGAACATTTTGTTTGTTATTATTCGGGATTCACTGATAGTGACTCATATTATTATTAATAATAATTATAATGTCAATATAATATTGCATGTATATAATTCAATATATTTCAATCTATAAATATAATGGTCCAATAGTGTAAATTTTACTTACAACTGATGGGATTGTCTAGGTGTCAAGTAGTTCGACTCGGGAGTACAAAGTGCATCGTTTGTTTTATTCACATTTTTAGAGATGCAACGTGAAGAATTGACGTGATTGTTTCGATGCAAGCGTATCTAGTTGGATGCCCAGAGTGGTTGCTACTCCACGTGAGTTTGAATGGTGGCATTGTTACGAGCTCGACGTTCTCTTGTGAGGACAGTAGGTATAAGTATAAGGTTGGATCTTGTCAATCCTTATTGTATCGTTATTTTCGTGAGAGTTGACGCTGTCACTGGGCTAAACAAGGCTTATAAGGAGGTGAAGAGGCTGCTCTATGTCAGTGTCCAGTCTGTCAGTGGTTAAGTGGCCACTACAGGAGTTCCTAATGAGATCCCCTAGGATTACGCTTCTCTCTCTGCCACGGGAGGTCGAAGCTCCAGCCGGCCCGCACCGGTATTAAGAGCTCAGTTCCCTTTCCACCTTCGAGCTTATGTAAATGTGTCTACCCCCTCTACTACGACTTCCCGACCGGTGACAAATCTTATGCCACAACTATTTGTTACTGCAATTAATCACTCG
This sequence comes from Gerris buenoi, assembly GCA_001010745.2. Classification (NCBI taxonomy): domain Eukaryota; kingdom Metazoa; phylum Arthropoda; class Insecta; order Hemiptera; family Gerridae; genus Gerris; species Gerris buenoi. Next base: position 892,712 of record KZ651039.1, read on the forward strand.
CCTTATCACTTGCCCTCCCTCATGCGCACAAATTTAGTCCCGGCATTTGTCACTAACCCTCGACTACACCCGACCGACAATTATTATAATTAAATTGTTTGTCGATCCCGGTCGAGTCTCTCCTCGTGTTTCTTCGCCACTTCTAATGCACCATCTCTTCCCGACTCCTTCCTTTTCTAAATAAATGATTATCCGAAAATTAATGGAATTGGCATTACCTCTTTTTCCCTCGACAAAAAAATAAGAGAAGGGACAAATAAATTTTCCTTTTAAATGAACTTGAATGTTTTACATACTTCTTTAGCAATGTATAATAAATTAAAGCTTGAAGAACAACCAAGTATTTATGATAAAGTTGACACGAGTCCATTCATCAGGCTTTTCTGGATCGACTGTTTTTATTCTGGAAAATATTCCGATATGAGTAACCTTATAATACACACACACACACATACTCACACATACATGCTACATACATATATATATATATATATATCTGTATTATTTTTATAGCCTCTTAGAAAGAAATACTGGCAAAGTACGATGGTCCTTTTGGCTTTTATTCCTTTATACCCAAATGAATTATCTTTATTGATGGTTGCTTTTATAAAATATAATGTTTTGAGAAGGAAATCCCATTTAAGTGTGAATTATCTCACAATTAAGAGTATGGTAGCTTTAGTATTTAAAGTGAATTAAGAGTTATGCGCATTGGACTAACTCTTCTTTATCACTTAATAAAATATAAACAACAATAAAGCCGGTCCCCTTCTCCGACCAGTAGTATGAACTTTAATTTTCTTTAACATTCTAAATTATTTTTAAACAAATGCATCGTCAATTAGTATTTGTGGGGAAAAAAATAGTTTAGCGTTAAGTATATATTTTATTTTATTTTTTATTTCAACGTTGACAATTTTATTGTATATTTTAATTTAACTCTTTTTCCTTCGTCTTTGGATTAAATGATATTTGAAAATTTGTTGTATACATCTGTATTTTGGAACAGAGGGACTTTTAAAGGGACTCTTGCCTTCCTTGAATTGTTTATCACTTCTGGCATCCAGAAGGTGGGATATAATTTATAATCATACTATAAAGGCCCCCATATACGGTCAAACATACTTGTCGAGCCAAATTTGATCAAATTTGAGGCTCTGCGAGTCCCACACACTATATAAACAAGTTTGTCCAACTTACAAGGGTCGGCACGGCAAGTTTCAATAGTATTGGTAGACGAGTGTACTGATGATCATAGATTTTGGTGAGTTCGTATTTGGCTTACAAGAAACGAATCTTTATTAGAAAAAATGGAATAGATCAAAATGGTGTAAGCAATAAGCAATGGTTACTGAAAAGAACACAGTATTTACCCGCAAATCTTTTAAAGGGAATAAGGTGAGAGCTTCTATACTGGCATAATTTTATAAGGATGGGATGGATGATGGATGTGAAAAAAATGATAAGTAGTATCAGTGGTTATCTGTTATCATTGACTAAACTGCTCTGACGGATGGAAAATGAACTAAATGTTTGTCAGTTTGGCATGATAGAACCACATACCGTCAAACTTACTTGACAAGCCTTCAGTCATCAAAATACTTTTCTGTCAAAATCAGGGAAGTGTCAAACTCTTCATCAAGCCATCAAACCATCAAACTCCACCTACACACGGTCAAACTTACTTGACAAGCCAAGTTTGACAAGTAAGTTTGATCGTGTATGGGGGCCTTAAGATAATTTATAGGGACAAGTAATTGCAATGAGAGAATGGGAATATAATATTATTTCTTTTCTTTTTTTCTGTAGAGCAAATCAAAAATTCTGTTGTCAAAATAGTACATAAGTTTTGCACCTAGTTTTGTTCTCATTTTAAGACTTACTTACAGATATGTAACAGGTGCGTGCATTGTAGTTTATTAGCATTTTGAAATCGATGCTTCTATATTTTCAGGTTTAATATTGTTTACGGAATGTTATTGTTTGTATTGGTATTGAAAGTAATGCAGATCATTTGGTATGTTAAGATCAGTAACTTTAGAGTAATGCTTTAAAGTTCCAAGTCAGCTTCAAGAATGACGGGTCGAGTCAAGCGTAGGCCGATCTGGCATGGGAAAAGGGTGGATGGATGGAACCTGGATGTGTTTTTTTTTTCTTGGATGTACAGCGGGGTTGTGGTTCCGAGGTAGGTCCATGACTAGATGGCCTCGGATAGATAACTTGACTTATTTTGGCCGGTGAGCATGTTTAGAAGTAGAAGGTTCCTCCGATGGTATCTCTTTAACCTTCCTCCGGTTGCTGGGCGAGTTTTTGGGGGCTCCTCTACGCCTCGGGACATCCCCCGCATTATCACTCTACCATCTTCACATGCACACACTAAACACGCCTCTTAACTATTATAATTACCTTACTAATAACAATAATTAGTATTAATAAATAAATACGTTTATAGCCGTCAAATTACTGCTACAACCCCGGCTTTTGAAATATTTTTGATACTACAAATTATTTTAATATTATTATCTCTTTTTTTATGAATATATTTATGTGTGTGATACGTTCGCGTTTCGTTATTCGTAGTTACGCATACAGAACTATCTGGAGGGGGAGCTATAATTATTGTATTATTTGCAAATGATTATATATAATACTAGGTCGTAACTCTTACAGGTATAAAGTGATACCTCCTAGAGTATAGTAGCATTTCCTTTATTTATATACATAAATGTATGTTAATGTTTCGACATTTATATCTTTTCGGTATCTTTAACTTTTATTATTTTTCTCTACGAACATCTAATTCATAATTTTTAAATTTTAAAACCGGTAGCAAGTCGACTGTTGAAACTAATAGCTTGTGCTTGTGAGGTTTTACCCCTACTATATTGAAACGAACTTGATTAAAATATCTAATCAATAATGCGTGTTCTTGGTGAAGTTAAATAATAAACTGTTTATCAGAGCAGACTTAGCCACAACGTATGGAGAGCCAGCGTATGAGAGCGCAACGTATGGAGAGCCAGCGTATGAGAGCGCAACGTATGGAGAGCCAGCGTATGAGAGCGCAACGTATGGAGAGCACAACGTAAGGAGAGCGTGACCCTATGGGTTAAATTACTTACCACGACTGCTCTGCCATCACTGAATCATGAGTGGAACGAGGTGGGGTTCGATTCCTCGCCGTGACGCTCTGATTTATATGGCTCACTATTAATCACATCATACTCGCTTCGGTGGTACAATGTACAAATGTATGATGTGTGAAGTGGCTGGAACTCTCTACCACGGGGCGTAAAAAGGGCCTAAACGATGGCCTAATTGCAAGGTTCGAACAAGTGGTGCGTCCTACCCGTTCTAGTAGGAAGTACTAGATTCCTACCATCTACTTCTACAACTAAGTAATCTACTCCTAACTAATCTACTCCACAACGTAAGATACCAGGCTGACTTTTTTTGGAACTTGGCCTATTTTTCACGGTTATGTTTTCGCTGGGGATATTATATGATACGCTAACTAATAAAGTATAGGCAGGTATTTCAATATTAACATTTATTTTTTGTGGTGTAGTCTTTAAAGGTTGTTTTACATTCATACATGAAAAGCACTTTAGAAGAATTTAGTCGAAGCAAACAGCAAATATTAAGAATGAATAGATTTAAATAACAAACATTTTATGGTTTCGATTATAATTATATAATAAACAAAATGTATACCATTACTGATATACAATTTTATATGATTGAAATGCTTTATGACTGGTAATTTTTGTTCTGTAATAATTTATAATCGCATCATAATTTAAATAAACAATCCCTCACAATACCTGGTAATTGTAACGAATTAAAACACATTAAAAAAAGCCTGGGATAATCGACCCTATTATGAAATAAGTCGGAGAAAAAAAACCAAATAACATTCTCTTGAATATTAGCTTGTGAAGTGAGCGGCCGTAAATAATGCTTAAACAGATCCCCTGTGCTTGGTAAAGACGTTACTATAGCTAAAGAAGTTATACAGGGTTGACATTTTGGACCTATATTATTCTCACTTTCTATTACCTTCATGCCGGTTATCTTTATTTAAAACCTCATAAATAATATTATATATCTTTTAAATTCATCTTTAAATCCACCGAAAAATTTTCTTTTAAAAACATCTATTAATAAATTATAAGGTACAATAATTTGGATAACCAGTTATATAAGTATACTCGTATTGTAATGTAAGGAGACAAAACATAATACACATTATTATTATTAAACATATATATATATTCTTATATCTTTAACAGAGTTTTGTTATTTAGTAACTAATCTATCAAACTGTCCATATTTTTATTGTATAAGAATTATATATGAAGTAATAAAAATATTATCACAGCTAACTGTTTACAAAACTTAAAACTTCTATCCCAGATCTATAATAGGCATTATGTTCTATTATAAATGTTTTTATAAAAATTTCACGTTTTCACCTAAAATCCTAACTCATTTCTGACAGCTAATACAGCTTAGTCAAGTTAAGTTGTACATATTACTTTAGATCAAATAAGGTGCTTATGATTTTTTGTTATGTAAGGTATAACGGATGGCTAATGCGATAAAAATTTAGTTTCGACCTCGGCAGACCTCCAAATCATTGTAAAATACTTTAAATAGACATTTTTCATCAATATTTCCTACTCAGGTGCCTCAACGTACGGCAAACGTGTGTGGTCTGCTTGCATCTGGTGCAACTCGTGCTCTGATGTCCACGCTAAACAGAGGCCATTGAAATAAATGTGGTTACAATTAACCTGTCAGCATCATCATCTGCCAGTAGAACTAGCATTTTACTCCTCTCAAGGTGCATCGGTAGCATGTCAATAAATCGAACCTTGTTTCTTTCAAACAAATTTTGGAAAATGATTTTACAATCAGTCATTTTAATCATGTATAGATAAAGGTCTTATACATACTTGAAATCAAAATTATCACTACTTTTTTAGACTCTATTTCTATATTTCCCCCCTCAGGGGGGAAATATAGGTACTTATACTTTTAAAATATATTTAAAAGTAAAAATAAAAGGAATTGAGCCCTGACGGATATTCCGAAATTAGAAACTTTAATCTTGGGAAATGCGGCTTCTCTGGAATTGGGAATTGAAACTTTAAATTTAGGAAATGTCTTCTCTTTAGAAAGCATATTAATTATAAAAATGATAAATTTAAATTTCAACCAAGGGATGCGGTGACACCGGGGAGGGGGTACAGATCCTGCTATTGTAAAATTACCCTTAAATAAGTCCTTGGCATATAAGCACCTAGCACGATAAGGCGTCTCATGGCAGTACGATGTCTCGGCTGGCCTAAGGCCAGGCGATACCGTCTTGTATATAATGGAGATATTGAATTAAAAACAGATAATATTCATTTCTAATAGTTATATACATTAATCAAACTCTATTTTTTTATTCAATCTGATAATTTATAATGTGACAAATTATTTTGTAATTTTACTTACTCGAAATTCTTTCGCTTCTGGCTAAGAAGTTATAATGGTGCAATTAAGTAATAAGACAGCTCAAGAGAGAACCTACAAGGATGGATAGTTTATTTTACGATCAAACAGTTAAAGAAAACTTTGTTCGCAGCTCATTAAATCAGGATTTAATTGCAGTTGTAAACTTTTTTTTCCTCTCTTTCCTAATGGATTTATACTCGGTCATATCTTTTTCACCTTGTATTTATAATTTTTAATTACGTGCTTCTTGAAACATTGTTGATTTACAAGTTTTATCTTAGTTAATAGAGGATAAAACTTACTTTTTTCTCTTTTTTTTACGTTTCTTCTGAGTCTATTAGGGTTTTTATGATCTTGTTTTATTAACTGTTTTTATACAGAGGGAAATCGTAATGTAAAAAAAAGTAATATATATATTTTTTTCTTAAAATTTATTACATTGTCATTTGATTACTTGTACTTTTATTCAAGTATACAGATATTTTAATTTTTATTAATATATATACATATATAATGAAATGGAGGAAAGTTGAAGTATGAAAAGTTCTATTTTGGTTGCAAAAAACTTCGGATAGTGAGTCATTACAAGTACTTAGGAATACAATTTAGTAGTTGACTAAGCATGTCATCATATTTTACTAATAAGGAAACCACGACAAAGATGTTCAAACTCAACTTGGAAATCTATTTTAGATAACAGATGCGTGCCTATTAAGAAATAAAATAGGATGTTCTTAATGCTGCTATAAAACCTTCTTGGGTCATGGTTTTAAAGTGTGGGGTTTGACAAATACAAAGAAGTTGAAATGATCCTAAATGTTAAAACGAATTACGCACCTACCAGATAGGTGTTCAACATACGTGCTCCTTAAAATAAGTCAAACCCCTTATAACTACAATCTTTTCGTAACAGATGCGTACCTTGTATGAGGAAGATAAAATTCCTAAATGCTGCTACAAAAACCTAGTTGCTAACTAAGCATGTCACCACATTTTACTAATAAAGGAACCACGACAAAGAAGTTCAAACGCAAGTTGGAAATCTATTTTGGACAACAGATGCGGGCCTTTTAAGATGAATTAGAATTACTAAATGCTACTATGAAACCTCCTTAGGTTATAGTTTCCAGGAGTGGGGTTATAACAAATAAAAAGAAGAAGTCGAAATGATCCTAAATGTGTAAATCCAATGTTGCGCCTACCAAACCGGTGTTCAACATACGTGCTCCTATGGACAGGTCAAGACCCATATACTACACTCTCTTCTTGTAATAGATGCGTGTCTCTTATGAAGAAAATATGATTCCTTAATGCTGTTATAAAATCTTCCTTTGGTTCCCAAGAGGGGGGTTACAATTACAAATACAAAGAAGTGGAAATGATCATAAATGTTTGAAACGAATCTTGCACCTATACCAGATCAGACCTATACCAGTCCAACATAAAATGTTTTCTTAGGAGCGCAGGTTAAACCCCATGTAAATACAATCTTTTCGACTTGAGTAAATTAGGAGGTATCCTTTAATGTCTTGATCTCTTTCCTCTTCATCTGCCTTCTATAGTGACAAAAAAGATTATAAGAAAACAAATTTCCTGACTCTCAATAAGAATTGAATAAGAATTCAATAAGAATTGTATCAAATTTTTGACATACAAAATTAAAATAGAGTAACATTAACTAGATGACGGAAGACAACAGCATGTCCAAAAATGGTTGGAGAAGTGCAGGTCAAAGACGTACAGCTCTTCACATTTATGCTATAAACTTTTTACGCTGATTAAGCTAACTTTAGTATCTTATTTTAGAGATTTAAACATTGTTGCATTCATAAGCATCATCTTTAAAGCAAGAACAACACTCCTGGGCATGGGCGTCCATACCTATGGGCAATAGAAATTATTGTAGATTGTCTAATTATACGATGAGTAATTGGACTTGGGTTTTATTGTGGAGGTCTTAAGCTCTCACGCTAAATCTAAACTTCTGGTTATATTAATTGTAATGTCGGGTTTCTTTTAAACGTATTCTGCTGGGGTGAAAAAGATGTAAAGCTAAACTAGTTTGGTCTAGGTCTATGCAAATGTCTGTTATCTTTCCGTGAAATAAATCTTATGCCTTGTAGGAAAGGTTAATGTAGAAAAAGAAACGTCTCATTCTTACAGAAGACAAATGTCGCCCAGCTGCCTACTCGTGTACCTTTTAATATCTTCATTCAAGAAAATACCAATGTCTTTTTTGGTTTTTCTCGGAATAAGACTTGTGGAGGTTTTTCCATTGAAAACGAAGAAACTTATGTTTAGAGAAGGGGACTTGTAAGGCAGGATACAGAGGGAATCAGCGCCTTGTCTGCGGTTGGTCTCTGCCACGGTAGCGATAAAACCCTTCTCCAACGGCTAATTGGTTAAAGAGTTTCTTACAATGGGCTCGCCCCGGCTCTGTTCTTACAATGATGAATCGCTTGGACTGTGTCGTACAATAGAGCAAGTGAAGGTATCCCGAGACCTGCCTGATATCTGATCAACTTTCACATGCATACTACCCGCACCCAGCTCCGAGCTCTTGGTGGCATTTTATTTTAGCTACGTACTCGAGTGAAGTGCCAAACCACTTTGTCCTGTCTAGCACCGTCTTTCTCTTCCTTCCTCCGCGAGAATATATTAATTAAACCGTTCCTTTAACAACTGTCCGCGTTTAGCTTTCCTTTTATTTTACTTTAATAGAATTATTTTAACGCAACATTTTGATAATGTATATTATAAATTTGAGTGGGTTAAATAATAATTCTATATAATTTTTTTAAATAAATACAGTGAAATCTTAACGGAAAACACGCTCGTATATTATTTAATTTTTTACATCTTTCTTTGAATACTATTAAAAAATTAAAGCTCTGAGATAATTGTTTGTTTGTGGAATACAAACCTACCTATTGATTTTCACTTATAGAGCGACAATACAATAATACAACAAACTATATGTTTTTCTATTATTATATCATTTTTGGTAAATTCATATTGCACGTGCCAGGCCGACATATAGAGGCACCTCTAACCCCCTCTAACCACCTCTAACCACCTTTAACCACCTCTATAACCACCTCTAAACACCTCTAACCACCCTTTTGGAAATATCTCTGGCACGTGCGATAATATGAATTAGTCTTATTTTTATTTCTATTATACTGTTCTACTATACCATATAAGATTCTATTATATTATTTTTATTTTGATGTTTACTATATTTTCTAATTTTTTTCTTTTTTTCTTTCAGATAAGAAAATTCTGGAGATTGTATGGTATGGTAGCTTATTTTACAATCATAAACTTATCTTAAAGTCTTAAAGAGTAAGGCCTTTAAATTTTTAATAATGATTTAAAGGGGGGGGGGGGAGAATGGATCCCTAGATGAAGTCAACTTTACGTTTAAGTTATTTTATGTTTCTTTAACATATCTTTAATCCTAGCTGGGAAAATTGTCCTAAATTAGCATTTATTTGTATCTCCTGTTATTACGAGCTACCATTCTTTCTATTTAAAACCCTTTAAGGCTTTCTGGTACATAACGTGTACCACCTCTAGGACCCCAATTCCCAAACAATAAATTGTACAAATTTTGACAGCAGTGTTGCCCATCTGACAAATGACATCATAAAATAGAATAAAAATCTAAATTAAGATCTTTTTCATAAAAATAAAAGAAAAAAATAGCTGGTACAAATGTTGTACCACAAGGCCAGTGGAGATAAAAATTCTTATATACAAATTTTTTCTTTGTGGTCTTGTGGTACATATGCTGTACCACATATTATTTAGTAAGTTCAAAAAAATTGGACATTGGCTATAAATTAAAACTTATTGTTATAGATTAGCTAATAATAAAACAAACAAATCATTTAAACAATTTATTTTTTATTAATACATTTATTTTTTATTATATGTGGTGCAAGGGTTGTACCACCAAGCCATTAAGGTAATAAAATTCAAAGTTTTTTTTAGATCATTGTAAATATTGCCTAATATCTTCCTTGGCTTACATTATTTTACAATGAATTATTATTTCTTATACGCTCAAAAGTATAAAGATTATGTAGAAAAAGTTTAGTTTCTCAAATCATGACAATTAATAGCATAAAACAATAAAATGCTTCCCGGCACCATCACCGAATCTAGTGACTACTAATAAGAAATGAGTCAAAATAATAATAAAAAGTAAATACATCGTCCTTATTGATTATTATTATATTAAAATAAAGTATAAAGAATAACTTAAAAGCATTAAATGGTTAATACACAAAATTATTCACACAGAAAAAAAAAGTTTTGAATCACGGACGAATTAATGGGGTCAAAAATGAGATCACGCGTGTTTTCTGGTACAAGTGTTGTACCAGAATGATGGATTCTCGAACACTCTTCACTGTATCGATACTATTGAAGTTAGAATCGATTGTAAACGCATTTAATATATCAGCAAAACAAAAAAAACATATTATATCGATGTTTCCTTATATTTTTAAATAGGTGGTACACCAGTTGTACCACAAAGCCTCTAGGTAACATATGACATTTTTGCTGGTCCTTAAAGGGTTGGATATTCTATTTAAGGAATTGGTGTAACAGGTGTAGAATTTAATCTATTTAACTTTACATGATTTAGTACAAAGTAAAAAGTGTTAAAACATATTTTTTTATCTGGTGTTGTGTCATGTCTACGGCCCTTGTCAAGGTAAACATCAGGTAGGTAACCTGAAACTCTAAACCCTGGTGACATCTTTCCCTCGTGACATCTCACTAGCTACCATTGTCCTATTAACTGATAAATCTACAACCCAGATTAAAAACTGTTTTTTAGCACTTCTTCCAAAAAAACTATTTTGTACTCTAATCTTACAATGGTGTCTTTTTTGTGTTAAACAAAGGCACAAGTTAAATCTTCTATTACCTAAATATAAAACAGTTAACAAAGTCATCACTCTAAAACAAATAGCTTATTTTATACTTAACTATAAAATATAGTCATAAAAGAGCAATCTAAAATTGACACTGTGATAATTTCTTATTTATTCTTATTAATTCTTTACGTACTCGTTTTCATTGCACGTGCGCGTTTCATAATTCGTCTTTTTCTGCCCTAATGCGGTAAAAAAAAAATACGTGTGGTGTACCCGGTAGGAACAAAGTTCCTTATATTTTTCATTAAATATAAATGATAAAATCACACTGCTAAGTACGTAGATATACGTTGCTATACGGAGTTAGAAAAGAGACAAAATTAAAAGAAAAGTGTTATTTTATCATTAAAGCAAGCATCTTACAATAAATATATCTTGAATATAAGAAAAAAGTTATAAAAAGAGTATGATTGTTAAAGAATGTTACATTGAAATAAGTGACATTTGACATATATAACAAAAATAAACAAAACAAGTCAAGTAACAGGCTTCCTTAATAACACTTTTTCCCGTCTTAACATTTATGAAGCTTACGTTTACGCGAGCGTTGCACGTGAACGCTTGGGCGGATAACGTTGTCCAACGAACTTAGCCTGGGCATTGGTAAAATGAACATGTGTACCAAATTTCAACTAACTCGGTGAACTTTTACTCAAGTTATTGTCATCGGTAGATTTCGTGACGGATTTTGCGTGACGGTGATTTCATGACGGTGATTTTGTGACGGTTATTTTGTGACGGTGATTTTGAACGTCTTTTTCGGATTCACTCCCGGGATCCAGAACGTGCCATAAGGAACTTCGTTTCCAAAAGAATTCTTCACCTTAACGCACGTTTAGCCAGTTTGTTTACATTTAACAAAACTAATTTGTTGTTTGCTTAAATAAAGTAACTGTTTATAGCTGTTTATAGATTTAAGTGATTATGACGAAAATGAGGAGGATAATACTCCTCCCGAAATAATTAATTCGGCACAAAATGGAACTAATGAATTAATGTCATCTTTATCAAAAGAGAAATGCGAAATTACATACAGGAAGTTTATTTTTTTTTCTGTATTTATTATTAAAATTCAATAGTCGTAGATATGATACGGTACGCAACTCGGGTGAAAAATGCATTTTGCATTGCTCGTGTGGTTTTACTACCCTCGCTGTCGATCGGGTGCAAACTCCACACTATTAGGCAGAATGCTACTTTGCGCACATTCTGCTAAAGCAGCTTTCGATCTCTATAAGTATAAGGCTGTCATCATGGCCAAATTATTCAGCATTCATTTAATATTTTGAGTTCGCTATATTTATCCCGTGTGTGGGTGTCACAACGATCTTTAAAACTGTAAAGTTTCATATTTATATCTCTTTTGATTCAAAAGTTATTAGAACCGTAATCGTGACAAGCAGACACCAACCAAACTAAAAGGGTTTCTTTTTTTTTGGTTTTACCAACGAAACCCTAAAAAAGGTAATTCAAGAACCAAGAGAACCAATTTATTACCACAAAACAGTAGTAAGGTAAGTAATCGTTTAGAAATGCTTAATTGCATTGATTACAAAGAATATTAATTTAAACCCTTAGAAATGGTCGAAAACCAGTCGCTAATAAATGCGCAAACTATATATTTGTTTCCTTACAAATTAACACTTAACAAAGTAATCAAACAAAGACAAGTCCCTTAAAAACAAAATAAAGACAATATATTATATTCTTGTTAAAGAAACACTTTCTTTATCATTTAAATCTCTTTAAAAAAAAATAAAAAAGTCTAGTTTTTTTTGTTATAATTAAAATTATATTTATTAATTAGAATGATTAATAAATTTAAAGATCGAAAAATTATAATCTTTTTACCTTACAAATTCCTCAGACTCTAAAATTTCTTGGGATACCTTAAAAAAAAAGTTGTTTACGTTATCAGATGTGAAAAAATTAACATTTCCAGATAAATTTGTTTGTATTTACTTCGGACCATATTATCTTTTTACAACATTAGTTTAAATTGTCATTTTTAAAGCCTTGTCTATATCACAAATTTTACATTTGGTGTTTGGTATGTCATGGATATAACTTCTTCTTTTAATTTTCGACCTGGAACAGAGATTGACAATCAGCTGTAGGTGACAACTTGATTTTGTTTTTTGTTAAAAATATAAGTATAAAAGAAATAAAGATTAAAGATTTAGATAATGTAAAAAATAAGGAGAAGAGAAAATAATCTATACTGTTTACTTTTCCTTACCTAAAGGAAAATTATTGCTTTATTCGAAAAATCCGAAGCTGAGATTTAAAGGAATTTTTCGTTTTAAGGATGATTTGAGTGTTTTTAGCTTGATGTCTTAAGACGATTTGAGTGTTTTAGCTAGATGTCTTAAGACGATTTGAATGCTTTTGCTGGATGTCTCAAGACGATTTGAGTTTTTTTTGCTGGATGTCTCAAGACGATTTGAGTGTTTTTAGCTGAGATTTTTTTAGGCTGTCTGAAAAATCATAAATGTTTGACGCCATTATCCCAAAAACACAAATTGTGCTGAAATTTGTACCAATTATAAGATTTGCAAGAATAATACCTCTTTAAAAGGCAAACATTCCCCTGAATCTCGTTTTGAAAAAATCGACTTTTTGATCTTTAAAAATTTAACGCTAAATAATTTCTGAACTATTTCGCTGATAGAGCTGAAAGCCTAACCAATTATACCCATAAGATCCTAAATCCTTCCTAGATAACTAAATCCTTCATATTTTTAGTTAATATCTGTTGCCAATTTGTAATAATTTGGAAAGAAAAAGATCCGAGTTGCCCCGACTCAGATTTCTTTCATATAATAACCAGCAGTTATGTTGGTAAAATGATTAGACAGTTATGTAGATGGAATTCAATTTAAATTGTCTGTTTTTTTTTAATACGATGCAAGATACTAAAATGTTGATAATTTTGTCCCAAGATAGACTTTAAGTAACTTAACTTTTGCTCTATTGCATTTATAAATATGCTTTTATAATAAAGTTAGAAAATATTTTATTATTTTAGTGACGAAACCTCAAGAATAAAGTTTACGCCACAAAGTGGGAAATATGAAATTCGAAGGCTATTGCTCACAATCCCAAAAGATAAGTGATGCTGTCGCATCTATTGCTGGAGTAATAGTGGAACTCAATTTGAGCATTTGCGATCGCACGAAGGTGTAAATAAATTATACGGAAAAGACTAATCTACTAAATATTTTTTTTTTTCGATTTATCCTATTAGAAATTAGACGATTAATATTAAATTGAATAAAAGTGTTCGATCCTCCGCACACTTACCCTTGTTTTTTAACAAACTAAATCCAAACAAATTATTTTATTAAAGAAACAACTATTGCTTATTGGCTGAATATGAACTTACAAAACTGTTCGAAATCAACGTATATTAAATATTAGCTATTTGCTTTTTAATAAACTCGCCAATTTTTTATCATTGGGTGTATTTAGTATGTGGTAGTTCAACAAAATCCCGGTAGAAACAACTAATTCAGCATGCATTTATACATGTCTTTATATTCATTCTTATAGTGCATGAAGTGTAGGTATTAGATGTAAATTAAGTTAGTATTTGAACGTTTCCAATGCACAAAAAAATATCTCTTTTCGATAGGTTATATGAAAAATAAGAAAAATATATTTATTTATAGGGTTCTTAAAATGAAATCTTATAATAAAAACGTTTTCTTTTTTTGTATTAAATAATGCAATCCTTAAAATGCTCAGTGTATATGAACTTGAATAACATTGTACATAAAAATCCCGATTAACTTTGAGTCTAAGTTCAATTTTATTTATTAAAAAAAAACTTTCTCGAATAAATATATAATGCATATAATAATATATTTTATGTATGGTTATGTACGGAATGCTAATTCAAAGCATGTATATATTTATGTACGTTATATTCTTATATTTATATATATATTTACTTTTATCGACTGTGTCTTATGTACGTTTTATGAGTTATAGCAGATTTTAAAATAAAATTGTTTCTTTTTTTTTAAGACATTCAGAGGAAAAAATTAAAAGAAAAAAAGATGTTTTGAAAATGTCTGTTCGACGTTCAATGTATATAAAAATTTTTTTTTTTCAAAAAATTTAAATTTTTTAAAAGTTGAAATATTTATTGAGGGTGAAATACTAATCTGTGTGGATCGTGGTCCTTGTTCGATGTGTTATTTTTTTTTTTTTTTTTTTTCATTTTGAAATTCAGAATAAAAACAATGAAGTGGTTGTGAAGGATTGAAAGGAAGAGCCCGAGAGATCGGACATGTTCGTGGGCGTTATCAGTATTTATGTTCCTTCCGTCTTAAGTCCGACGGAACTTTAGTTGGATGTTCCATGTTCCTCTGCCCTTTTATTACGGGCTAAGAACCCCCTTTCTATCCGGTCCCTGGAGTCGAACCGTTGTAAAATTTATTCAGCAAACTATAAAATATTAGCCTTTTCTCGGTGGTTTGAAGAATAGTGGTGTATGGATATAGTTATTTTGCATACGGGGTTCTTTTCTCTCCCGTACCCCGGGCTCTAGACGAGGAGTGATTGCTCAACCCCCAAGGATCTAAACGATTGAGTGCCTTTTTAAAATATTCCGACATGGTTACCTTATACCATATGAGGATGTATTTCTTGATAAACTATCGATTGTAATCCAAGCATGGAAATATGTTTCTTTTTTTATTAGTGTTTCAAAAAAACGCCCTTCATTTCTTTTTATCGAGATGGATGGTTATCTCAGTTAAAGTTACGAACTTGAATCATGAAGTGGTAATCATGAAATTATAATCGTATTAATAACGGGCCTGTAATATTATTAAACTGTTGTACATCATATTTTGAATAACTTTTAGTGAAATCTAATTCGTTTTACATAATCGTGATGATGATTTAATTAAGTTAAAATAATATCCCTTTAAGTTTTATTTTTCGTGTGAATTTCCATTGAAAAATAATTTGTAATAATAATTCATTTTTTAGGTCAAACATGTTGTATTTTTTTTAAAAGGACTTTTTTTGTTCATCAGTTGTATATTTCTCTACTAAAGGTCCAGTTTAAAATATTTCCAAGTCGAGTTAGTTGCAGTTTTAATCTAGACTCCTTGTCACAAGTATTGAATTACCAATATACATATATGGAGGAAAACCATTTAGTAACCTGTTAATTTGGGAAAAAAATTAGGAGAGCAAGTGTCGTTAGAAAGGGTGCACTCTTAGAAAGGTAAGTCCTGGATTAGAGCACTCAGGGACTCAGCGATCTGAGTCATGAAGAAAAACCTGGAAGAGAACTATTATAGACAGGAAGGCAAAGTGTGGTTTGGAGAACGTGGAACCAGATTAAGGAGGGCTTAAGAGGTAAAGAGGAGTCATGGAAGGAGGGATCTCAGCGATCTAAGTTATCCAGGAAAACCAGAAAGAGAACTATGACCAGGGAGGCAAGAGTTTTTACAGGACGTGGAATCAAATTAAGGAGGTTTTAAGAGGTAAGAGAAGCCATGGAGGGGATCTCAGCGATCTGAGTAATCCAGGAAAATCTGGAAGAAAACTATGGTCAGGGAGGCAAGTGTTTTTTGCAGGACTTGGAACTAAATTAAGGAGGTTTTATGAGGGAAAGAGAAGCCATGGAGGGGATATCAGCGATCTGAGTAATCCAGGAAAATCTGGAAGAGAACTATGGACAGGGAGGCAAGTGTGGTTTGAAGGAAGAACCAGACTAAGGAAGAACCAGACTAAGGAAGAACCAGACTAAGGAAGAACCAGACTAAGGAGGAACCAGACTAAGGAGGAACCAGACTAAGGAGGAACCATACTAAGGAGGAACCAGACTAAGGAAGAACTAGTCTAAGGAAGAACCAGACTAAGGAAGAAACAGACTAAGGAAGAAACAGACTAAGGAAGAACCAGACTAAGGAAGTTTTAGAAGGTAAAGAGGAGTCTCAGAGGAATCATGTTGTGGCCCTTCGTTTGACCTAAGGAATTATCAATTATCAGGACTTAAGTGCTTCATATTTTTTCTTATTTCATAGGGTTGCTTTCGGTATATGTTTGCCTACGTAACTATATTAATTTGGTGATTTTCCCCAGTGTGAAAATCGGTAGAGTAGACAACGAAGAACCTAAAAATTATTTCACTGAAAATTAAATAAATAAATACTAATCTCTTCGATATGCAGAATAAAAATCAAGTATTATTTTTATTTAAGTTAAAAAAACAATATATTACGAAACAAGGAATTCTTTGAAGTGTAATTTCAAAATTGTTGAAGGGACTTCGATAAGATTTTGTCCTTGTATTCTCAGTGTTGTACAAGTAATGTTTTTTTCCACTCACCCAAAAGAAATTAAATTCTTTATTTTACTTTTTTTTATTAAAAATATCTTCTGATTTGGAATATTTTTGGATTTTTATTTTAGTTTTTTTTGGGAGTATGAAAAAGAAGAAGAGATTTTGATGCGCTATGTGAAAAATGTTGATGTGTAAAAAATGTTAATGTGTTTCTCTTCTCGAAGAAGAAGAGAAACGGGGTAAAGCTGTTAATGATCCGACTTAATGATTGGACAAGCACTTAATTCATCCTCATCACAACGCCACCAATAACACTGAATCATAATTTAGAAAATAAAAAGCAACTTAAAAAATAATATATTGAGACGAAGAAAAAAGAAATAATAATATAAAAGGATAAATTAGTAAAGAAGTTGTTTTAATTTTCTTATTTTTCTTCATTTGTAGCAGAAAACAAAAACACGGGAACAATGCCAAAAATTTATTTGTCTTTTTAAATTTTTATAAACCTAGTCCAAAAAATACACTTTGTGGTGCTCAAATCCCTTAAAATGTAAAGAGAATCGCGATAATTAACTTAAATATACTAAGCCATAAATTTCTTATTGGGTGTCATCATAATAATTCATAAATCATTTCTTTTCATTTTACCAAGCCCAGCTTTTTTTCTCTACACGGGATGTTTAAAATAAAATAAATATATATAAAAAGTTGCAACTATAATAAATCGCTCGCATAAGTGAGCATCTTGATTTTCAAGCTTACAAATAAGAAAAAAAAAAAAAAAAAATCGTATATATAAATAAGAAAAAAATTAGGATTTTTTTTATTTTATCAGGGATGAGGATTAGAGAACAATAATACTGCGGATCTGTAGCAAGGAACTTCTTGCTCTTTTAGAAATTTATTGTTGTGTTATGAATAAATTGAAGGAATTGGAAGGAAAGTTTTTAAATACATATTTTCAAAGAAATGTCTCTTAGAAGATGGTGGAACGAAAAGATGAGTGGGGGATGTTAAGCATTCATAAAGCTAAAGATTTATTTTTATTATCATGTAGCTTTAATAATATATATTTTTAATAACTTCTTTCATTTTTTATCTTAAATTATTATTCAATCCAATTAATTTATATTAAAAGAGAATAAACTTTTTATATAAATTAATTAATTGAAATTAGGCAGTTACTTTTTCCAAGCAGATTTTTAGTGGAAACAATTGCGTATTGCGTATGTAAGAAAACTTTTTTCTCTTAGAAAATGGGTTATGGAAATAGTTATGGGTAATTTGACGGAATGGTACACATTATTAAAAAAAAAAAAAAAAAAATATGGGTAGTGTGTTTTATGTTTTTATGTTTATGGAAGAGCTTGTTGATAGATGTTTCTCACTGATGGCTGTAGTATTTATATTGCTTCCTTGTCCACCAAAAAACAAGAAGCATAGTGCTCACTTTCGGCGTGTGAACATTTTTCTACCCCTCAAAATTCAAAATTTCTAGTAGCATTTTACGTTTTATTCCTTCCTGAACCAATTTCGTTTCATTTCTGTCTGTGTGTCCACGAATCCTTTCCACACCCATAACCTCCACAATTTCCACCCGATATTTCAGGGATTACGCGGGAGGAATTTGAAGAATTTGTATTTGAGGAAGCTATAAGTACCACAATATTGGCAGTCTATTTTTATGCTTTGTATGTATATTTATCAATGTTTTGCTCAATTGGTATGACCAAATCTTATATATTATCTTGCTTAAATATTTGTTTCCCCATTTTGCTGTATCGCGTTTTGCAATTGGTACAACCAAATCTTTCGTATATTTCTTAAATAGGAGTGGCTAAATATTGGATCTGAAAACGGTTTGTAATCTTATTCTGATTAACTCTCTGTAACTGCATTTCAAGCCAACATAAAATTATTTATTATTAAAACAAAAGTGATTCTAAACAAGGTGAGTTCTAAAACAAAACAATTGTATCAATTTGTTTAAAAAAGTAAGGATGAGTTAAATTATTTTTTAAGTGAAACTTCTTTAGGTTTAATTGGCTTGGATAAAACGAAATTGTATCAACTCAACTGCCTTTGATAAATCCTGTACCTGTAAAAAATCTTTCACTTGTGGATTGGTCTCGATTCACCCACCTCAGATTCAGCAGGCATGAGTGCTAACTATTGCACCACGGAGGTAGATGATTTTTCAATACTCAGGATTGGTAGTATAATACATAATTTAAATGTTCTTTTCATGTATTTCTTTATTATTCGCAAAAATTTTATGATAATATTTTATTTTTCAATTATGTAAATTCAACATAACCATATTTAATCCTGAAAATCGTCAACAAATGCAAAGAGATAAATTATTAAAAGTAACTATTTCTAGAACTTAAGTTTCACTTCTAATGCGTCAGAGTCTCACAAATATTTTTAGTTACCTGAAGTGTATTTGCGTAGCAGTGGTTGCAATATTGCCTTAAATGGTAATGTAAAAATAGCTAGTGTTTCATTTTGTTGCTACTATAGCTCACGTGTCGATGACATTTTGGATTGCCCGATTATAATAATCTCTTGGATTTGATAAAATCCTTAAAGGGTTTGATTTAACCGCAGAGAAAAATCATTTAGTTCTATTGTACAGAGTCCAGACTATTCCATAGACATGTTTGATACGTGTACCTAAGTACCCAATTATTCTTGTCGTTATACAAGAAGAATAAATTTATAACACTTTAACATTAAACATCTATATAAATCCATCGACAAAACTCCAGAAATTTTCTTTAAGAAAAAACGTAGAACATTGTAATAATTATTTAAGATATAGTTTATGTTGCAAACTTGGTCTGTCAGCTCTGGTCTGGAATTCTCCCAAACGACTTTGCCCAACCCTATTTCGTCTGATGAGTCTCCTTAGTTTTCAAGTTATAATTTCTTAAATTATTACCGACTAATAAGGAGTTTCTTTCATCGTGTTCTGTCAAAAACCCGTCCACCCTTCTCTCCTCCAATAAAGCATTTTCTTGCCGCCATATTTAAAAAATACATGTATTTTCCCTTGGAAGGAAATCTTTTCGAATTAGTCTTTGGGAATTTTATGAGGGTTATAAGTCACCTGAAGAGAAGAAGGATTTCACCGAAAACAGTTATTATGGCGAGGAAAAATTGTTCGCCTCGTGGGCTGAAACCGATCACAATTGTTTATTTCTTCAAAAGACGCATTGTCGTAACTCACCCGAGAAATGTTTAGGAAGATCGTCTCACATTTACAGAGTCTGCTTTTTTTTAAAAAAAAAGAAAACAGCCTGAAAATTTATTTGCAGTAAAGATTTTGTTCGATATAAAAAAGAGGAAGGGATATAATTTTTATCTTTTTTGAGAATTTGTATTTTGATATCGTATGTGGAGGGCTTGGTGCGAGGCGGGGCTCCGGTGATGATGGGAGAGGGAAAATTTAGCATAATTATACAGTACCGGGAGATTCAGGGGCCGGCCGAGTGAGGAATGACCGGTACAAGCCTGGGGGCGAGCCGAGACATCATTCATATATACATCACGGAGAATTGTGGCTCACGTCATGCCTCAACAGACAACCTCCAGTATGCCTTCATGCTCTCACCGACATACATCGGTCCAGTGTAACCCCGCTATCATATCAAGTTTAATTCCAAATATGTATTAAGTATGTCAAAGAGATTTGATAAAACACCGTTATTTTGCAAATCAAATATACACTTTGAAATTATACGTTTGTATCAATGTCTGTTTTCTGCAATAAGAGAAACTTTAGAGGAGTGCAGAAGTTAAAAGTAGTGTTCTGTTTCCAGTAACCTAAATTTTGAGTTTTATTATAGCCCAGGAGATAGCGTGCAAAAAACTGACTGATTTACATCAAGCTAGAATTTTTTAGTTAATATTTTGGTGCCTTATAAGAATATGTGCTCGGCTGTTGTAAGTTCGTCTGTGCTACATAGATTGGCAATAAAGAATAGAAGAAAATACGTATCTTTGGCTTATAATATAATTAAATTAGAAATACACTTTGGATAATTAATAATAATTAAAACAACATTTCCATGGGCTAATTTAGCATTAGTTAACTACTAATGGTGAATAATCTGCATAATACACCTAGTTACAAATAGTATCTACAACCATAATCATGATAATACACATGCTTTAACATAATATAATTATAGTCCAGGAGATAGCGTGCAAAAAAGTGTCTGACTAACATCAAGCTAGAATTTTGTATACAAATCTTTTAGCGCCTTTTAAGAATATGTGCTCGGCTGTTGTAAGTTCGTCTGTGCTACATAGCTTGGCAATCAGTGGCGTACACAAGTATTTTATCTAGGTGGGGCAAACAAACCTAGTGATGCCCCCTATATTTTATGCCCCCCCCCCCAATATCCCTCTCTCTGTAGCTCAATACTTGCGAACAAACATATATTAAAAACTACTCGTCCGATTTTATTAAAATTTGGATGGTAGGTCATAATTTTGGTAGACCACGAAATTCCTGAGCTTTCTACTCTTAATTGAGGGATGTTAGAAGTGTGTCGATTTCAGGAAAAATGACTACTTTTCATAAGCTTTCAAATGGCATAAATTAACTTTAATATCAACGGACTAGTTTTTGAATTATGGTGGGTCGAATGTGACAGGACGTGACATTTTTCGGTCAAGATCAAAACCAATTCTTGTGCAAATGCAAAAACGGTTTCCCTGACCGAAACCACTACACTTGGGGTACTTAAAGGACGTTTGACGCTGAACAAAAAAGTACCTATAATAAACATGGATCCGGTACAGCTTAGTTTTTGAGATATTCGCAAATAACATTTTAAAACATCACTTTTGGTGATGTTTTATCCTTACAATTTTCAAATACTACGCTTTGTGCCATTATACTCCCTAATGCAAATCTTGTAGAAGCAAATTACTCTAATTGTAGCTCTCTAAACCAAAAGAGCTAAAAATTGAGCGTTGTTGGAGATCACCTTAATGAATTGACTAATAAAGTGCCAGGGACGTATAGAATTTAGAAATTTCCCTAAATATCAACGGTTATAATATGTTGTTCAGAGCTGGGATGGATATCAATCAACGAAAAATGATTTGCTCTATTCGGTTTTCTTCGAAGTATTTTATCGACAGAAGAAGAGTATTGGAGAATTGTAAGCATGAACGTCCAACAATTTTTTATTTTTTTAAATATCTCAAAAACGAAGCTGTTACGGATCCATGTTTATATAGATTCTTTTTTGTTTATAGTGTCAAATTTCCTATAAGTACCCCAAGCATTGTGGTTTCCTTTGGGGAAACCTTTTTTGCATTTTTACAAGAGTTGGTTGCGATCTTGCCCTAAAAATTTCACGTCTGGTAACATTCGACCCACCATAATTCAAAAACTAGTCCGTTGATCTTAAAGTTAATTTATACCATTGAAAGCTTATGAAAAGTAACATAAGTAACTTAAGCAACTTAAAAGATGCTTAGGAGCTGATAAATTAAAAATAAATTAGTGATTCTTAAAGTTTTTTTGTGCTCTTTAACATTTTTCCTTTGCCTTATGTCTCTATCTCATTCAGTTTTTGGAATGGTAGGATTTTCTGAAAATTTTCGTAAAAAACTTGAAAAAAAGATATAACTTGATATCTTGAGGACAATATTTTTTGTTGCATTTGACCCATAAAAGCCGCAATTTCCGTTATGAAATTTAAATGAAAAAAAGTGGAGTAGCCGAGGAGAGTTTTGATGCCCCCCTCGCCAAAAGTGGCGGGGCGGTGCCCCGCCTGCCCTCCCGTTATGTACGCCACTGTTGGCAATAAGCATTTTAAAAAAACCTAACAAGTTGACGTTAGTTTGTCTCTTGATACTTTGATTTTTAGTAATATTTAAATAACAAACCTATCTTCTGGCAGACTGATATAAACTTGATTTTAGGTTCTCTATCTAATTCTGTACTCAGGTTCATGGAAATCACATTCTCCACCAAAATGAGCAGGACAAGGGCACAATTCATAGATTTTTTTACTTTTCCTCACTACTAATAGTAGGAAAAGAATTGTTTTCACCAACAATTTTTTTTTCGAGATTTCAACGGAATTATCCGTTTTAGGTGTTTTTAAGACCTCCTGAGTGTTTTTAGCATGACGTATGTATGTGTGTGTGTACGTATGTGTGTTATCATCGTAGCGCCCTAGGTATGCAGATATATCTCATTTGGTCTTACCTTAAATTTGCTTTTTACTTTTCCTCACTACTAATAGTAGGAAAAGTATTGTTTTAAAATATAGTGTTGGAGTGGAGACTAGTCTAGGACGTGAGATCTTTATAATATCCGGAATAAAAGACGTCCATCAACGGCTTTCAACTAGCTAGTGGTCATTTTCAGTGGCTATGAGACAAGTCGAAATGCGTCAGAGCAAGAGACAGAAGTTGGAATCTGAGTTACTCTTAGTAATCATGTGAGTCCACTGCTCTTTTTTTAAAAAAAAAAAACTATCTCTAACTCTTCTTGAAGTATGTTTTGTTCTTTAGTACAACTTAACAAGTGAGAAAATGCCTTCGGAGGATTTTAAACTTGTCCTATGTGATTATTTTTATTATTTCGAGGTCATTACTTTTCCAAAGGACATTACCCTGAACATTTGTCCCGCTTTTTTGTTTAATTACTATAGAAATATCCGCGAGTGTAAAATATCCCGTGTTGGAATTTTTATAGCGTTACCTTCCGCGAGGGTTATTTCCTTGTAGTATTAAGTTTTCAACATTTGCAAAAGCTTGATTTCTTCCTCATAACCAGAAGATTTTATAGCTCGGCCGACATGCCTTTTTATGACCAATTCAATACGTGTGTTTTTTTCTACCTTTTTCTCTTTCTAAAAACGGGTAAGGTTATCGCTTAAGGGGAGAAGTAATGCTAATTGCTACTGTAATTTTGTCGAACAACATTTTTTTTCAAATTTTATCTCTTTTTTATTTATCAAACACATCTTTATATTAATTTCGTACATCTTCATAAAGATTTAAAATAATTTAATTATAGCAAACACCTGATAAGAATTGGAGGAACAACACAAACTTTTTGCTGCCTCTGGAGAGACAGTTTTACAGCTGTCTCCTCTCTATCTCTGGTCAGACAGTTTGTGTTATTCCTTTACGATTATCTCCATAGACGCTCCCATTTCTAACTGATAAGGACTGAGTGTAAGCTGTAGCATGTAATCAAACTTGATTAGCAACTGATAAGAATTGGTGGATCAGCACAAACTGTCACTCCACTCTGTCTTTGGAAAGACAGTTCGTGTTTTTCCTTTAAGATTACCTCCATAGACGCTTCTATATCTAACTGATAATAATTTATTTGTAAGCTGAAGAATAGGAGGAAACAACACAAACTGTCTCTCCACTCTATTTCTGAAGAGACAGCTTGAGTCATTCCTTTGTCTTTCCACTCTGTCACTCCACTGTCTCTGGAGAGACAGTCTGTGTTATTCCTTTAAGATTGCCTCCATTGACGCTCCCATATCTAACTGATAAGAATTGATGTAAGCTGTAACATTTAATCAAACTTCGTTAGTTTATTGTCGAACCAAAACCACTGTTATACCATATTTTAATAATAAAATTCTTAGGGTGATTAGTTTATAGATAGAAAAAAAGCTCTAGTTTGTAGACATCATAAATAATCTTTGGCAGAGCGGCGCAGCTTAGGTGTATGTCATTTACTTATTTTGAAAAAAAAAAAAAAAAAAAAAAAACACTGTTAATATAATAGAACAGTCACGTATAACCTTATTTAAACACCAATCAAAATATCACTGTTAGCTATAGACAAAACATCATAAAAAGCAATTATCAACACCTTGTTACATGCGCGCGCATCTTCATAACAACGCTATTGACACTTATTGCTTCCCAATGCACCTTCCTATATTACACTTTTAAATATAACCTCCTTATATTCAAGCAGTTATGTGCAAGAATCGGATTAAACATAAGAGTAACAATTCGATATAACTTTAACAGAATTATAAATCCGGAATTTGTTCTCAAATAATAGGACAATGCAGGATTATTTTTTAAATAATAATAATTTTACGTCCTTTTTCTCCACTGAGTGTTATCCGTCATACGAATTTCCAAGTACATATTAATATTAATTTGTTTAATATTTTATTACGATAATGATATTTATTATCCTATCAATTTATTAACTATTTCACACAACAATTTATCAATTTATTGTATTTGGTCTAAGTGGTTCTCGGTACTTTAAATTTTGTTTTATTTATAACATTCCAGTAAATATATTTCATGAGTTACAATCATAATTTAACATCTATCTGCTATTGTTTCTATATAGTAATAAAACAAAACGACATTATTCATTTAGACTATGAATCATATTTACAATGAAGAATGTCTTTTAGAGAAGTACTTAAAATTTTTTTCTGGGTACACTGAATATTTCATTCTTTGTCTCCATACGTTTACACAATCAACATTCAAATCAATGCAGTTTGAATTAATAAATAAGACTTTATTGGGAAAATATATTGATTCATACAAATGTACATAATGCATTGGCTAACAGTTTGAGAGTGAAATATTTAACAGTGGTATTTAAGATGATCGAATCCCGTTTATATAAAGCATCGATTGGCACCTTGTTTAGGGTCCTATCAGCTTAAATATTCGTAAGGACACGGATTGGCACTTAGTGGTACCGGGTGGAGGGGTACATGGGTGTACCTCTGACTACTTGGTGGTACCTTTAATTCATGTTAGCTGTATAATGTACCACACCTCACATCCGACAGACAACAGACACACTTTGTTAATAATCTTCCCCATCCATTTCACAACTTTCATCCTTTACTCTTAACAAATATCGATAAATACAACTATCAGGAGTCATTCAAAGATAAAGTGTTTGAACTTATCAAAGTTCGTAAGCTTCTGCATTTGGAATTAAAATATAGTTTTAGATTTTCTGGTAGTTACTGCTTCTCGAAGAATATGCGTTTAAACTTAATAAAAACTATTTACCGATGGCTATTGGGGTACAATTTGGTATCACTATTTTATCCAAGATTTTGTTGAACGACAGACTAAAATGTAAAAACTAAATGTTTTGGGCTCAGGGAACAATAAGGTTTTTTACGCCAACACAGTACATACTTTCTTTTACCTGGTAATACTAAATATCTTAGGAGGTAAAAAATAAAATAGTTTAGTTTTAAATGTTTGGTTTCAATATAAGGTTTTGCTGAATATTTAGGCAAGATAAATAATGGTAATGTTTGAGCATAATTTGTGATAATTAGGATCAGCGCACAATAAAACAGTTATGAGTTATGAAGTGTTATGAGATGCCGTCCTACAGAACCGTCCGACGTTAAGTGTCAAATTTTTGTTGTCACTTTAAAACCCCTGATAATTCCAACTATTTGCTTATCCAATAATTTTGAAAAGGAAAATAATATGTAGTTGAAAGTGGTAGTTTTCCAGTGAAACACAGATGATCAGAGGATCATTTTTAATAATTTCAAAACTAATAAATATAATTAGTTTTTTGAAATTGTAAAAAAAAAAAAAAAAAAAAAAATAGGATAACGTAAGAAATTATGAGCAAGTCTGATGATGCCCATAAGGGGCGAAATATAACCTTTTTAGGGTCCGTAGGCTAAAGCCAAGGACCCTTATATTTTCGCGCGTGTGTCTGTCTGTCCGTCCGTCCGTCGCATGCTCTCACAGCTACACCTTTCGTCCGATGACTTTGAAATTTAGCATGTATATGTCTTGTACCTACCCACACATGTTAAAAATATAGCGACTTAAAAAAAATTTTAAAAATATAGCGACTTAAAAAAATTTTTTTTCAATAAATTTAGGGTAAAAAAAACTTAAGGGTTATATTTTTTTTATTTTTTTTTGACATCGTGATGGGTATCATATTAAAGGGTACGTCGAGCTGATTACAAAAATATATAACACTTTGATAGGGTGAGCGTAGGCACGTTTGAAGTGGGCGTGAAACGTGTCCCCCCGGTAAAAAGTAGTAAGTATGTAGTAGTAGTATTAGTAACTTATTCTTAAATTGAACAGAAAAAAACTAGGTCTTCCCTTAAAATGTATTTGTATTAATAAAACTTGTTAAAACAAATATTTTTAGTTAAGATCTAGTGCTTTTTTTCCAAAGATATATTCTGAACTATGTAAAATAGTTTACTTCATATTTTTAATGTAGGTATTTTATTCTTGAGTATCTCTTAATTTAGATATGCATACTTACTACTAGGTTAATATTTAGATCTCATTCAGACAATTATTAATATTACTATTTTTTCTTTAAATACTTAGAAAAATGTGTTTTATTTTTTTCGAAGATAATCAATAATTATTGTTTATTTTTCAGTATGATTATAAGGTTTTTATAGTTTTTTTCTGAAAGTAAATTCCCTATAGAATTGTTGTGGAATAGGTAAAGACTGCAAGAAGCGTGATGCTATGAAAGTGCAGCACAACTGCACTTACTAAAGGTAGCTGAAGTTCTATCAGAGAATGAAATCAGTTCTCTGTTAAGTTCTTGGAGTGGATCGGTTTGGCAGTGACCAAAGTTTCTCACACTCGAAGCCTCCCAGACATGTTACCTCAAGGTTCCCTAGAGCTTCACTTAAATGCTTCTTGAATATCAATTTCTCTTGGTCATTCCAGGAACACATAACTTCAAAGGTCGTTTCCAGGCACACAAAACAAAAAACCTCTTGGGAAAGTTGAACAAGTCTTAATGTAAGGGTTGAGATTCATCAAGATTCTCTTTATATCAACGCAATCTGAACCGGAGGAAACGGAAGTAGAACCTACCTCACCACGAATTTCATTTATGAAAATAAATCTTTTTCTTTACTATCGCACGGTGAAATAATCCTTAAAAATACACAAATCTAACAAAGTATTGTGTAAATTACAGAAAAAAATATTAGTTTCTTAATACCATGCTAATTAACTGACACCTAGACTATTCCTAAGCATTTTATGTTTTAATTTACAATTTTATCTCTGAATCTTATGCGTTCCTTTCTATCTAGCGTGAATTTAATTAACTTCGATCTAATGAAGAACTTGCCTTCATTGTTATACAAATCTTAAGCCTTGTCTTGACCGCCGAACCGAACAGAGGAAACGAGCCGAGCGTTGGTCTCTGCGCATGCCCAGTTTAAAGTGCGCCTGCGCATCTCAGACTGGGCATGCATAGAGACCAACACTTGGCTCATTTACTGTTCGCTTCGGCAGTTTGGACGAGGCTTTGAGAAAACTACATATTTCATTAAAGCCACTTTACACTGACTTTCCGTGTGACTAAATCATATACACAAAAATTATACTGAAATTCTTATTTTCTTTTTTTCTTTTATGATTATACTTTTTGACTATAATCTTATGATTTGACAGTGACGCTATTATTGTGTTGTATAGAAAAGAGTCAAGTATAACATTTACTTTGTAAAAGTAGCCTAAAAAACCTACCATAATTAGATAAATGATTTTCTATGACTAAAATTTGTATGACTAATCATATAGAAATTCATAATTACTTAGCCCAGTGTTTTCATTTATTAGTTTTCGTATGTACGTTAAATTATTATTGAAGAGTTAATCAAAATTTGTCATAGAAATAACTTCTACTCTGCGGGGAATTGAACCTGGCCTCCGTCCGCGATTAAAGCTATTTTCTCAGGGACTAGATTTCCACGGGGAAACTGCTTATATCGTTAGATTCGTAATTAAATGGAAAAAACAGAGAATTTTTACATTTGAGGTACCGTTTCAAGTTTTTTCGGAAAGGAGTTTTGTTGGAGCTAAAATTCATTTTTTGATTTCGCCTCCGGGTATGATTTTTCTGAACATGTATGCGAAATCAGCTCAGTAGTGTAGTAGGCTCCATGCGTCCGTACAAACGACAAACCGACATTATTTAAAGATTTTGGACCCAAGGGACCTCAAAATGTGTTAATCGATCAAAATCTCAAAATCAAATTTTCTCGCCATAACAGTACATCTCATTATGTGAGAAAGTAAAAAAAAGTGAAAAATATCAAGATAAATTTAAAATTTATCAAACCCTCTAAAATGTTATTCAACTACTGAATTACTTTGATATCAATGATCTTTATGATCCTATCGTTGTTACCAAATATTTTTAAATTTTTAACTATATTTTAAATTACTAATTTCTTATTAAATTATCATTATCATTATTATTATGTAACAGATTGGCTGATGAAGATACACAAGAATAATGCTTTATAGGTCCTTTGAAACAAGTAAAAAATACCTTTATGTTTATTGATCTTTTTGAACACATATGGTTTAAACAAGTGTGAGAAAATACCGTCCGAGGCACATTGGTCTTGTATTATTTTTATTTTATTGTTATTTTTTTTTCTCTGTTGAGCTTTTTTTCCCGTCTCCAGCTACATTTTTAAGCGTAATGAATTAGGCTTAATTCATAGAGGTATTTCTTACTTGAAGCTCTAGCCTACCTTCTACAAGGGGTTATTAACATAACCTACAAGCCTCAACATTTGAGTGCGGCCACTTAAAAGTCAACGCGTGCTCTCGTTTCTTTTTTTAAAAAAGAAACTTCTTTTATGTTATTTTTTAAAACCTTTTATTTTTTTGTTTAATTTTTTTTTTCTTTCTCTCCTCGGTTGATGCTCAATGGGTTTACAAGAAAGAGCCCGCTTTTAGCCAAATTCATGACAATATTCGAAAAATGTGTTGTTTTATATGTATATGCTTAAAATTAAGTTCAAATACCTTGCTTATATTAATTTTAACTAAAGGAGTTCTAACTAAAATTTTATTTTAAATAAGAATTTGTAATATATTATTTTAAACAGTTAATAATAGTGTATACAAAATCCAAATACTCAAAGAGATGTGCCATAATCTAAAATAATAAATGTACTTATATATCTATCTTTTATATATCTAAAGTGGTTGATCCTTTTATTTTAATAACATAAATTATTAGTGAGGACACTAAAGAATCGAATAAATATATAATAATAGCTGTAGATGCATAGTTTTAAAATCGTTGTAATGTTTACGCCTCGATATGTTTATTTTTTCTACTTAAGAATGAAAATGCACTTGTATGGGTAAATACGAACTAATTTTCCTAATTTATCTTTATAAAGATGTACAACTTTATCTATTACCTTCCCTTAAATTAATCTAAATGTCTTACGCAGCTTCAGTGAATTTATTAGAGTTAAAATTCACTTTTACTTGCTTATTCTTTCAAAAGAAGCAAAGATCTAAATCGTCTTTAGTTTACACAGGAAATATTTATCACTAATTAGGACTGTTGTTGGAGGTTGCACCTTTTACGTCAGATAAAAATGAAGTCGTTTAATATTTTTTAGTTATAAATTCTAATAGGCCTCGGAGTAGTTCATTAATATACTGGCTGAATGTCTGTTAAATTTTGAGAGCCGTTCAAGCCGACCTGAACCAAGAATTATTGGAACACGATCCCGTGACATCGGAGTAATCTCGGGCCGGAATTATCTAACATTTCATCTCCTTTCTTTCGACCGGGTTATGTCTTTTATCGTGTTTGGTTAGCCGATTCAGTGGGAGGGTTACGATTCAATCGAGATGGTCCTCCGGATAAGCTTTGACTGATTGTTATTTTATGTGGAGTCTTCGCTGTCAAGGAGCAAGATTAAAAGGTCTCTGTCCCTCTTCCTTAACTGCCTCATTGTCCCCGCGGCACCCGGGCCCGATCGCTAATCCATTTAGCCCCCGACAACAAACGAGAACTTATTCTTTTTATCCCGTTTCGGGAACGGGGTCCGACCAGAAGACACGGCCGAAAGAGGGAATTAGCATAGCTGGAAGACGCCACCGACGATAAATCTCGGTATAAACTTCCACGAGCTATATCGCCTCCGGAGAAGGCGACAAATTAGCGGTCATTAGGAGCGCGCCCGAAAACTGGCTTCGGGTGTTCCGCGAGTGGAACACACGGCCAGTCGGACCGGCCGGAGAGAGAGGGCGATGTAAAACAAACATAAATCACTTAGAGCTGGTAGTCGGGTCCTGGTCGGAGGATGCAGTCAGATGGATCGAAGAGATAGAGCCGCGGAGTCTCGCTGCCGTGGGTGTCCTTACCTGGCATTCACAGCCACTCACTCTACCCTGCCTTCGTCTCAATAAACCAACTATCACTTCCCTTTACCAGCATCCTCCACCACAGAGTCGGCTCTAGTCGCAACCTCACTCCCAACAGCACAACACAAATAATCCTTAATATCTTAATTAGCCGGTAAACCTTTATTCTCACTTGAGCTTCCCAAGGTCACATTGAACTTACTTCATCAGGTATAGTAATCTCAGTTTTAAGCCCAATTAATTATAAATTATTTAAATCAAAGAAAATTAAGTAATTATCTGCTGCTAAAATATAGCAGGTATTGTAGGACACTAATAAGATAAAACAGAATGACTCACAAAATGACAAAATGCAACTACATATAACCAATTGTAATTATGCTACGATGTAAATATATATTGATATATATTTTAGGTTGTGTGATTTCTATATTTTACTTGCTTAATTAATATTGTGCTCCTTGTCATATACCCTATTCGGTATCTAATCCTTTCCTAATTGTTAATCAAGCACAGCAAAGCTATTCATACCGTTATTTAAGGTGAACACAAACTAGGACACGCCGAATAGACACTAGATGATATTATACCTATCGTTCTTCGTTGTTACCATTTGGTGGAAGGTGTAAAACAAGATACTCACTTATCGATAAGGTATTATATAGAGGCGAGGCGAAGCCGAGGGTTATTAATCGTCGGGCTGTTGAGGCCGGCGCGGGCGCACAGTAGGAAACCGTAGGAGGAGATATCAAATAGAAATAAAGACGAGTTACTAATTGAAAGGGGCTGGCCGGGGCGTGGCCAGACGCTATATACACCAATTAGACTCGGGATGAGAGATAGAGGTAGACCGAGAAAGAGCCTCTCCAAGTCATTTACAGCTGCCTCTAACAAATTGGTCCATTAAGGTGGCTTTAATGTCTGGGGCCTTGGCACGTGCCGGGGATAAACACACCGGGTAATAATACGGTAGGCCACCGACGATAACCGCTCTCATAGTGGGCCCTCCCAGTCCAGTCGTATCCCTCTAATAGTGCTGTCCTGAGAAATTAAACTACATCAAACATATTATCTACCTCCAACTTTAATATCCTTGAATGAATGTCGTTGAAACTTGATGACCGAGGTCTTTAGCTGCACCAATTCAAGTTAATAAAAATGACCATCTATCCCTTTTAAAAATCGATCACTTTTAAATAACAAGTTGATGTCCTTTAAGTTGACGTTTTTCTATCATCGCGTATAAGGATTCATTTTTAGATCGTAATTACTGAAAGGGGTTTTTTGAACTATTAGAAGAACATAGAACTTTGTAGAATAAACGCAAATTTATAATAACATTAAAAGTTAGTATTAAGGTCTAGATGTATTTATGATTTGACGTTTTTAATTATTTTATTTTATTGAAAACGGATTCCGTATTTTAGTGGAAAACTTATAACTTGTGCTGGGGCTACTAAAAGCTGGTTTTTTTTTTTTACAAGGTTTATTCCGAGGAATAAGTTATTGGCGTTATATTAATAATGTCTAAACTCCTGCACTCGGAAAGCTAGGGTTTTTTATAATACGCCTAACTGATTTATTGATGAAATTGAAATAGTATCTGTTAATAGCACGTCTTAGAGAATTTTACAAATTATTTGATCCAGTCTTTTTTTTCTAAGGTGTATTTTGAAATTCCAAGGATCCGTTGGACGATGAGGATTTAGTAAATTTGGTTGGATTTTTGAAGGCGTAGCGGGCCAGACGGGATATAATGGGGGGCAGATTGTGGACTCTGTAAGACGGAGGGTATTGGTGGATTGTTTACGAGATCGGCTCCTCCATCCAATGGGAGTGAATTATTACCGGATTCTATAGCCTCATGGGATCTCTTGCCTGCCTAATCGCTGGTCACCCAAACCCCAGAGTCGCCCCCAGGCCATCAGGCCCTCGCTTTCTCACATCCTAACCTCGCTCCTATCCGTCTTCCCACAGTATTCTTAAACAACTCCTCCACTGCATTTCCCACAGGTACATCGCAGGATTTTCATGATTTCCTTCTGTCTACGACGCTTTTAAGCAAGATATTTCTAAAAAAAAAATAAAATAAATAAAGTAATAAAAGTCATAAGAAAGAAATTTAGCTAGATCTTTAACTATACTGTGAGAAAAAGTAATACAAATACGTGTGAGCCTTGGGTAAAGATTCTGATAACAATCAAACGACAACTTAGTAAGTAAGTAAAACCATACAAATTAATAAGATAATATGCAAACATATTGATAATGAAAATTATGGATGAAATACACTTGAATAGCATGTTTGACTACACTAGTAGTCTTTTAAAAATCAGTTCTCCTAATCCTACACAATATCATGATAGATCGTATTCAGTAACGAAGCCAAGAAAAAAGTCCATTCTTACCCTTAACAGCTAAGGTCTCCATTTAAATGCTAAACGGAAACCTCCCGACCCTTCCCAATCGTGGTTTTGCCAATTTAGGTGTTTTATTACTTGCACCGTACTACAACTTAACTCGCTTGCTGTACTAACTTTTCCTTGAGCACTTTAAAGTCCTGTTTGGACTTAAAAGTAGGTAATATTTTCCTGTTTCTATCTACTATATACTATTTGAAGTTTTAATAGATCTATCAACCTGCTAATAAGCCTCTCTCCAAGTTAATTGTGATAAAAACCAACACACTTAGCTAGATTGCTAGATGATCATTTAATCAAATTCTTGAAAACAAGAAAATTAATGTAACAAATCGTTGACATACGAGTACCTATCAATCACGAATTATATTGTCGAAAAGAAAGTAAATTTAATTCCTGATCAGAGAGTTATACTTATATTATATGTTTAAGAAGATTTAACCTTTTCTTGTGCCTACTAATTTGTCACGTGAATGGAAACAAATAACTGTATTAGATATGGAAACTTAAGTAATCTTATCATAACAGAATAAAATAAATCGACGAGAGACTCCCGTCTATATCCGATTTGAAGTAGCTACCCTCACCGGCACTCTTTTACTTTGTTACCCACCCAAATGTATTTACATTTTTTATTTATTAATAAATCCAAGTCAACTATTCTTCTGTTCAAAATTTATTGCGTTAAAGGTTTCTTTGCCCTAGTAGATAGTTAGACTAAAGGGTTTAGTCATTTTTATTTACAGAAGTGTGATATTCCTTTGTCCCAAAGGAATATTTGAAAACTCCCCAGTTAAGATTGTCAATTAATTTTTTTAAAGAAGTGTCAAACACGATAATGTAAACAAACGGTGGGTAACCAAGTAAAATCTTGCCACATCCGTCCTAATTTACTTTGTTACCCACCTTATCCACCTGGGTAAAACATTAAAAAAGTACCAATTAAGCAACATTCGGTACATGCAGATGGCTGAAATTAATCTGCGGGCTACTTTCGACAAACCTTCCGAATTACATAATAGTCAGATGAGTTCTTTGGAAGATATAGGTATAAATAAGTATATTTTTTGGGTCCATGTGGAAGAGAAACAAAAGGGTGCTGAAGGTTAGAACTTATTTGGGATCAACAATAGGGTAATCATGACCTACCGTTGAAATTTCATTAAAATCGGACGACTAGTTTTTAAGTCATGTTGGAACAACTGACAAATCAGAAATCGTCGCTTAAGCCGTGATACCTCGTAAGTCCGAAAAATCGTAAAATAGGGTAAAAATTTTTATACCATTTTATTCAGAAAAAATCAGCGCATCTTTCTAGAGAGACCTCGTAAGTCTAGAAAAGTTGAAAGAGGTTCAAAAGGCCTGCAGAGACAACCAGTAACTCATAGAGTGAACTAGAGGAAGGCTTGGTTGAAGTGTTAACTCGTATCTCCTAACAGTGCCTCGTGTTCTTCCCTTCAAGCACCAGCATTCAAAGGTAAGTTCCTGTTTTTGTATAGAACCACTTAACTAACTTGTATTTAAACATCAACATTTCACAGGTTAATTGTTTTTTTGAGTTAGTGTAACAATATTTCAATGTAAAATTAAAGGATGATGGCCGAAAATGAATGAAACATTACCTACCAGAGTTACGTGGTATCACTATGACGAATTGACGAATATTATTAACGGTTACGTGTTCTCACTGAGTCACTTGCTTACTCTGATCTTCTTATTATTATTTTTTAATTTTTTTTAGTCTAGGCCAAGGCAGTTAATTTCAAAGCTAAGACGTGTATATCTCTTAATTAATTATTGTAATTAGGATTATGCTTAAAAATTATTCTTATTTTAAGTCTATGGAGATTGCTATTTTTATGTATATAGAATAGAACTAGATTTATAAATCTAGAACAAGTAGGATTATGAAACTTGCTTTAAGTGAGGCGGAAAACCAAAA
Organism: Gerris buenoi; assembly: GCA_001010745.2. Classification (NCBI taxonomy): domain Eukaryota; kingdom Metazoa; phylum Arthropoda; class Insecta; order Hemiptera; family Gerridae; genus Gerris; species Gerris buenoi. Next base: position 928,034 of record KZ651039.1, read on the forward strand.
TAATATCAGAAAGGATTATAAACACACAGAGGATAAAGACGTGGTAATAATAATAAAAACATTTTCATTGATATGAACCAATAATTTAATGTTTAATATTAACTTTTGTGAATTAAGTAATTTATAGTCCATTTTATTTTCTTTTTTTCTTTTCAGCAACTTATAATAACAAGGAACAGGATAAAAACGAGAAATTACCAATAATAATATTAATGATCATATTCAAGGCACATTATCAACGGAAAATCTTAACCTTATTGGATTACTGTCGGATATGGATGATAATATTTTACCCTACGATTTAGAAGTCTTTGAAGATATTGCCAATGAAATTATTGTTAATGAATACTCTATCATACTGATAGTAACAATAATTTGCTTGAAAATGCGGTAAACAATGACGAAAATATCAATTCTTTAGCTGATACCACAGCAGAAGTCGATATGTCTCCAGTTTTGACTCCTTCAAACTTCTCAGCTCAGAATTCTGCTAGTTCCATAGAAAGCACTCATTCTGAAGAATCTCCGTCCATTAAGAAAACACGAAAACATCGCCCATAACAAGAGACACGCACTAAGCATTCCAATGATTTAAAAAAAAAAAAAAAAAAAAAAGCTGCAAGAATATGGACAAACTTACCAAAAAAGTTAATACATCTAATTATAATTTATACAAGCAAAGTGCTCAAACTGTTAGACTAATATTTTTTGAATTTTTTATCAATTTTTTTTATATTTTTATACATTTCCTTAGACATTCAAACATTTTTCTTTTTTTTTTAACTTTGAGGTAATAGATTTTATATTTAACTATAACTTGAATTTATGTGATTTTGAAATTAATCTGTTATGCTTGTAACTTTTAATATAATTATTTTTAAAAAACAACCTGTTTCTTAATACCGTTTAATACCTCAAAATTGAATTCAGTGTTCTAATGTTAGTTCATCTTGTATAGTGTCACCTCGTAACTCTAAAAAATTAATGTATAGAGGTAACTCGTAAGTCCATTGCAGTATTAGCGTAACCACAAATTTAAAATTTTGATACTTGGGAGCATCGAGAAAAGGATCAAGTAACGGAAAAACTAAAAATTATGGATATAGTAACAAAATTGAATTTTTAAAACGTTTTTTTCTTCTCCTGTAAAGTTAGCATTTTCGACTTACAAGGTGTCACGGCTTAAGCGACGAAATGTTCCCTGATGTCTGAAAAGGAATTCTGTATTGGAATTTTTGAATTCAGAGACATAAAACTGTTTCCTTCTTCTGAATGATCACATATACGCATAGCTTCAGTTACCTTCGGTAAGCTCGAAAGAAAAAAACATTAGTGTTTATGCTACTTTTTACGATCCTGTCTTTTCTACGTGCACAAATATCATGTTTGCCTTCAGGAAGACATTTGGTATCAACGATATAACAAGTAAGAACTTAAGTATAAAAGCAACTAATATAACTTGAAATGTTGCTTAAGCCATTTATTTTTTAAAACTATCTGTAACATGCTATTATCTTTTTAATCATTATGGAGCAAATTAACTCTAAATTAATGCTCATCTTAAAAGTAGTTAATATGAAATTATATCGAAATTTAAAGAGAAAATACCTGTGCATTTCAATTCATTGTTGGACTTGAAACAGAGTATCATAGAGAAACAAGGGTTTTTTCTCATTCCTTTGCCTCAGTTTGTTCGTTACACCTCGTACCCAAGGGGTTAAACCGTTATACAAGATGAAATTGGATTCAATCTGACAGACAGATCAATTTAGAGCTCATATCCTTTCCGACTTTCAAACCTATTAAACCTCTCCTGCAGTTTTTTCATTGAGACCTGAGGATATTAACAATTCGCTATTATCCAAGAACAAATGGTTAAGAGCAGCTTTATTAAAAAAAAAAATAGCTTGGGTTTAGTTTAAAAACATACTTAACATTATTATTAACATTAACACTCATTCCATTAGTGTTAAACATCTGTTATCACTTAGACACCACGAAAATTAGTTAGCTTATGATTAACATTTCTTATAGCGTATTAAAAGATTTTTTAAGTAGACTAGGGGGCTCTGCCCCCTACTCGCTTTGCTCGTCGATAATTTTATCAAAACTAAAGTTTCAATTATTAACATTACATTTTTGATAGACTTCAAATAGATATAATAACTCATCTAAATAGTGACCGATAATTTTATCAAAACTAAAGTTCCAATTATTAACATTACATTTTTGATAGACTTCAAATAGATATAATAACTCATCTAAATAGTGACCGAGACTTTTATCAATACTAAACGTTATAATTATTAAGATGACATTTATGATTTACTACCGATAAAAGTAAAGGTTTTTTGTCGATTTGTTAATCTTTATAAAGATTTAATAACTTATCAAAATAGTTTTGATTTGTTGTATATTGAAAGCTGTCACTTTTTGATTAAGGCATGTAAACAAACAATGCGCTTTCTTTATTACATCGCCCGTGTTTTGTTTATTATCTCGGGAATGACAGTTCCCCGTGTCATTCTTGAGCGGAATTTACTATGAGAACCTCCCCGTTCTCCACCGGAGAACCTCCCACTTATCTCTATCGCGCTCTTATCAAACAGTTATATATCACTCTCTCTCTGAAATTTTTTGTTTACCTTTCTCCCCCCTTATCTCCTAACGCACTCTTATCAAACAGTTATATATCACTCTCTCTCTGAAATTGTTTCTTTACAAAACTTTTTTAATAATATGGATAGATTATGACCAGATTATCATATTACCTTTTTTCTAAAATCGTCGGTTTTCTGTAATCGTTTCAATCGTTCGTTCGGTTCATCGGAAACGTATAAAGCCAACATTGGCATTAACCGCGTCATGTCCGGGCTAGAGGTGGTAAAAGAGACCACATCATAGGCATTGTTCAAGCATTGGAAGTTGACATAAAATCATTAGGGAAATACCATAAGCTGTCTCTCTTCGTAAATTGAAAATTTGTTCATCTAGAGAAACAGCTTCCCAGTCTTTATAAAGCCATTATCAGTGCAAAATGTGAAAGAAATAGGGATATATTAATAGGTACATTAAATTAGTAAAAGAGTGCTTAATTTATACTTTTATTTATTTAAAAAATCAATACGAGAAAAATGGGGTTATTTGACAATAATGAGTAGTAAACATAAAATTATTGAAATATGCGCTTCAAGACGGAAGGAAGACATTTGCCTCACTAATTGGCTGTCTTTTACTAAAGAACTATTTGAATAGTATTTATTAGATCGTAGATTCATAAATTAAATACAACCTGGTCTTTACCTATCTATGTTTTAAATGTCTAAAGATACTCAAATCGTTATGCGGAAAACCCTCAATGATTTTTGTCATTATTCAGTATGCATATATGTTTAAACTGAATATCATGTATCCCAATAAAGTATTTAGAAATAATAAAATTGTTTTTCCATCTAAATTGAACTTTTTATTAGTCAAAGCAGCTTTCAGACTTCATAAGGCTATCATTATTATAACGATACAATTATAACGTTGAGTTCAGCGCACAAATAAGACTTTGAAAGACGCAATTAAACTACGTAAAATATCCAGTGAGCAATGAGAATAGAAGCGGTATTTCCATAATAACATTGTGGTGACTATAAGAGGTGAAATACGAATACTTCTTTTGACTGTTACTCCCCTTATAAAAACAGAAGTGTACTCTCTCCCTAAGTACATTTGACTAAACATCACTTTGTGTTAATAGTTTTTGGATAGTCATTTATATTCTAAAAACATATAAGGGAGTAACAGTCTAAAGAACGTTACGTGCTTGTATTAACATTTTAACTCTATTTATTTTATTGTAAATTATATGGTCACTAGTGGTAGTGGTAGAAAGATATTTTTCTTTTCAATCAGGTCTCCTCCACCTGTCCATACAAGAAGTTCTTATAAAATGGCTTAAAGTTTATCTACAGTAATTTTGATTAAAACTGGCGCAGCATGGTTCATTTTGCCAGTATTGAAAAGCTGACTTTGAAACACATTTTTTTTAACGGGCATGCAAATGCTTTCTTTTAGAACATTTTAAAACTAGGTGTAAGACTACACAGCAGGCGTTGAGAGATAGCGCAAAGAGGAATCTTAAACACATTCGGAACAGAATAAGCCATGGTTCGTTTATTTTCATAAAAAAAAAAACGAAATTTTGAAAGTTTTCACTCCCAGACTATTGTGGTTTGGTTGGACTATTATGGTTGCCCATCATTCCTATACAGCGCATGGCTCAATTCTATTTTCAAATCAATACCCGCTTCCATGCTATTTTTTCAAAATTATTTCACTAGAAAAAAAAAAAAAAAAAAAAAAAAATATTTGCTGTGACCTTAAACTTAAAACATTTTGAAATCACCGTTTCCATGGGGTTTTGAATACCAAAACAGTTTTCTAAACGGTTTCGAAAACTCAGGGAAACGCATTAATTGTCAGGCTTAAAGAGCTGATTGCGATTAAGTTAATTGCTTTGTCTCTCGACCCCCGGCCCTGCAACGCCTCTTGTGGTGCAAAATAAAAGACACCTTTTTTACTAAAGAACTAAAATTACGCTTTTTTAGTAAAGAAAGAAATATAGAAAATATAATATTCTTAAGTCCATTTTTCGTCTCTATCATGTTTTGGGGTTATACTATGGAATTGTGCCATGCGGCACAAATTAAGGGGCTATTCTTGGACTATTTAAGAATATTTATTATAATATATGATTTTCAATTTAAAAAAAAAACAATATTTATAACTTTTAAGATTCCTAATTACAAATACGGCTGAAAATGACTCCCCCCCAGCTATGACGCACGCATTTAATCTTCTCCTCAATAACGTCCGAACTTTCTCAAAAATACTATATGGTATTTTCAGTTTCTCTCAAAATACCACCTGGGGTGTTTCTTTTGTATTACATCCTTCTATATATCAGATTACTCAAATCCTCTAAATTTTCTACTGTATCAGTGTACACTAATGACTTAAACGGTCTCTTATGAAAAACCCGAGGGATCTAAATTTGGCGATTGGGCGGGCCCTAAGTGAGATCCACCTCCAGCGATCTTCATATTTTAAGTTCCAAAAATAACGCGCAACCAAGCTAAAATGTGCTGGTGCACCAGTGCACCCAAAACTACATTAAAATCCTTGTTCGTAGTAATTCTTCGAAAAAATGTCGATTTACCTCGCCGGTAAGTCTTTCCGGTGGAAATACCGGTGCAATTAGACCATCACCCCCAATTTCACAATCTACGCAATCTGCTGCTTCGTTTCTAAAAAAATAAATAAATAAAGGAAAATCTAGCCCCATATCTTCGAAATAAAACGATTTAAAAAAATGAACGAAGTACGAATTACGATTTTCGAAAATATAATTTTCCTTATACTAATCCAAGAAATTACCCATTTAATTCGTGCTACATGTTTGATATACACCCTTTATATTTAATTATTTGAGGCCAAATGTTTATTTTAAAGAATCTTGTACTGAATTGGGTTGTTTTCGAGTTAAGCATGGAGTGATACCTAGCGGACGTAGTAAGTACTAAGAAGATTCTTACTTGCATAAGTCGACGCTAGGTAGCTCTAGTCTCGTATTTCCTATATAGACCAATTAATCACTATTAATCAGTACACAGCAATATACATAATGCCTAACGCCCTACATTGCTTGGAGTTTAAACCTTTTACTAGTCGGTTTTAACGATTATGGATTTTCCCTTAGGTTTACCTGAAGATTAAGAGACATTTTTATGAATAAATACACTAAGCTCTACAATTTAGAGCTATACTTACTTACTTTACTTACTTTCTGGTCTTCAGTGCATCTTAGTTTCACAAATTTCAGTCTTTATTAAAAATACAGTATTTTATTTATTGATTCAGAATCATACTTATAATAAATCCAACTATACAAGTATTATTAGTTTAAGAAGCATTTTTATGATAGCGTTTTATAAATAAGTACAAATGTAGTTTTATCTTCGTATTGCCGAGTTTAAAATGAAATAATTAGTCCCTTTTATTTTATTTTATTAAAACTGTTTAATACAACTCAAGAAAAGTTAGGAATCAATGAATAACATACACCTTCAGTAATAAACTCCATCACATATCCTCAGTGATAAACTGAGGCAACTGTGCAGTTTTGACTAATTTTTAAGAATGCTGTTAGCCTGCACGATAAAGACATATTATTTTATTACATATTTCTATTTCTTTGCATGGTTTATTACTTACAGTTTGATCTGTTTATTGGAACGAAGTTCCTTATGGCACGTTCGGAGCCTGGGAGTGAATCCGAAAAAAACGACCAAAATCACCGTCACAAAATAACCGTCACGCGAAATCCATCTCGAAATATCTACCGATGACGATAACTTGAGTAAAAGATCACCGAGTTAGTTGAAATTTGGTACACATGTTCATTTTACCAATGCCCCTTGTTAGTATGTTTGTTTGTTTGTTTGTTTGTTCGTCCAGTACAAATCTTGCAATCGAATTTTAACTAACATCCCGAGTAGCTAGACATTTGAAACTTTCAGAAGAGCTCAGAACACGATGACAATGCATTATTTTGATGCTTTAAGTAATTTTTCAGCAGAATTTAATTAGTTTTCAGCAAATTTGCTGCATGGAAAGTTAGTTCGGAAAAAATCCGCAAGTTATTTAATTTGTTCTGTCATATCCCAAATATTTACAATCCTCATTTTGACAGATTTCAAATTTAAGATTTTTTTTATTGAGGAGGTAAACATTGAATGACAGAAAAAAAGAATATGTAAACCAAGTAAACAAAAAATGAATTAATTTAATTAAAAAACGTAGTATATAAAAAGTTTTTTTTATCTTGTAATTATTTTATTACTCTTTATCTTAATTCTGTGAGATAAGAATTTAACATAGACATTATACGCACATTACCGTGTGTCTAAAATGTTCCCTGCTTCTTTACTTTCTCACATTTTATAAAAATATTATATATAATGATAGAAAGTATTGTGATGGCGTAAATTGAGATTTTGATGGATTTACACGTTTTGAGGTCACTTGATTCTAAAAAAATTACAGCCGTCTGTCGTCCGTCGGTGCAAACGCGTGGAGCCTACACTTTTAAGAGACATTTCTTTATATAAATACCCGAAACATTAACATGTTAATGTTGTTATGTTATCTCCTAAACCAACACTAGATATTATTGTTTGCAGATTGTTGTTTAACTCATGTTAGTGTTGGTTATAGTTGTAACCGCTTTTTCTCTTTTTTCTTAAATGCTATTGCTATTGTTTAATATTGGTTCTATGGTTGTATTTGTACTAAAATACTTCTCTGGACGATTCTTTGAAAAATAATGAATGATTGTTCAAAATTTGTATTTTAAATTCGAAGAGCATTTCTTCGTTATCGCAAATAATAATAATAAATGATCTCACACTAAACATTAAAATACCTCATTCGCCGAAGAATAGATAATAAAACTTTATGACATTATCTTATTACCTTTGTGATGTATGAAATGGAAACCGATTATCGGACAAAGGACTTAAAAGAAGTATTGTGGAAATTCCAGTCGAAGAACATTATTGTGAATCTCTAGGAAGGACAATAAAATGGTGGTAGTAAAAAAATAAGCTAAGGATTGCAGCCGGTCATAACCGCTACTTTTTCTTATATAAAATAAAGTAAGGATTATATAAAATAAGGAGAAACTATTCAACTAATTCCTGATATTCACTCTGTAGCGGCTTAGGAAAAAATATGGGAAGAAAAAGTTGGTATGGGTAAGTATCGTCCTTCTAAAGAAAGTCCAAAAGATAGAAAAGGGATTATAAGATTCTCACGAATGCATGCGGCGTCTAAGGGAGAAGGCTAGAGGGGGAAAGCGCCCCGGGTTGTGCACCAGGGGGTGGGGAAATGAGCTATAAAAAATAAAATAATCAAACCCTTTTGCATAAAAGTAATGAAATTATATTACGGTGGAACAATAATGGATTTACAATAATGGAACTTTTATTCATAGTTATTGTACCTCCTCTTATAATTTATAGGTGTCAATTCGGACGCAATTACATTAATTTACATAAGTTTTTTTCTTTTTTCTGGACTGGGTGAATAAAGGAATGGAATGGGCTATCAGCCGAAGAAGGTAATAATAAGATAAGAAGAAAATAATAATAATATGAGAAGAAAATAATAAGAAGTTAAGAATAAAAAAATAATAAGATGAGAAGAAAATAATAATAAGATTAGAAGAAGATAATAATAAGATTAGAAGAAGATAATAATAAGGTAAGAAGAAAATAATAATAAGATTAGAAGAACATAATAATAAGATAAGAAGAACATAATAAGATAATAATTCATTTTACTAGTGTTAAAATTACCTTTGTTGCAGAGAATTTAATTAAGGAATAATTGTGGTCTACAGGGTAAATTAAACTGTTTAAAAAGGTTATTCTTAAATCACAACAAAAAGTTCAACAGCGTAAATTATCCCTTCAAAACTATAAACAAGCAAATCGTCTGTGTTTGGTTTCCACGGCTTAATGAATATAATGTTCTATCTATATAGCCAGATACGTGTTGAGATACGCTGGCTGTGAATAAACCCACAGTGGGCCTATGTAATAAACCCACCTATAGGGTGTAAATTACATAGGCACCCCGCGACCTCCCATCCCAAGGGATGAAAAGAAAAGAATAGAAAAAGAGAGTAAAAGAGGTGGAACAAGGAAAATAATTCTTTACATGTATTACAATTAAGGTTATCTATATTTAATCTGACTTAGCTGTATAATAGATAAGAATGTCCACTTAGCTTATCATATCACTATCGATCTCTATCGATTGTCTGTGCTATAGTTTTTTACTTTCTCTCTTACTTCTTTTTCCTTATCATATTTTTTTTATTCTCAATATCCCCTCCCTTCTTCCTGTAAGGCTGTTATCTTTTCTAATTCTACCTGTTGGATTTTTATTTTTATTTCTATTTAAAAATATATCTATTTTTATATATTATTTATATTATCTAAAGAAATATGATGGAATTGCGTAGATGTTAAAATTTGTATTAGCTTTTCAGCCTGGTCCGTACCGAAGTTTGCGAATCCTCCCGCTATACGGTCCGAGCGCTAGGTACGATCTTCTCACACATCTACGACCAGTCTCGATTTCAAATCCGCTCTGTGTAACCGCCATTAGACTCACCGCTTTAAACTCATGTTTTATACCGCCTTACATTACAGTTTATTAATTTCCGCCGCTACTTCGCTTATTTTATCTTTATAACAGTGACTATAATTTAACGGTTTATTATTATTATTATCCCGGACGTCCGGCGAAGATCCTGACTCCACGAACCCAGGTAAGCGAAAATACTCTTTTTAATTATCTCCTCTATTTCATCATATATTGTCTATCTAATTATATTTTATATGCTAAAGCCTATTTAAAAATCTACAGTCCAACAATCCAAAGCCAGCACCACCATGGCTGGATTATTTAGGGCCAACTTAAACCGGCTCCCTAAGATCCACCTCACCACTACCTTTTCCTTGACACTTTGGCGGGGGTCTTTCTTTATGGATAAGCACGCAGCGATGCTTAAACGTGCATATTATTTCTTGACTTCCAAGTTCAAAAACTATCGTAAATTAAATTACATACTTTAAATTACGTGATGAATAATTTGGAAAAAATCTTATGATTATCTGGTTTTAAATATAGTGATAAGGAAGACTGGTAAAGCCATCAAACCGACACATTACAATGAGTTATGGAGACTGATATTTCTCACTTTAAAAAAATGAAATCTTAATATAATTATATGTATGTATATAATGCTCTCTATTACGTTTTCTAGTAAGATATCATTTCGTGTTCTTTGTTTGGTAACGAACCGCGAGAATGAAGATAAAAATGATCTGTTCTATCGTTGATAAGACAATTGAAACTATAATTACTCGACGCCTTTCAATAATCCCTTAAGGGTGAGAGTGTGGCAGGGGTTCACTAGATCCAGCACTGCACGGTTGTATTCTATTAGCTGAATAAATGTTTTTAAGAGTTGCTACATTTGTCATTTCAATTTGAATAATATGTATATATATATATATATATATATATATATTTAATATATTACATTTAAATTGTTAATTTCAAGCTTAATTGACAATATGAGTCCAATTTTGATTTTTAATAAATCAGATTTTTAGCCATTTAGCCATGTTAATTTTGTAAATAAAATCGAAAAAATGTTGGACAACAAAGATTTCAAGATTATAGATTCAAGTTTATTAACTACAATCCAAGTCTAATGTGACATTTTTACCGACACAATAATAATGGTCACCGCCGCTCCCCATTAGAGTCCCTGGAATCCAGTAGAAGTAGAGCACCAATCCTTTTTGTTAAATTTACTTTAGGTAATCAAGCTCGGAAATCTAAAAATTGGATATTGTAAATTGTAACCAAATAATTACATGATTCGTTTAAAAAACCTCCTTCTTGTAACTTCTGCTTCTGATGCTGAAGAAACATTTTATGGTTTTGTTTTTTTATCGAATTTCAATATGCATTCCCTCCACACAAGTTTGTGAGTTAATAATACGAGTATGTGTGTGTTAAGAATATTAGGAATTGTTTCCTAACGTGGAGGAAGTGTTGCATAGATCCCTTTTTACCTAAACTTGATTATAATCTAATAATTAGCTGCAACTGTATACTTCTTAGTAATATCTATATTTCTCTAAAGAAATTAAATAAAAAAAAAATAATAATAATAATTTTCTTGATGATAAGAAGTGTCATATATAGTTATAATAGTTCCATCCTATTACAACTAATAATAATGATAATCTAAAGAGCCCGTTTATTTCCGTTGTTTTTCCTTTTTAAAAGTAATTTATAAAGAGGTTAATTTACTGGTTGCCAGCAAATATAGCGAAAACTAATGGAAGCTAAGAGTCTCTAAGTCAGTGAAACTGTCAGTGCCATGCCAGAATTCCTGGATTTCTCCCGCGCTTAAAAGAACTTAGGGCGCATTCCAGCCGACTGGAATTCAGAGATTAAAATCAGTCAACTTGGTTGGACTCGACCGGTTCCCAATAGCTCTCATTCACCTTTGATCCTGCCTCCTTTTGGCAATTTTTTTTCGCTAATTTTTCAATACGTTTGAAGAATCAAGAATCGAAATACAAAAATAAAACATAAGTGAAATATTTTTAAGTTCGATAATTACCGAGAAATGTCGATCACTAACGAAATCGATTTTGTTTGTATGCTGCTGTTTTGTTGTTCTTTTAAAGCGATTGTTTTTGATAAACTTCTTATAGTTATACCTGTGTTTAACACTGAAGTAAAAAATACTTGCATATAAGTTCAACACGCATACATAACACTCTTTATGTACTAGTGTTCAGTATTCAAGTAACAACTTTGCCTCTTTCTTTCAATCTACAAAAAACAACACAGTAAAAGATTTATTAATGTTTATTTAAAGCTATTAATTTTCTCTTAAATTAGATAACACTGATATATCTGCAAAATTATGAATTAAAGTTTATTCAAAGTATCCTCTGAAAAGATGCTGATGAGAGCAGAAGTTGGTATTTTCGTCTTCACCATAAGGACAGTCTTGGAAGGCATCACAGAGCCAAGCTTTAGGAATACACCTCCTGCTGCTGTACGAATAGGATCTGTAACACTTTAAAAACAAATTATATTTATAAATGAGTTAGTTCTTTACTTCTTGTCCAAACCCTAAAGTAATATAGCTTCTCGTCGTAAAATAAAGTAATAAAGTATAATAAAATAATGTTATCTCTCTATATATGGTGAATTCTGTTCGTTTTTAGCGTCCGTAGACCGTAGGCAAAAAAGAGGGCCCTTATAAATTTCAGAGCTTGTCTGTCTGTCTGTAACACTCATGATCTGCGAAAGTACTGTTTACACAAATTTGATACTTTGTTGTTATGCTATGTGTAATAATCCAAAATAAAAAAATAAAAAAATAGGGAAGCCCCAAAAAATCATCCCTCAAAAACTAGGGTTTGAACATTTTTTTAATGATATTTGTCTATAGGGGTCTTAAATAAAAGCGAAAAATGCCCAAAGTAAGCTTTTTTTAACAATTACATCTACAGCCAGATAGTGATTTTTTATTTATATTTGTTATATATTGATTTTACAGAAGTAAAATGGCTAGGTTGCTCTATGGTGTAGGAAAGAATTATAAGGGAGTAGGTCTCGTCTAAATACATTTTCTTTGAATCTTCTGGAATGCGGTAAACTCATTTTTTTTACTTATAAGTGCTTATGCAACTTTCTTATTAAGTGGTTGTGCATTGATGGCTGAGTTTCAATTGCTTTTAGTATTTTCTCTTGAAGTAATTGCCATTTTGTGTTTATTTGGTACCCTTTTGGTATCTGGTATAACGTTTTATCTTCTTTGCCCTCTTAATATTGATTTTCTAAACGTATTGCTGATCAAATTGAAAATTAATTTTAAAACTTCTGCTTGTTAATACTGCTGTTTTAACTTGCCTGTCAGGAGTGTATTGCGGGATGCATATATCTTAAAAATGCTGGTGATTTTTAATAATTCAATAGTTATATACACTTGAATATTTAATATTAAGGGAATTGAAGTAAGACCACTAGAAAAGATAATTAATGATGGTCAGATCATAAGGTAATGTGAAATGAAATTATGTCAGAAAAATCCCAATGAGAGACTTTTGGGCTAAATGTGAAGACAGACGACTTCTAGGTGGAAGACACCTGTCATCGATTGTATTGAAAAAACAGAGTGTACCATGCGCTACCAAGAGCTACCAAGCTCAGTGGCACAGCTAGGAGGGTACAAAAGGAGACAGCTCTCCCCGGATGCAGCATAAAGGCGACGCCAAATTGAATTTGGCGACCTTTTATTTCCTCGTTATACAATGATAGAGAGCGCGAAAACTGACTTTGCCCCTGGGCGTCGCCATCCGCGTCACGAAGGGGTTGAAATCCGATGTTTCACTTCCACTACTGGAAGCATCTTCAGGGTGCATCATGATGTTTATTGTGTTGCTTCTAGTAAACATCACGGTGCTCCACACCCCTGAAGATGCTTCCAGTAGTGGAAGGGAAACGTCGGATTTCAACCCCTTCGTGTCGCGGATTTCATTGGAAAACCAAGCTGTTATCGTTAATTATACTATTGATTTTTTAACGGTAAAAGGTTCAGATTGTTAGCATAAAATTTATTTTGTTATATACCTTGAATTCATAACGAGGATGACATCGGAATTCGTATTCTTGTGCATAGTCAGGTTCGTAATCATCTTCATCATCATCGTCGTCGTTATCACAGTAGAGTTCATCAGAAGCATCATCACAGTGATTTACACCATCACACACAGATTTATCTGAGATACATTCCCCTGATCGGCACCTTCACAAATAACGTCTTTATTAAAATATAAAAGTAGAAGTCTGACAAAAATATTGATATAGCTATTTAGGCCTTATCCACATTAAGAGACTATGTCTAGCGATTGAATCTCTTAAGTAGACAAAAGAGCTATACAAGAGACCAAAATCGCACAACTTTTGTCTCCAGTCTCCATTTTTGTCGTACCTTTTAAAGAAGATTTTGAGTATCCCGACATTCAGGAAGTATTAGAAGATGAGATAAGAGCCCGCGAACAACTAAGAAATGAAACTTTGTCGGAATATGGTATTCGACCTAGGACTCTTAAGAATAGAATGACAGTTCCTTTATAGCCTGACAAGGCTTTAGGTCGGATATGTAAATATTTGAATCCTGATTACCGATTATTCTTATAGAAATCATGATTGTGGATCTTTCCCTAACTATCTAAAGCAATTCTTCAAAGTCACTTGGGGGTGAAATATCAGTGACTTATGTCGTCTAATTCAAATTTCAGCAAACAGTCTCTGGTGAATAATCGAGGCCCTTCCACCTATGACCTCTTTTTGAGACAATATTCATACAATGCTTAACTTTATTTCGTAAGTGCGTTTGAGCCACCTCTGTGAAACTCCGGTAAGCCCTTCTCGTGCTCTCAAGTTTTTGTCTAAAAACATTTCAACAATTTGGCCTGTTTATGGTTTTACTATTTATTGAGTTTAAATCCTCGGTAATTTGGGACGTGGGACATTTTGTTCCTACTAGAAAACGCGAAGAAAGAGAAATGTATAATATGTAACCATAGAAAGCATGTGTTGTGGATCTTTCCCCAACCCTCTGATGCAATTCTTTAAAGTCACTATAGAGCATTGGTTCCCAAAGTGGGGGGCGCGCCTCCTAAGGGAGGCGTGAAGACAAGTCAAGGGGGGCGCGGAACCCCACTGACGAATTCAACAGATAATTTTCTAACACATGTGATGACAACATTTTTTTTTTCCGGGGGGGGGGCTTTTACACCCGAAGATGCAGGCCTCTTAGGTGGGCCCATTCATCAAACCCGGGTTAGGGACCGAAATCTTCACACTTGTGTGAAGATTTGGTCGGTAACCATGACTCCGCTCCCGGTTGTATTACAACCAAGAGTGTCATCATCATGGTTTCCAGGCCGAAACCTGGTGACGCCTCTCTTTCGAGAAGCTTCCCATTTATTTAAACAATGCTGGGTTTAAATTGAGCGGGGGACCCGGTCAATTAACAACTGTGGTTAGAAGTGTTTACCCATCCATCTACAAACCCTGCTCGAAGCTGCTTAACTTGCGTTATCACACTGCAAGCGCGCTAGCCTCTGAGCCATCCAGGCCCCGATTAGAACATTTACAGATAATCAATGGATCTTTTCAGTGTCCTTATAGATTCCCTGCCCAAAACACTTTAAGAACAAGCTTTATAGAAATAAAAATTGGTTCTGCTGCCGATTTTGATAAAAGGGACCAATAATCGTTTTGGGTTAAGTTTTACAAAGTGTACCCCAGTATAACACAGCAAGCACTTCGATTGTATTTACCTTTTTCAAGCACTTATTTGTGCAAAAAAGATTTTTTTAGCCCATGTAGGTAATAATGGTTAATTTTTTTTTTTTTCATTATCTCATAAAATTGTGTAAGGGGGGGGGGCGTGGGAAGATTTATTCTTGACTGTGGGGGGCTTGGTAAAAAAAACTTTGGGAACCCCTGCTATAGAGGGTCAAACGGGTGAAATAACAGAGACCCATGCCGTCTTCTAATTTCAATTTCAACAAAATAATCACAGCCGAATCGAGGTCGTTCCACCAATGTTTTCTTTTTTTTGTTTTATTTCTTTCTCGTATACGTAGTGAATATTAACCCTACCCTCTTGTCCAGTCAGAACGGCCCTTAATCACCCCATTCATTTCCAGGCTGGGGCATGTTTTCTTCGGGAATAGGGGATGTTTCCAGGCATGTTTTCTTCGGAGGGGATTGATCAGTATGCAGGCAGGCTTGCTTCTATAAAACGTATTGCTTTTTTATAGCATCCTAGATTCCTATGAATTTCACAATTTATTAATCTATCCTTAGGCTTTTCACATGTTTGCCATCGATTTTTTTACTTACTCGTGTAAACAGAAAGTATTGTGATGACACAAAAAATCGATTTTGAGATTTTGATGGATTTACACACTTAGTCCAATTAAGTGCTTTTTAAAAATTGACCGACTTTCGTTTGTGGAAACGCGTGGAGCCTAAACTGTTTTTAAAAAAATTGCATGGGAACGGGTATTGAATTGAAAACAGAATTTAAACATCGCAGTATAATATGATAACCTGACTATAACTAGTCAAGGAGTTTATAGTTTTTAAAATAATGTGAAAACTGTTTTGGAAACTCCTCATGGAAACACTTTCGGTTTGAAACGAAAACAGTTTTTGAAAGGGTTTTGAAAACTTATGGAAACGTAGTAAATGTTATAGAGACCGTCCGAGGGATAAACAAGCATGACAGTTCGTCACTGAAGCCCCGTTTACACGGTGATAGTTGGCACGATAGTTGCGATCAGCCATCACACTATCTCGTCTGACGAGATAGTTGAGTGTTCTATCACAGCAGTCAGAGTACTCACGCGGATTATATAAAAACTACCACGCTAGATACTAGACGCTGATTGGCTTATACTTTTTTATCAAGTGATAACAGATTTTAAGGCAACAAATATGATAGCTTGCTTCACTATAGATATTAGATTTTGTTTTTTTCGACAATATGAATATATTCCATTTGCTGTGTGTGTGTTATAATTTAACATTATAATATATTTAATGATTTATTTCCGTATTCTAGTCAAAAATTTATTATGTGGATGTAACATTGAGTGCACGACAACAAGTTTTGACGTATTTTAACTCTCACCATGTAGACTGCACACCTCGGCGATAGTTGTATGACGTAGACTGACATGATAGTTCTATCGTGGAAGAACTATCACCGCGTAAACGGTGACAATGGAGAACTTTCACTAGTAATTCTATACGTATGCGTATGGCTATATGACATATCAACGAAATATTTTTCAGTATGTACTCTTAATGACTAATAATAAAACTATTGATTACCTGAAGAATGATCCTCTGCATCTTAAAAGTAAATTTGTAATTCTTCTAATGCCTTGAGTGAAGCTTGGAATTGTGTAAGTCGTTATTTTTGGCGGACAGTTTTCCTGCTTTTCGTCCCATCTATAAATTAACAAATGTTATTTAGTAGATGAAGTAGGTTTTCTTTTATTCTAAGAACTTTAAGAAAAAATAGATTTAAAAAAAGATTAATAATTATAAGGAATGAAAATTTTCATAGCCGAGTAGAAAATTAAAAAGATACATCAACAGACTTGAGCTGCTGAAAACACGATCAATCAGATTTTATAAGGTTGAATCCAAGTTAACAGACAAAGATATTTAAACTTTCCTGTCCACAAAAGACAATTATTCTCTTTGTCTATATCAATTTTGGGACAAAACATTTTTTCTTTTCAGAATCTATCAAACTTCACAATATTAGTAGCAAAATTTGAGGCTAAACTTTTGCTTAAATTAAATTAACTTTGTTAATGATTACATTAGATACAAATACGTATGTTGATATTAATTACCCATCAGGACAGTCTTGCCTGCCATCACACAACCACTTGTTAGGAAGACACATCGTGACGTTGTTCACACTACAGGATGCTTCCTCGACTTTGCACGGTTTAGCTTCTTGAGCTGCAAGAATTTCAGCTCGAAGCGAGTAGTTGTCACAGTTAACTTCGTCCAAGCCACCTGCAAAACCACAAATATGATAAGAATATTCTTTTAAACCAATATAATCTTAATAGACTATTAATGATAACGTGGCACATTCTTTTCTCTCATTAATTTTATTGTTAAGATATTAGTCTGAAAACAATGTTACCTGGACAATCTTGTTGACCGTCACATCGCCAATGTAACGGAAGACATACTTGACTTTGAGGGCAAGGGTAACCATCGAAAGGTCGTCTATTAACTACATGACATGGTACAATTTTTTCTTCATTACCTAAAAATAAAAGTAAGAAGGAATGTAAAGATATTATGAAAATCCAAAAAAGCTTGAGAATTATATAAAAAATGTACTCAAGCTTTAATTAATTTTCAAAATTAATTTGGTTTTAAATGAACACTTTTAATGAAGCCAAAAATCTTAAGGTTGATATTAAGGGTGCTAGAGAAAGCACCTCTTAGCTCGTGGGTTGTTACAAATAAATCCTTAAATGGGTCTTTAATCTTTGTCATTAAACCAAACTTGGTTTTTATATAAGTGACTATATAATTGTAAAATGTATTCCCAACAATAACCTAACCGTCCAATAAGGGCCATATTCTAGACCCTTGCACAAAAAAGTTAGTCTATCAATGTAGTGAAAGAAGGCATACTTATTTTGATTGTTTCCTCATCTATAACAAAAAAAGATGGGAGTAGCAATCTAAAGCAGTACCGTGATAATTACATTCTAACCTAGTCTGCTCTTTTTTTTTAGTCCATAGCCTTACTTCACCCCTACTTACATAAGCAAAACTGTTCATTTAAATTTTTGCTCAATACTTGGCCAGTTTCTGATGTCTGTAATCTATTCAGTCGCGTGAAGCCTAAACTACTGGGGTGATTAGGATGAAATTTGGTGCATGTTAAAAAAAAGAAATCTCGAGGTAAAATCGAGAATTTCATTTTCACAGCCTCCAAAAAACTTTGAAAAATATCTGAACAAATTATAACACGTGGATGATGAGAGATTCCCCTAATGTGAGGATTTATTTTTATTGTAAATTTCTATATAATGTTCAGTAATTGATAAATGTAACCAATAAAACTTGAAAAACTTTACAAAAAGAAAACACTGGACCAAGTAATTATGTACTGCTCGTATAAGAGAATGTTTAGTATGAGTAATGATTGGACAGATTTTTTACCACATGAATTAATGAATTTTTTTTTTTTATTGCAATTTCAAAATATAAATATTATACATTTTATACATAATTTCATAATATGTATAATATGCAAATAATAGTTATTTATGCAACCTGATTTCTACAACCTTACTACATTAGTCATTCATTCTCTACAATTTATAAAATAATTAGGTTGGCAAGCTTCTTTTTCCCCCTGGTTTTACTTTTTCTCCCTACTTTTTGAGTTCAGGGAAGAAAATGTTCACTTTAGTTCCTCTAAACTAATTCAAAATCATAACTTTTTCTCCCTACTGGAGATTAAATACTTTAAATCCTTTTTTCTCAAAAAAGAACTGGTGACTCGGCTGACACCGTGGTTAGGTTTTTACTATATGTATATCTATCTTAATAAATACATACGGATAGTTGTCTGCTGTTGGGTCTTTTCAAGACGTTCCTTGTTGTACATAACTAGTCGTGTTATAGTTGAAGCTGTGTTTTGGTCTTGATCGCCTGCTGTAAGGCTGCCAGTGAACAGATAAGAAGTAACGTTGTCTGAACTCGAAGAAGAGTTGATACGTCGCAGTACCATCCTCATCAGGGCGTTCGGTGGTAGATCATTTAAAATGATTGTTTTGGAATTTGGTACAATGTGGATTTCTGTCTTCGATATAACCATTGATTCGTTCGTATTGCTGGGTACAAATATAGCAATAATTAATTAGTTATTTATAATTAAATTCATCATTAAGTTTTAAATATGGCAAAATATTAAATAAGGCTATAATATGTTGTCATTCGCTAGCATAGAATAATACTATATATAGAAGGAGCAGAGAATCGAAATCCTAAGCAATTTCTGATAAGAGGCTGAAACCAACTTTTGCCGAGAGGGTTGTGTCCCTTAGACCAGGGTGCCAACATAACAACACTCTTTTTTTTATTTGCTGGAGAAGGTTGGCCACGCTTTAGTTACTATTCAAAGCCCACTCTCAAACGTCAAGAAAACAAGCCCTGCCATTGGTTATTGTTTACGTTTCACTCCGACATCATTTTTTTCAACTCGCCCGGCATGATATAATAAATATTATTTTTAGCATATTTTAAGCTAAAATAAGATAAAACACAACAAAAATATTACAATAAACTAAACTGACTATCAATAATTATAATTAAATAAAAAACAAATTAAAAAACCGAAGGCAAATAATTTTAGAGTTATGACGTCACAAATTACAAAAATGAATTTTTAGAACGCAGATAAGGTACACAACCAAAGTTCCAAAGTGGGCTTCAATGTTATCAGTAGAGTTCGGATCGATATGCACTTAAAAACCTCAATACATGCATATGAAAATTGCGAAATATGCAAATAATATATGCAACTTATCCCAAAAATATATGCACTTATCCCAAATATATGCACTCAAATATGCACTTGTCCCAAATATATGCACTCCAATATGCACTTATTCCTAATATATGCACTTAAAAATGCATTTATTTTACATAATATATTTATTTTGTATAATATATTTTAAAAACAATGAAAATTTACCATTATTTTACAATGCATTTTTAATACATTACTTAAATTTAGGAAGCAGTAAGAAAATTTGTCTGAATTACTAAGACTTCCTCTAAATTTGTAATCTTAAAATTTCGTGTGCGGTCGAACCATTTTTAAACGTGAAAACGTTCTCTCAATACAACGTCGCACGACACTACTGGAATATATTTTAGGGCAGCGACGTCAGCTTCTATTTTTTCTCTACCCTCCGCCCCTTCCAGGATGCGGGTGACGTTCTCCACAGTGGTCAAGACCGGATTACGGTGGAGAACTACGTCCATTTTTTGTCTAAGTCTTCCCCTAATCGGACCCAGTTTTTCAATTATATTTAGAAGGTCCCTGAAATAAGCTTTAATAAATGCCAATCTCTGAATTAAGGGCACTCTTTGCTTTTAGGTTGGCCTAATTTGCCGAATCTCCGAAGCCCTCTGACCTTAATGTAATACTCTAATGCACGTGTTGTGCATTCATTTGGTTAACGAAGTTATTTTAATCCGATAATAAGGGCAGCACTCTATATATAAATCGTCAGCGGTCAGCGGTAGCTTTGTCCGGGATTAAGTCGAAAAACAAGAAAACAAACCTTCTTAGGGTATCAACCAGTAGTGACGGGTAAACCCCCTGTCCTGGCAGAAGCTTAAGACAAGTGGGTACGTGCACCGTTACACAGTGAATGACTTCCTCAAAAGGGTTATGGTACCTAGATAATATATGTTTGACTTGATGTTGACATGATGATAAAATATGGACCTCAGTGGAAATTTCTCTCAAAAAGTAGAATAATTATGCGAAAATATTCAATAATATGCACTTATGCCGGAAATATGCAATTATATGCAATAATGCCCGAAATATGCAAAATATGCAATTTTCAATTTGAATTTAAAGTGGCCTAGTGCATTCTAAACATCATAATTCGTAAAGAAAAATCAATTGGGGAAAAAAATATGCAAATATGCAAAATCCGAACTCTAGTTATCAGTGACCCTCCTTCTATATATAGTATTATTCTAAGTTCGCTAGTAAAAACTAAGTAAATTAAATTGTGGTAGTAATTCCTTGAGGATAATATTATATTTTAGTTTAAAGAATGAGTGTAAGAACCTATGTCGGGAAAAAATTCTCTTCCCTACCAAATTCTATTTTAGCTTGCAAGAATTCAGGGGGTTTTGTAAAAAAAAAAAAACTTAAACAAATATACAAATATTCTATTCTCTTAGCAAAAGTAGAGAGGGTAGGATTGGAGCTTTCATTTTTTAACGGCACTTATTTTGACTGTTACTCCCCTTATGAAAAAAAAAAAAAATAAAAAAAAAAATAAATAAATAAACAAGGAAGTTACAATCTAAAGAAGGTGTACGGAATATTCTTTTTTTGACTGTTGCACCCCTTATAAACATAGAAGTGTGATATTCCTTTGTCCCAAATTAAATTGGGCTAAACATCTCTTTGTCTTAATAGTTATTTAGACAAAGGAATGTATAAATAATTACTCGCCGGTCTTGTCAGCCTTCACCCGTCGAGTGGCCAGGTAGATATATGCCAGGTACATATTATATAGTAAATGGTATTTGTAAGACCAAGGTAAAGTTGTAGGAGGTTGTAATTATTCAGTAATATAATTTGCAGTCTATAAATGAGAAAGTGAGCTAGTATCTTAGTCTGTGGAGTTAAAGAGGGGATTGGGTGACAGGAGCGACGGGAGGAAATGGGAAAGTTGGACATATTCAGTCTCTGTCTCTTCCTTCGGCTTGGCACTATTCCAGTAAATATTAATAACTTTGGTCCTAACTATCATTTTTTTTTAATAGTTATTTAGACAAAGGACTGTATAAATAATTATATCTATTTATATTCTGCAAAACAACATAGGGGCGTAACAATCTAAAGAGGTTAATATGCATTTACACTTTAATTTTCTGCTAATACTTACTAGACTTCCAGTATGTAATGATCCCTGATTCTATTTGGTAGTTTGAAAGTCACCGAAGATGAATCCAATCTGATTTTATTAATTGCTACTTTAGATAGAAAATCATTTATTTTACTCTTGTCTTTCTCTGGAAGTACACAACAGATAAATATGTAATTACATAATTTTAATAAATTTTAGTTTTTCAAACTCAGATAAAAATATTCTTAGGAAAAATAAGGTTTGATAACAGTATTGAAAGAAGGAGCAATAAGCATTCTGCCGCTTTAATTAAAGCACAGTATCTTATATGTCTTTGAAATAAAAATGATAGATGATGATAGCTCTTGAATTTAAATCATAAAAAAATTTATATTTATTTTCTATGATTAACAGCATAAGGAGGAAAACAAAATGTGGTTGAAAAATCATCATTGTTATGTATCTTACACATCTAGAGAAATCCAACAGATATATACTATAACTATTATATACTATTACTATTATATAGTATTATATACTATTATATAGTATATTATAGTACTATTATATACTACTACCCTTCATCCCGCGCTTCGCGCGGGGCTCATGCTAGGTATTAGTGGCTATGTTTCCTTTTGTCATTTAATTAAAAAATAGCCAATAGAAAATAGAAACTAATTAATGTGTATAGTAATTGATACAAATACTAAAAAAGGTATAATAAATAAGAAAGAAAATAAAGTCATAAAAACCAATTAGACTGTGAAGTCATTGAACAATCATCAAACATGATGGTGCATTAATTGAATTACCAGTCTCTTCTCTCAATACGGCAGTTGAACCAGTAAATATTTAATAACTCTAGTTCTAGGACAAATAAATAAAATAATAAAAAACCAATTTAAAGAGCTTTAGTCTGAGGTTTAAGCACCCCAATCAGAAATTAAATCGGTCAACAATTTCGGACGCCATAAGACCTCAAAGACAATTTTTTCTTACAAAAAATTAAATTTAGCTCTATTTAAGGTAGAACCGATAACGGTACGACAAAAATTAGACCAATCATTAATCATTAGACCAAAGTTTTAGATCTTTAAAATCAGTTACCGTAGGCGCAGTCAGTTTGTCGATACGACTTACCGTTTGGCCACAATAAGCCTCCAATAAAACTTTAAAGTACGTCCGCCATCTTTAATTTTTAAGGAGGGTAAAAATGTATTTTGCTAACTTTTCGCATCTTTTCAGTAGGTTTGGGCCAGCTTCCGTCAAACACAAAAAACCGCGGGCTTTAGGTGGTCTAGAAGTAGTGAAACATTTTGATTAGCGAGTCAGTGGGGTTTGTTTACGCTGAGTCAACCTAATGTTTTTAAGTTACCTATGTTTTATATACTTTTTTCTATAAAATTGTTAATAAATTTGGTTCTACTCAATATTTTTTGATGAAACCAAGCCTACAAATTGCACAACATGTTTGCGCTCGCCTCTGAAAAAAAATGAATCGATTTCATTTAGCCAGTTTTGCGCCTATAAAGTCTGACTGAGGTGACAGACACACATACATACACGAAAAAAGTTAAGGCTGGATTCGGTTTTCGGGATGTATAAAACAAAAAAGTATCCAAAAAATTTTCAATTCTGACCAATGTACAGACAAAACTTTAATTTTATACATTATATAGATTTGCCTCGAATACGATTCGAGCGGTAAGCGGCTAGCATCAACTTATTCGGTCAAACGCTCGAGCCTGTCGTAGCCAGTCCTCCACTTCTATTAAACTCAATGTAAACATAAAAGTAAGCAGCCCCACTCTACCGCCCTGCCGCTCACCGCTCTTATCGCACCCGAGGCCTTAGAGTTTTAACCACTATCATGTACATTTCCAACTCACTTGGCAAAAATTATGCTAGTATATAAAAATGATTTACCTTGTATTATTCTTGGAGAATCGAATCTGAATTGACGGCTATCAGCAGAAGAATTTGATTGTTGGATTTCATTCTTATCTCTAATAATTCTAATAGTACCAAAGTATTGAGTACTATCCTTGAGTCCGTGTACTCTGTAAGTAGCATCTCTTGGAGAGTATAGTACCACATTATCAACGAATTTTTTACCCTGAGCAGTGATAACAAAATTATTTAAAATATAAGAAGAAAGCTACTCATGAAATAAGACTGGTGTCGCTGCCAGTACTTACATTATCAACAGAATTTGGGTCTTGTAATGTTGGGGATAAAATTATAAAGATAGACATAAATTATGAACTTTTAAGCCTCCTAAACTACCTCCATGTAAGTGAGCTTTTAAGTCCCATTAGATAAAGATCTATAAACCAGCAAAGAGCAAAGATAATAGCTATTGCAAATTACCATTGAGACGTTTGCCCTGTGTGGTACATTGATATTTTAAAGAGATAACACGAATTATATCTATCCACGTGAATTGAAAAAAAAAAACTTTAATGTCAAAGCTGCTTTCATCCTTCAAAAGGTCATTATTAGTGCCTATTCTGGAAGAAAGCAGCTTTCAGCCTTGAAAAGGTCATTATCAGTGCCTATTGCGGAAGAAAGCAGCTTTCAGCCTTGAAAAGGTCATTATCAGTGCCTATTGCGAAAGAAAAAGAATTACATCAACAAAAGGATTTAGTGAGGGGCGAGTCTACATCATGTCGGAGTCTCACGTTGATTTCGGACATGAAGTAGACTCGTCTCCCACAAAATCTTTTTATTAATGTAATTCTATTTCTTCCGCAATAGGCACTAATGATGACCTTTTGAAAGCTTAAAGCTGCTTTGGCATTAAAGTTTATTCAATTTACGTGGAGAGACCGTTTGTGTTATTTCTTTAAGATGACCTCCATAGACGCTCCCATATCTAGCATTTATATTTTAGGTTGAGGTATCGTTGTTGGGAACACAGAGGGGTTGTGTCATATTTTTAAGACAGTTAATTTTCGGCCTGACAACCTACAATGCACGGCTTTTGTGCGGTTTTGCATTTTCCCATTCATTAGTAAATGGCTCCTACAAAGATACCTCGACTTTTATACTTTGTAGCATTATGAATACAAACAACAGTATTATGAAACAACAGTCTCTGTCATCTAAAGAACCAGCTAAGTTAAGTTTTCCCTGCTTTCGATAAAATATTTTCCATTCAATGCTCGATACCACGTTAGGTTTAAAGAAATAAAATCAAAGTTCTTTAAGATTTTTTTGGAAAACATGGTAATAAATTATTGTATAATTATTTCACTACACGCACTGTACAATTGCACTTAGCATATACCAATAAATTTATATTGTTAGTCTCCTATAGATAAATAAGTAATTTATAAAGCTTGAAATCTTTGTTAATTCGCTTCAAAAACCGAGTAAAAATTATCACTTTCTTGTTGTGATTAACCGAAAAATGANTTTTTTTTTTTTTTTTTTTTTTTTTTTTTTTTTTTTTTTTTTTTTTGTTTTTGCTTCGTGCATTGCAATATGCACAGTGTAATT
Source organism: Gerris buenoi (assembly GCA_001010745.2). Lineage (NCBI taxonomy): Eukaryota > Metazoa > Arthropoda > Insecta > Hemiptera > Gerridae > Gerris > Gerris buenoi. The sequence goes on from KZ651039.1 coordinate 953,422, forward strand.
TAAAGTTGTGGAAAAAAGGTGATTGTTATTTTAAATTAATATTTTTATAGCTGCTCCCATACAGCTTCCCCCTGTAGCATAAGTTTGTGTGTAGAAACAACATCAAAACAATAACATCCCCGGTGTTAATAGTTAGTTTGCTGTTAGTTAAAGAGTTTGAACATGTACAAAGTGTTGTTAACTACAATGTTGGTACTTACTTTATTTACGTTTATTACTCCGTTTATTACTCTTGTTACTTTTTTCTAATTAAAAAGGGTGTAATTAATAAAAGAATGTAAAAAAAATATTATAATAATAATGCATTCATAACTATAATGAGAATAATAGGATTATGCGATAGATGTGTAAAATCAGTATTGATCTCGTATGTTCAATAGGTTTCCCGTATAAAATTTTAGGTTTCCTCTAAAAATTTAGGCTACAGGGAAAAAGAAAGTTTGAACGTTTGCAATGCAGTGCAGAGTAGAGCTACGAAAACCAACGAAAAGAATCAATTGTTTCTTATTTAGTAAAACGAAAAGAAGCTGTGAGCATATACTGTAAGCCCCGTTTTGCAAAGGCCCTCGTTTTAATGTCTCAAAGCTCTCATCATAAGCTATACAGTTCGGTCTTCGACGTCTCTTAAAAATTTAGCCCTCGTACACGAACTTTACCCAGCGTGAAACGGAAACGAGTCTACGACTTTGATAATAGATCTAAATGCGTTCAAACCAAGTTTTTTCTTCACTCTTATCGCCGTCCTTTTCTCAGTTCTCCCCCGTTGCACCCGCTCGATAAAATGGATGTAGATCACTTTATAAGTTCTAGCCAAGTTGTATTTATGGAATTCATATTCAATAAAGTTTACCTGTAACAAATTGAATCCTACTGCAAGCCTGTTCTCTCCCCGAAGGAGATCTGTCCAACTAAAAGAAGACTCTAGTTCTGAAATAATTAGCTCAAATCTTGATCTTCTCAAAGTTCTTCCATTTCTATTAGTTAGTTTTGCTCTAATCTGATCAACTTCTAATCTGTAAATAACTTCTTTCTCTCCATTATTTGTCACGTCTTCAGGCTCGTTTAAGTGAATTTCGAAACAAGACAAATATGAAATCACAGTGGCGAAGACGATAATTCGTTTCCCAATCATTGTTGGTTCGTCTAAAACATGCATTAATCAAGAATTAAAACACATATCTTTAATAAAATTTCATATTATTTATTTTGTTCTTTCTACTATGTTCAAGTTCACACTGGCGGCGGTAAGATATTGGGGGCCTCCCCGCAAACTGTTGTCCCCTCATTTCCCTTCCATGAGCCTCCAGGGGCCCCCAGATTTCCTGCCCCCCCCCCCCCCCCCCCCCCCCCCCCCCCCCCCCCCCCNGATAACTGTAGTATTAGCTCTCGAGGCTTGCCGAGGGAGATAACTGTAGTATTAGCTCTCGAGGCTTGCCGAGGGAGATAACTGTAGTATTAGCTCTCGAGGCTTGCCGAGGGAGATAACTGTAGTATTAGCTCTCGAGGCTTGCCGAGGGAGATAACTGTAGTATTAGCTCTCGAGGCTTGCCGAGGGAGATAACTGTAGTATTAGCTCTCGAGGCTTGCCGAGGGAGATAACTGTAGTATTAGCTCTCGAGGCTTGCCGAGGGAGATAACTGTAGTATTAGCTCTCGAGGCTTGCCGAGGGAGATAACTGTAGTATTAGCTCTCGAGGCTTGCCGAGGGAGATAACTGTAGTATTAGCTCTCGAGGCTTGCCGAGGGAGATAACTGTAGTATTAGCTCTCGAGGCTTGCCGAGGGAGATAACTGTAGTATTAGCTCTCGAGGCTTGCCGAGGGAGATAACTGTAGTATTAGCTCTCGAGGCTTGCCGAGGGAGATAACTGTAGTATTAGCTCTCGAGGCTTGCCGAGGGAGATAACTGTAGTATTAGCTCTCGAGGCTTGCCGAGGGAGATAACTGTAGTATTAGCTCTCGAGGCTTGCCGAGGGAGATAACTGTAGTATTAGCTCTCGAGGCTTGCCGAGGGAGATAACTGTAGTATTAGCTCTCGAGGCTTGCCGAGGGAGATAACTGTAGTATTAGCTCTCGAGGCTTGCCGAGGGAGATAACTGTAGTATTAGCTCTCGAGGCTTGCCGAGGGAGATAACTGTAGTATTAGCTCTCGAGGCTTGCCGAGGGAGATAACTGTAGTATTAGCTCTCGAGGCTTGCCGAGGGAGATAACTGTAGTATTAGCTCTCGAGGCTTGCCGAGGGAGATAACTGTAGTATTAGCTCTCGAGGCTTGCCGAGGGAGATAACTGTAGTATTAGCTCTCGAGGCTTGCCGAGGGAGATAACTGTAGTATTAGCTCTCGAGGCTTGCCGAGGGAGATAACTGTAGTATTAGCTCTCGAGGCTTGCCGAGGGAGATAACTGTAGTATTAGCTCTCGAGGCTTGCCGAGGGAGATAACTGTAGTATTAGCTCTCGAGGCTTGCCGAGGGAGATAACTGTAGTATTAGCTCTCGAGGCTTGCCGAGGGAGATAACTGTAGTATTAGCTCTCGAGGCTTGCCGAGGGAGATAACTGTAGTATTAGCTCTCGAGGCTTGCCGAGGGAGATAACTGTAGTATTAGCTCTCGAGGCTTGCCGAGGGAGATAACTGTAGTATTAGCTCTCGAGGCTTGCCGAGGGAGATAACTGTAGTATTAGCTCTCGAGGCTTGCCGAGGGAGATAACTGTAGTATTAGCTCTCGAGGCTTGCCGAGGGAGATAACTGTAGTATTAGCTCTCGAGGCTTGCCGAGGGAGATAACTGTAGTATTAGCTCTCGAGGCTTGCCGAGGGAGATAACTGTAGTATTAGCTCTCGAGGCTTGCCGAGGGAGATAACTGTAGTATTAGCTCTCGAGGCTTGCCGAGGGAGATAACTGTAGTATTAGCTCTCGAGGCTTGCCGAGGGAGATAACTGTAGTATTAGCTCTCGAGGCTTGCCGAGGGAGATAACTGTAGTATTAGCTCTCGAGGCTTGCCGAGGGAGATAACTGTAGTATTAGCTCTCGAGGCTTGCCGAGGGAGATAACTGTAGTATTAGCTCTCGAGGCTTGCCGAGGGAGATAACTGTAGTATTAGCTCTCGAGGCTTGCCGAGGGAGATAACTGTAGTATTAGCTCTCGAGGCTTGCCGAGGGAGATAACTGTAGTATTAGCTCTCGAGGCTTGCCGAGGGAGATAACTGTAGTATTAGCTCTCGAGGCTTGCCGAGGGAGATAACTGTAGTATTAGCTCTCGAGGCTTGCCGAGGGAGATAACTGTAGTATTAGCTCTCGAGGCTTGCCGAGGGAGATAACTGTAGTATTAGCTCTCGAGGCTTGCCGAGGGAGATAACTGTAGTATTAGCTCTCGAGGCTTGCCGAGGGAGATAACTGTAGTATTAGCTCTCGAGGCTTGCCGAGGGAGATAACTGTAGTATTAGCTCTCGAGGCTTGCCGAGGGAGATAACTGTAGTATTAGCTCTCGAGGCTTGCCGAGGGAGATAACTGTAGTATTAGCTCTCGAGGCTTGCCGAGGGAGATAACTGTAGTATTAGCTCTCGAGGCTTGCCGAGGGAGATAACTGTAGTATTAGCTCTCGAGGCTTGCCGAGGGAGATAACTGTAGTATTAGCTCTCGAGGCTTGCCGAGGGAGATAACTGTAGTATTAGCTCTCGAGGCTTGCCGAGGGAGATAACTGTAGTATTAGCTCTCGAGGCTTGCCGAGGGAGATAACTGTAGTATTAGCTCTCGAGGCTTGCCGAGGGAGATAACTGTAGTATTAGCTCTCGAGGCTTGCCGAGGGAGATAATCTCGAGAGTAGAAATACTTCGATCAAAATATTGATATATATATATTAAATTTTATCTACGACTGGTGCACCATGGATAATAGCTATTAAGTTTGTAGGTATCAAAGTTTTACCTACAAATTCACGTAATTTGAACACCTTAAACTGATATTTAGTTAATTGATTTATTAAAATAACAATTTTTAAAATATATATTTATATAAAATACTCTCCTTAGCCTCAAATTGATTTTTAAAATATATATTTATATAAAATACTCTCCTTAGCCTCAAATTGAAGTATTGAAAAGTGATACATTTTCTTCACATTCAAGTTTTCCATTAGTTATTGTTTTCGTTAACTTGATGGATCCACATTGCAAAGTATAGAATTTTTAACTTTCATACATTTTTATAAATGATAAATTTATAATAAATGATTAATTATAATATAAAAATGTTCAATTTCTATGTTTGCAACTTCAAATTTGAAGCTATAAAGAATGTTTTTTTTATTATAAAATGAATAAGATAACTGTTTCGTATTTTTGCCAAAAAAAGCTTAAAAAAAAAAAGTCTTTATAGTTTGATTGTTTTGGTTTTTCTTTATCAAGGTGAAGGTGAAGGTTTTTCTTTTCGTGTATTATTTTCTTAGTCACGTGTTGCATTTTATCTTAACGAGAACGAGGACCTTGAAGAAGCATTAAGGAAAGTACTCCGGGAGGACAGAGGATATTGGATAACAATAGAGCGACTCTACCAAGCTTAAAGATAAAACTCTATGCACTTACTTCTTATCACATCCTATACCCAACTAAAGGGGTTATGAGAACTCATGAAATGAACAGAAACGGAAAATTTTAATTGATTTTACCAAGGGCAAAATTTGATCTTGTCAGAATAATACCTTAGGATAAAACTGCAATTGAATAAATAGGAAATTATGTCTCTGTTTCCAAACTTAATCAAAGTAACAGAAACATAGGATGCGTTCGGATTCACTAACCGGTCATGCGGTGGTTTGTTGTGGTTAGTGTCAAAGTGGCTTGAAATTATCTAGTTTCCAAACGGGACAGGTTGAAGGAAGATCAAAAAGGATATAAACAAAGAGAGGTTATAAATTAGTTGTTACACGGTGTAAGTGTGACATTGAAGTGAAGCTATTGCGAATTTCTGAAGCCTCGTCCAGACAGCCAAATTGAACAGATGAAACGAACGAGCATTGATGTCTGCGCATGCCCAGTCTAACGTGCGCCTGCGTATCTCTCTGTGGGCATGCGCAAAGACCAATGTTTGGCTCGTTTCCTCTGTTTGGTTCGCCAGTCTAGATGAGGCCATCATAATATAGCCCATCATTCTTTTACTTTTTCCTTTTACTGAAAACTCTGATTACACATTATCATTGTCAATATGATTTTCAGCCGCATCTTCCTCGTGAAACATTGCTCCGCACAGTTCTCATCGAAGAAGGGGGTCTCTTTCATTTTGTTACCCTCCTATATTTTGAGTTACCCTCCTATATGAAATAAGAAACCCTTAAAACAAGAAAATATTTCATTAAAAATATTTTGATATTCCTAAAATGATAAAAAGTAAGATTAGTAACAAAGTAAATAACTACCACAAAGAGATATTTAGTCCAAGGCACTGTGAAACAGGAATATCACGCATTTCTTTCATCATCTTACAGTTTTAATATTATTCTGATTATAAGTCACAAAATTACCTACAAAATTCATCTTAATTCCAAAATAACAAATGTGGGTAGTAAAAGTAAAAGAGCGCCGATAAAGGTCTATGCAGAAACAAAAACTAAATATTTAAATTTATATAAACCAAGGATCTTATAAAATAGGGATTGAGCACTAGGCGAAAAAAGTGTCGCCAAGAACCTGGAAAATCTAATAAGATAGATTACCTTCCCTTATGGGTTATAACTGTAGAAGATCAAGAAGAATGGGAAAAATTCTTAAAAATTCGATCATGTTATGTTTTCTTCTTCCCTAACCACAACCACTTTCGTTTCATATTTCTCCTTGTTTGGTAGTTTGTCCCTTGCTTTGTACAATTAATTTGTGATTTTAGACTATATTTAGCCAATCTTGTTTACTGTGTTTGCAGTTACAAAGGTAAGTCGTTAAAATATTATTCTGGAATAGAAATAACCCGTTTCCAAATTAATTAATATTAATTATTCGGTTATTAAAAACTATTTTAATAGCTAAATTTTATTTATATATTAAATTAAAACTGTAAAATGAAATAAGAAACCCTTATAACAAGAAAATATTTCATTAAAAACCTAATTGAAAAAATTTTAAATTGTAACCTTTCATTCATGATAAACAATGGATAACAGTGGGGAATAAATTCGTCCTATAGAAGAAATTCGTTCTTGGCGACACTTCTTAACCCAGGAGGTATGCATATTGCTCAAAATCCCAATTTTATAGGATCCTTGAAACAAACAATAGAAGGTAATAGTATGGTTAACTAACCACCGGGCTAAAGTTGTTCTTGATTCGGGTGAAGCGGTTGCAAATCCGCTTACCGCTATATCAACACAACACACATCACGAGACACTATGAATTGGCATAATAATGTTCTAAAAATAATCCCATTCATTTAGGAAACCATTGATTAATAAATTCCTAAAATTTAGAATGTGGTGTTGGGTATAAATAGGTTTGTTCTAACCGCCAGTTCCGAATCAGTTTCGGATTAATCCGTGATTGTCCCTGATTGAAATAATGCGCATGCGCGATCATTGACCGTTGGGAATTGATTTGTGATTTCGTTTTTGTTGGAACGCTCCTTTCTCGAACCAAACTGTTTGATGTGGTAGGTTTTAGCACTGTTATAAAAAAAAAACTTGTTTTAGTAGACTCATGGCACACACGTATTTTTATTGATATAATCCTGAATGCTCTTTTGTTTTAAAAAACAAATATTAATCTTAGTCCTGTTATAGAAAGAAAAATTTCTGAAATAATTTTGGATTCTTTTGATATTTGTTTGAAAATGGAATAAGTGCCAAAAGTACATCTTGGAAATAGGTCCAATTTTTATTTTTTTCAGAAATATCTAGAAAATGTCATTGTATGCACGAAAATTAATCATCGCATTCGTACAAAATCATTTTAAAAATAAGATTTGAATCACAAGAAAGGAAAATAATAGGCGAGCGAAATCAAAACAAAAACAATAAAGCGGAAGGTTACGTTTCTGTTCACCGAAATTCAATCCCAAACTACTAGTCCCTGCCTCCGATCGCTGACCGCTCTGACTGGTACCAAACCCAAACCAATCCGTGATTCATCGGAGCGTGGTTGGAACAGCCGACTAACAGTCAGAGTCAGTCAGAGTTTGAGTTTCGGCTTCGTTGGAACACCATGTTCATAATGCGCATGCGTCGACAGTTCCAAACCAGTTTGGAAGTGCGGTTGGAACAAACCTAATAACTTAGCACTTAGAACGCCAAACATTTGTTTACAATTTAATTAAATCAGTACATTTGAAATTAAGTAATGTTTTTGTATAATAATTCATTCATTTGAGTTGTAAGTATTATTAAATTATTTTATATTTTGCTCTATTATAAATGTGTGATATAAAAACGATTATGACTGTGATTCCGTTGTCGCATTGCCAGATCAAAGTGGATAAGGTAATTACTCCTTGAGTTAAGTGAAGCTGTCACTATTTTATAGTTCCTCAACACGAAATAGCTTTGGTTAGAATATTATTTATGTGACAATATGGAACTAGCAATTTACTGGTCAAGCAACTTTGACATTACCCCTGACCTTCGTAACGTCAGTACAATACAAATAACATGTTTTCCAATTTTAACCAGCAACAGGTTTACAACACTGTAATATCCTAGAAAGAGAGAGAGAGAGAGAGAGAGAGAGAGAGAGAGAGAGAGAGAGAGAGAGAGAAAGAGAGAGAGAGAGTAATTTAAATATCTAATTATTTATATATCTAATTTTTTTATTTTCTCTAGGTTTAACATCTTTATATGCAATAATTAAATTGTTTGGTTTTAACAATTTTTACAAAAACTGTGAGTTTTGTGTTCTATAATATCTTAATATTATTCAGACGAAAGAGATATTTCCTCACATGTAAATTATTCAAAAATATTTTACTTGTTATTGTATAACCTGTAATGAAACCTTCCTTCTATAATTGATTTAAAGAATATTATAAAGCGGCTTACACATATGAGGACTTTGTTCGCCGAACTTGGTTCGGCGAACAAAGTTCGTGGGCTCTGCCCTCTACACACAGTAGAAAGGGTACACGAACAACGGTTTGTCCTAAACGTCAGTTTATCTCTGAATGTGGGGTTAAAATGAGTTGAAAACACAACGTTCAAAAAACAATGTTAAAAAATCCCTAAAAAGCGGTAAAAACGCATTGTTAAAAACGGAGTTAAAAGAAACAGCGTTAAAAACACAAAAATGCGTTAAAAACAGTTAAAGAAAAAAGCTTTAAAAAAAAACAGCGTTAAAAACAACGTTAAAAGAAGTAAAAAGAAACTAATGAATCGGATGTGTATAATGTTTATAGAGTGCAGCGTCTCCTCTCATAAAATGACGAACATCGGTTCGTGTCCTCTACACACAGGGGAAACTCTGTCAGGTCTGCCGGCGAAGTGAACAAATGTTTTCCAACTCGATGGAAGCCCAAGTTCATCACGAGAACTTGGTTCTACATGAACCTCTACACAAATGGGAACTTGGTTCGCAAGAACCAAGTTCCCATGTGTGTAGGCCGCTTAAGACTAGAAACTAGATAGTTTCCCGAGAAATTGATATTTTATTTTTATTTTTTAAATGTTTAATAATAGCTTAATAAAACAGCTTGAGCTATATTCAGGTATTTTTAAAAATCTTTGGTAAATTAGGCTAAACGTCGTGTTGTTGGGTCACGTTTTTTGTGCTAAGTAAAAACAAAAGTTATTATTATTTTTCACTAAAATGTCGGATTTACTGTAATATTTTCTTTTATTTAAGAAAAAAACTCTAAATAAACTCTTTATTTTTTAAATTATTTTTTAATAAAAAAACTATATGAATTTGGACATTAATTCACTTTGTCTTCTTTCTAAATACGTTTATCAAGTATGTCTATCTTAAATAAATAATTAAAATAAAAGTTTAGAAATAATGCGAATTTGAATATTTGTTATACACAAAGTAATTAATTTAAATACTATTTAATAAAAAAACAAAACAAATCCAACCTTTGTTTACATTAGACATCTACAACATCCGTCTGATCAGCTGTTTCATTCCAGATCGAAGTCTTCTTTTAGTTCTTTTTTTTCTAAATATAATTTACAGATGATATTAATTTAAATACTAAAACCTGTTTTTATCGTTTAAAATATTTCTTATTAATATTATTGTAATAAAAATGTTAGGAATTTATTTTTTCCAATGTTGGTATCTCCGACAGCTAAAAAATCAGATGTTTAGTTTTTCAACGTGGACGAAATAGTTAACTAGGTAGGTGCACAATTGTTACGCTCTTGCATAGCTTACGTTCTAAAAAAGGTAATTTAAAACTTTTATTATTACTTTTATATATTAATTAAGCAATTGAGTGTTGTTTTTATTACTGTTATAAAAGTTTATTCAGTGTATAGCTACAAACTTATATTTTGTTTTATTAAATTAAGTTTCTTGTTTGGAAGAGTTCTTCAAATCTACACATTATACCGATGAATTTAATTATTTAATGTTATAATAATGTCCTATCCCAGTTCAAGATATTAAGATTTCAGTTAGTAAAAAGCAATTTCTAAGAATAATAAATTAAGATTCTTATTTCACAAATAATATTAAAAACCATGTGTGTATATGTAGATAATTTATAATTTAACTCTTTAATATTTCTAACCATTCAAATTTAGTTTTATTGTTGATTATGTTAAATTCATTCACCTTTTTTTAAACGTAACATCTTTTTTTACGTTAACATCTTGTATATGAAAGCTTAGTATATTATAATATTATTTCATTTACTTAGAAACACTTATTTATTCTTCATTTTTAATTGTTTTTTAGTTGTTTCAAAAGTAAGAAAAGGTATAAATATTCTTCCTAGCGTTCTTTTTCTTCCGTATTTAAGATTCGAGCTACGCGGGTGCCGTTAATAAACGGCGAAATGTAAATATTTGGGGGTTTATTGGCAATGTCATAGGTTTTGTTTGCCTTTTGTTATCTCAGCAGACTAATGGTTTAATTATTTATTTATTAATATGTACAATGATACATACAGTAAAAATATAATTTTACGAACATTTTTGAAATACGAACATTTCTCTAACATGGTTATTATTTCATTCCCCTTGAGTTTATGAACTGTTTTTATAGCAAATATTTTTCTTCTAAATGGTGAAGAGAAAATTTTTGATAATAAATTAATGCATGTAGGTAACTAATACTTAGTAGTTTTGGCTTAGCCATTCTGCCTGATAAAGAATTAAGGTTATTTTCCTAACTCCTAAAGGGTACGACCACAGTCCACACTTGTTCCGAATCAGGATCAGATTAAAAAAACAAGCGCGACTAGCGTGACACACACACACTGTTTTTATTCTCGCGCTTGTTTGACTAGGTACACTTTTTAATAAACAATTTAGTCAATGTGGAAGCAGAAAACTGATTGCGCGAGCGGTCTTCTGAGTCTTATAGAGACTTTACAGAAATCAGGATTGTTTTTTTGTTTGAAACAGTTTTCGTAAAATGTCGTCATTTTCTTTGCCCTGTATTTTATACTCTGCGTACAATATATAATTTTATTCCCTGACTATCAAATTCTGGGATGATTTCTTCTGAATTTTTAATTCATTTTGTTATTAATGCAGCTTTCATTTATTATTTCTCATTTATGGATTTCTATCAACATTTAATTTTATCGTTTCAGATCAGACGCAGAGATGACGCGATTATATGCTCCCAGCTAACATAGAATTTCTGTAAGGACGAATCCTGAAGTGCCCGTCCGTCTGGAATGGAATTCCTTATTAAAACATTATTTTCTTCTCTGCCAGTAAGCAATATATAGATATATTTTTATATTTATGTTCATATTTTTATTGAATAATATAACTAGATTCCTCCATTACTTTATTAGTGTTACAGATGACTGAAAAATGTCGAGACTTAATAACATTTTAAAAAAGAAAATTCCCCAAAAAATAAATAAATATAAATACGTATGTTAAAAGAGCCTTGATTTATTTGAAAAGAAGAGAAAAAAAAAAAAAAAAAAAGATTATACGAACAAATTTCAATTCAATACATTCCATTATAACTGAAATAAATAAATATCTTAAACGTATCTTCAAATCAACTTTTTCTAATTATCTGTTTTAAGAAATGTTTGGCAAAATTCTCGATTTGAAGTAGAAGGATTCTACAATACTATTATGTACAATGTACAGACTGTAATTTTAACTCATTATTTATTTTTAATGCAGTTAATTAATGATTTTTTGTGGTATTTATTTATTTTTTTTTGTTTCAGATCAAATGAACATGATGCAAACGTATGCTGATATCAATTTTAACATTTCGGATTTTGGAATGCCGCAACTGAAATGGAATTCTTTATCAAACAAAGATATAAAGCTTAGCTTCTTCTCTACCAGTAAGTGAAATATATATTTTTAAAACATTTTTATTGTACATGAAACTATAGAAATGTAACAGATTTTATTTTATTAATTAAAATTTCATTATTGATGTAGACACATACGACATACAGATTAACAAAACAAAATTTTGTTTTTTCCTTAGGGCAATGACAATAATTACATCATTTACTTCTCGATAACAATAAATAAATATAATTAAATAAAGGGAAAACAGATTCAACAAACCTCTTTGACATTCTGGTTATTAAAGTACATGGTAACAGTAAATAAATCATAAACTACCTAAACTTTTCATCATCCTTAATTGTATCACAATTTCTTGTACAAACAATTTACTAATCTAAATTAAATAATTAACAAAAGAAGTAGCTTTTATAGTTCTTTTTTTAAAAAAATTTTAACGCGAAAACAAAACATAATCGCAACCATAGAGTAGAATTAGCTGGAATTGAAAGTATAAATTAAAAAGAGGCAGAAAGAACTAGACCTACCATACCGGAAGTTGTTTTAGGAAAAATCTGAAGATGAAAAGAGAAAGAGATTGAATAATAAATAAAAGAGTTAAATACAACTAGGCTAAAAAGTTAGGTAGAACTAATGTGAAGATGTCCTGATTTCCTAGAATATAACAACCAATCTCCCTTTTAATGGGTGTTTTTTTTTTTTTATTATTTTTCATTATAGCAAGAAGTTTAAGTTAAAAGCTAACAATAATATAAGTCTCCTGTTTTTTTTTTGTTTTTTGTTTTTGTTTTTTTAATCATAAACAGTTCTGAAGAAAGCTTTGTTTTCTTTATTGAAATTAAAATGTTTATTAACTAGTAGATTTTGAGGGTATTTTGTTTGGAATTTTATTTATAGAGGGTTTAAAGTATTGTTCTCAGAAAGTTAAACTTTTAATTACTTTTTTACTTCAATGGTTTTAAATTACAGGTGTCTTAAAGATTCGTGGAATATTATAAGAAAGAACTCTCTGTTTGCCATATTTCAATTTGATTAAATTTATCTTAAGTTTTTTATGTCAAATCTGTTTCAACTAGATTGAGTCAATTTTGTTTAGTTTTCATGTATAAAAGAGAGTCTAAAGTTTTGTACGATGTCGTTTTATAATATGAAGATTTTTTGCTTGTGTGTAAAATTTAGAAGTTTCAAAAGAGAAGATAACGTAGACATATAGTTAGTTCGAGGTCCAAATGAAGGAATAATTATGGCACAGAAGAGTCATTAGTGGATTTGACACCCGAACCCGATGATATTGAAACAAAAAAAGTTGTGAAGACTGTCCTTTTTAAAAACATGACTTGTTTTGTCGCAAAAAACAGTTTTAGAAATCTTTTTGTTTGGTAGAAATCTGGCTTTAGATTCAATTTAGCTAAGGTATTGTATAACACAGCTAACAGTATTGTATAAACACGCTAACATTAGCGACCTATTCACAAGAGTTTATTTTGTTTTTTTTAATTTTAAAATTCGCGTACCTACCCTGCTTATTTGCGCATATAACTATATTAAAATTGTCACAGCATCCCATCGTCCAGACTGCCGAAATGATTAGAGGAAGCATAAGAAGAGAGCTGAGCATGAGCATTAGTCTCTGCGCATGACCAATCTGAGATGCGCAGGTGCACTTTTTATTGGACATTTGCAGAGACAAATAAATGCTCGGCTCGTTCGTCTGGAAGAAGCTTTTAAGTCTAATAATATGTATCCAGAGAATTTAGTTGTTAAATTTGAACTCGGAAAATATTTGACTAAAACAAAGAGAAACCACCAATTCATAAACCAACCTCAAGTGCAGTCTAGCATGAAAGAAAAACAAAATAGTTAAAATAAAACATTTTAGTTTTGGTCTTAGTTGCATGCAGTTAACTTAACATTATTAACCCTCCTAAATAATAATAATAATAATTATCCATGTATCCTCATTGGTAATTATATAAAATTTCGTATTTAGGTGGTCTACATTAAAAAGTACATGTCGGCAAGTTATTTCTGTTCTTACCTCTATTTTACCGTAAAATCAAGATTTTTTTTTTTTTTTTTTTTTTTTTTTTTTTTTTTTTTTTTTTTTTTTTTTTTTTTTTT